>CM025856.1:1099488-1269795 GCA_003952965.2 Morella rubra
TAGTAGGACTTCGTTGGCTGTGCGAGCGCTAGAAAGTTTTCTTGGTAGTCTTGCGCCGCATGGGTGGCCTCGGAATTATGCTTTGCCTTTGTAAAGAAATATATATATATAAAAGAAAATAGACGCCTTGGTTTGTTCATGTTCACTGTTGGCTATGGAAATTACGTGTGCCTCTTTGCACCTTTCATTTGTAAGAAGGAAGGTAGCTATGAGATGTGGCACGCATAGGATCGTACAGGTTTGGCCATCATGGCCCGAATTCTAAGACAAGGACCGCATCAATCAATAGAGCAACACGATGCCAATTGGCTTCTGAAAATATCGTTATCCAAATGTCCTCATAGGTCTATTGATCTCCTTTTATGTCAATTTTATAATTCCTTCAACTTGCAATGTCCACTATAATGAGGTCACCTTTTGGGCGCAAAAGCCTTTAAAAGTACTATTGAGTTATATATATGGAAGGAAGACAATTGTGGAGGAAAGAATCAGAGCAGACCATATACCCTTGGGTTTCTACTCTAATCAGAATTGATTCCCAATTGATAGGAATTATTTATGCTGAAAATTTCAAGAGTAAAAATCAAAACAATTGAATATTTCCCAGTTAATGTGTTCCGCGCTGCATACAACTGGGGTTTCAAGGACCCACTGGGCAAGTGGCTGAATGGAAAACCTTCTTCTTCTTTCTTTTGTGTTGTCGTCTTGTTTAAGGTATGTCATACTGTCCCTGCTACAGAAATGGATTCGCCAAATCCGTAGGCATGCAAGTCTTCAATCTGGCCTGCACTGTATTCCCTTTATTTTACATCGACGTCGCAAACCACAAGTCCATAACCGATCGACTGGTAGCTTTCATGGAATCCAGGTCTAGTGGCACCTATGGTTTTCAAATAAAAACAAAAGTTTAAGCGAGTAGACGACTAAAGGTGTGGTTGGTTTACCGGAATGCGCTGGGATTTGCATTTGCACGGACACATCAGAGGAACCGACTTGGGTAAATTTTATAAACCTGATTTCCAAGGTCAATGTCTGATCAGAGAGGAAAAGAAACCTATTTTTGCGTTTTCCAAATTAAGAAGACTTTTCTTTTGGTGGGGGGAACAAATGCCTCCTCAGACAACTGAAAAGAGAACCAAACTTACTTTCTTTTAGATCTTGTCTGCAACTAAAATGCATCTTCTTATGAGGAACATTGGCATTCTCTTCAGAAGAATAAAATATTCCACAAGCCATCCACTTGCTTTACATACTGACGTAATTGTATATATTCTGTTTGCCCACATGAAATAATTCGATTAATATATTCTAATTTGATGGAATTTCAAAAGGGAAGAACTTAAATAAACATCAAAAGACATTACCAACTTGTTTAACTAACAAAAGAAACGCAACCAATTTACCCCCCAAAAAAAGAACGTCTAGCGGCCACAACATCATTGGCGTTTGCATAAAGAATAGCATCAGTTCGATACCAAAAGCAGTTCTGAAAACATGGATGTTAGGTACACCACCTCGTTGCATGTTGGGGCAGAGACACCAAAACCTGCAGATGCCTAAAGGTGTCTTGCAAAATATTGATTGGGTTTTGCCTTATGAGTAGCATCAATTTAGTTCCAAATTGTCCCAAAAACAATGGATGTTAGGTAGACTGCGTTGCATGCTGGACATATATGCCAAATGTGCAGATCAAATCACGAAGCAGCCTTGGGCAAATGTCAAGATGAGCAATCTTTGGCTTACTATATACTTCACATATTAATGCAAGTTTTGAGCAGCTTTTCCATCACACGCAACATTTTTTTTCTCTTCTTTGGTGAATCATATATGCATACAAGTTTTGGTCAATGTCATTGGGGCCCATTTGTTGGGCCATGACATTGGACCTTTTGCAGGCACCAGTTGGGGAGTGACTGATGAGAAGCTAAGAAGGGCACAAATGGCACGTGAAAACGATCCATGATTTTGCTTTTTCTTTGTGCACACCATTATCAAATTAATTGCCCAAAAATAGATTATCAAATTAAGATCACCACAATTAATGGGCCCATAACAAAAATAGACGATCCCAATTTGGCAATTTGCATGCGTCGACATTGGTGTATCCTTCCCCCTTCCTCTCTCTAATTCTTGTCTTCAAAATAAAACAAGAAAAGACACAAGTTGATTACTTCGTCCAGGCGACTACAATTCTTAGCACGTACAACACGAAAACCATTTCGACTAGAGTTGAACAAAAACTCTGAAATTAAATATATTATTCACGAGCAAACCAAGTTTATGTGACTTTTCGGCAGGATATGATCAAGGCACAAACACGATGGCAGAACTAGCTTTGGCATTAAAATATGCTAAAACTTTAATGTTTGGGAGCTTGAGATTGAACGCGACTCTATGCTCATTGTGAGTTGGATTCAAAAGAGAAACTTGGGATTTTTGGGATGAATTACGTACTTTGTTTCATGGCCTGCAGTTCTCAGTTAAATATATTTGGCGAAATTATTCAAATGGTCTATCTAGTTTCATTTTGTTACAAATTAGTCTATATGGTTTTAATATCAACAATTTAGTCCCTGCAGCCATCAATATGATTTAACTAGGCAACGTTTGTTGGCGATGTAAATCACTTTTGATTGTATTGTAGATCTTCCTAAAGAGCTAGCCGGTATATTATTAGGTCTAAATATAAAGTAGGCTGACCATGAATTCATTTAAATTAATACTTCACTTTTGGGTCTGATGTATTTCGTTGTTTGGTTGTTAGTTTTGGCTCGTTGTGTTTGTTGGATCAGCCGTGACAATATTTTTCCTGTGAAGATATTAATAAATTAGCAGGGGTTACATGCCGAAGTTGATGCAGTCTAGAACCTAAGCGGGAAGACTGGCTCATGGGCCTCAAGAATATTCTTGACCATAAGGCTTGGTGGCCGGAAGCTGGTTATTCCCGATGCGGGGTGCATAAAGTTGGCCCAAATAGGCTTTGGGACAGAAATTAGGTCCGAGTAAGAGCCAATATATCAGACTGCCAGTTGACCTATTTGGGCCTTCGTGGTTACCCCAACGAAGCAATAAAACTGGTTCAGCAAAATCAATGCCAATGAAAAACGTCCCCATTCGCAACGAGTCGGAAGGCTGCTGGCGAAAGGAAGCCCAAGGTGGAAATAATTACGCACAATGATCTCAGCAATTTCCGGAGGAGAATCCGATCACTGCTAGTGCCGTTACTCTACTGAAGCTTTAAAGCAAAGAAGAACAGGACCCACCCAAAAAAACTCGCTGCATGCATTTTCATTTGGAACAATTGCTGTGATTGGAGCAGTGTGGGAATCTTTAGGAGCCGGTAGAGACTGGTGGGTTCACTTCATGCCCTATTGGAGTAGTGGAAATAATGTGATTTTTCTCTATGCACAGTAGTGGGCCCTATCATTCAGCGAGAAAAATCAATAATGTTTGGTACCCACTCCACATCGGGTACCCTACTCTGGATCTGCCGCATATTCTGAAACCACCCATTTGTGATTTCTGTTGCTGTGGACCCAGAGCCTAGTTGTCTCGTATAATAGGAAAAATTACAAATAACAATTTTAGATTTTATTTTATTTTTTAAAATATTTATGAGACGGGATGAATTTTCATTAAACAAGTATAATGGTGTTGGATCAAGTGAATTTCAATATCAAAATGACAAATTCAATGAGCTTTTTAAAATTTTTTAAAATTAAATGAATTTTTTAAAAAGACGTTAAAACTTAATGTGTTATTTGTAAATTTTCCCACATAAAAAGTGGCCAAACTCGCCCATATGCCTCATAATGCAAGCAAGTAAATAGTAGGAGTGACATTCTTCTAGATTTTGTAATTTCCCCTGTTTGTTTGTTTTTTTTTAGGTAATGAGGTAAATATATTGCACCTAGCATTTGTGTACATGATTCGTGTGGACTTGGTTCAGTTGAGAACACCGACCGATATGGGGGACAAGGGGTGAGCAGCGACCATCGAAATTTCAAAAAATCCCAACCCACACCCCCAAAACAAAAAAAAATTTCATTAAAATTATATTTTTGCCCCCTCCTAAATTCCAAAAAATCTCAATACCCATCCCAAAAATTAGAATTTTTTTTATTAAAATTATATTTGTGCCCTCATAAACTTCAAAAAATCCCAGCAAATCCTATGTTCGGCAATCTTTAGGAAATTAGCTTAATTTATAAAAAATATTTTTACACCTAAATAAGATAATAAATTTTTTATCTTTCTCTTTAAATTTAAAACTAAAAGATTGTGTCTTGGAGATCTCTAACCATTCTAAATCACAAACAAATGACAATATAAATAATTTTATATTTTTTTCAAGTTTTTGAAAGGTAAAAATTATACAATTAGACACAAAATTCTTTGAAATAATATAATAAAATGATATACTACTTAATGACTTTATATTATATTTATCTTTCAACCTCTCATTGTTTACTCTAATTTCTTTTATCCTTAAAATTACTATTAAACCATTTCAACTGTAATGAAAAAAAGCAAGAATACTATATATTATTATATGATTTAGGAATTTTTTTATCACTGGAGACATAGTTCCTAGGTCAATAAATATGTTCAAATTTTTTTCATATATTTTTTTATCTAAAATATTTATTAATTATTATTACTATAATATTTAATAAAATATTTAATAATTAAAATACTCAGCCCGATAAATTCTGACACCGCAACTGCTCACTGATATTTGAACCGGAATATTATTTAAGTTAAAGATTTGCTTTCAGTCGCTAAGTATGTCTTTTTACCTTCCCTGGATAGAATTTTGAATATCCGCCACAATCTTTTATCTGGTCTCCAGCCACAAAACTGGTGATGAAATTGCCTGCATTAGCCTAGACAAAGTCACAAGGTAGTCCAACTAACTTCCCAACCATTTCTTTCTGTCAGACGTAAACTCTGGTGGAGATTTTAAGTTAATCACCTAATTCTCCACCATTATTTTGGGTGGTTGTAAGTGGGTTCCATCTTAATTACCTTTTTTCCCTTAATTTGATCACCAAATGAGAAAATGCAAGTTATAATTTGCTGTTAGAGTTCACACACATAAATGTCATTATCTTATTACTTCATTTTTTAAAACAATTATTTGATGAAATTTTAAAATCAAAAGAACATAGAGAATACAATATAACGAGAAAAATTTGGACACCCATTTAAGTGTACCAAACTAAGACGGATTTAGTCCAATATCTACACGAATTGAGTTTAACGTCATGACAAATTTTTGGCCCTACAGCCCTCCAACCAAACATAATAGGTAAATCCAACTTTACTTTAGGGTGGCTCCAAAAAAACTATTTGCACTTGATAGATTTAAATAGACCTCAAAGGGAATATATCATACATTACCTAACTAAAAATCAAAATAATTTATAATACCAATGGGTTGACATTTATGAAATAAAAGGAAAAAATATTTTAAAAAATATATATATTAAAGTTGAGGGATCCTGCTAACTAGGCAGCAACAAACAGGATAAGGATATATCTATCACCATCTACACCTGTAGGCCACTTTCGTATACAAAAAGTTATACAAATTTCGTTATATGTTAAATTATTGACGGATTGTGCATTATAGAGTGGCCCAAGTGAATTTCCACTATCTTACGAAGCTCCCGTGCAGCGAGTTGCAGAACGTACCTTACTCTCAGCCGTTGATCCTGCTTACTGCGAGGCCATTACCTGGAGATTCCTAAACGACTTGAAATCCGTTATCCAACGGCTGTTAGCTGCGGTCCAAAAGCTCCACCGACTCATGATTGTACTTGACGATTGCTTCCAATATGGGATCCGAGTTTATTCTGGCCCACATAGGAAATAAAAAAAGAACCCAACATTTATGTGCAGATCCTAGTTTGCGGATTTATCTCAGGTATAAAAATCTGAAGACATAACTGATGTCGGTGAAATAATAAGAGTGCATTTCTTCCTAGTAAGCGGTGTTTAGTTCTAATCTTCGTATAAATAAAAATATCGCGACTTAACTGAAAGTTTTAGTAAAATATTGTCGCATGTGTTGAAAGTTTGCTCTTATATTAAGTTTTTCGGTGTGATGAGATCATGTTCGTCTGAACTCCATACATGTTTATCTATTTGACTGACAAAATTTCATCATTTTTTTTACCATTAAACTAGCAAAATGGATTAATGTGCCTTTTCTAAGAAATTGTACTGTTAAAATATATAAATTATAATAATAACATAGGTGGCTTTCTCATTTTTGAACTTAGCCATTTTGGATGAGGACAAGAGAGATTGGTGAGCAAGGCTGGCGTGCCCTCGATCTGTCTGTGGGCCTTCTCGCCAATGTGTTACTGAATTTCTATCTCGATCAGTTTGGTCGAACATTTTGTCAATAGCTTTCCACATTTTCTTTTTTGTTTGATTCATTAATGACGTCATAGTATCTCTTCCTCTGTAGTTCCTTCGGAGACAAATAAAAACAAATTCCTTAAGGAGCTGCGGCTTTCGAGCAAAACTCATCTGCATAATTCGAGTGGGCTTCCCAATTCCCTAGTCGACAGTTGAGGGTCTTTAGAGTAGTGAAACATCGTTGGTAGCCTCTATATATGGCTTCATAGCATTTTCTCTGTAACTTACCCGTATAAGTTCACCGTTGTTATTCTCTTTCGTGTATGTAAATTTATAACAAATAAGTGATTTTCTCTCTAATAAAATTATTTGAGTGTAACAATATAGAAAATAGACTATGTGGTACAATACCGACCCTTAAATTTTAGTAATTTAGGAGTTAAGTGTGATTAAATTTAAAAATCAGACCGATACATGATATTTAAATCATAATTCGCATGTCAGAAGTGAAGATTTGCTCTTTTTTTTTTTTTTTTTTTCCTTTTTAATTGTTGTATGCCTTCACATACTTTTCTTACTTGTCATAATTCCGATAAAATGTACAGAAAATTAGCAAAAATAGATAAATTTTAACAGTTTGATGATTAAGTTGATTGTTTGAGGGCTCAAAAATAATATTTGACTTACAATTCAAATATTGAAAAACGATGATTAATGACATAAATCATTTCTCATTGAAATTACGGAAAAACATTTTTTATCTTGGATGGGAGAAATGGATTTTTCGTGGTACCAGAGGCAAAGCTAAAAACAGCTAATTACATTGTATAATACCCTACCACCTTCAAAAATCAAGCATATTGATCATATGATCTTATTTCTCACATGGTAGGCCATTTTAGAGAGAAAATTCTTAGACGTTTGGTATCCACTCCACCTCGTCTATCCAAATTCTGACCCACCAAGTTGTGGTACCTCTTGAAATCCGGCCATAAAAGTTTTTCACAAGGAGAAAATTAAGTGGCCCCAGTGGCCCCATAGAGATATATATATTTCAAATCGTACCCAGAGGGAAAAGGAAACAAAAGAAGAAATAACTTTATCAGACATAACGTGATAAAGTTAATGTTGACAGAGACCTTGGGACATCTGATGGCCTTTCAAAAAAAAAAAAAAAAAGTTGTCACCTTCTATGCAAGTTTTCACGTACATTGCTACTATTTCTTAAAATATCTGAGTAGAACTTGAGAATGCAAGCTTTGAATTAAATTGTCTTTTCCCAGTAGAGTGAAAAATAATTTTAATTTATAGGCATAAATCCTGGATTCAGGATTCAACTAATTTTTCTAGGAAAAAAAATTATATGTCGGCCCCTTCCATCCTTTTACTTAGAAAAAAAAAAATTAACTCTTCCACCGATCTACCAAGCTACTAAGCTTTGGCAATTTAATTTCCTCTCCAAAGTAATAACCCTTTCATCCATGATCCTACACTGTTGTAACTGCATATTCTAATTCTAATTTTTTTGATTTTCCAGGAGAAATATATTGGTAAGTGTTTGACTTATAGGATAACAACACGATAAGTATAAATATTTTTAAATATTTGAAACATATGAACGTTGGAGAACCCCGGGAACATCGCCGCAAAAGAATTAGGATTTGAACGAGTACCACTTGTATTAATGTACGTGTGATTATAAATGTAGGCCTTTATTTTATGCACGGAGGTAGCAGATGCCAGACGTGTGATTCTCTGATGCTTCACGGTAGGAAAAACCACAATTTATGGAGGTGCCAGCTGTGCAACGACTAGTAGAGGTCACCCAGAATTTCAGCCGTTGGATCTCACTTCTGTTTCTTTTTCTCTTTATTTCTTCTAAGTAAAAAAGTTCAAAAAAATTAAGCCATCACGAAATAAGGCCAAAATCTATTATTACTAAAGTTAAAAATGTCACATAGCATAGCACGAAGAACACCAAAACATAATAAAACTATCTACTATTGATCTTACTTTTATTGGGACTGAGAATTGGGACTGCTTCGCAGTGAATCATAAATTGCTTTTAATCCGTTATCTAACGGTTGTAAGCTGGCTCTCAGGTAACGGTTACAATGGACGTGGTGACGTCGTCCTTCAATTTCCTTCGAGATTCTATTTCAATTTGTAATTAATAAAAAAAAACCAAAATTTAATATACGGAATTTACTGCTTTAAGGATTGTGACACGTCGTCAAAGACATAGCTAGTTCGTAATGATTCATGTGTGGGTGTGTACTTACTATTTTTGTGTACGGTATATGTTCACACTGTGTGCTCATAATCCTAGCTAGAATAGAATTACGAAAACATCCTTGCAACGGCTATAGCAATTAATTTGTGTTTGGTATACGTTCTTGGAATCTCCATACATCTTATTCTTCGGTTTTTTTTTTTGTAAGTTGTCCACAAACATTACGATTTTGGATTCACACTTTTTTTCGCTTGAGTGCTTGAGTTAAATCTATCATAATCGCAACTTAATTAATACGTAAATTAAGAGCTGAATCAAATATTCAAAATTTGACATCAATTAATATATTTTCAATTGGATTAGATTTGTTTGAATCTGATTCAAAGATTGGGTGCTACAAATTTCTCTTATTTTTTAAAATAAAAAAAATAATCATCTAAAGAAATCATCAATCAAATCACTTCATTGCCAAGTCAGGCAATCACCACCATGGTCGCAAATAATAAATAGAGTGTTGTCTCAATGATAACAAAACAATGATATTTTGACATGGTTTCCTTTAAAATATGGAAGCTACTCAGAAGAGTTAGACATCCCTATTTTGAGGTGCAAATATAAATACGATTTATTTCTAGTCTAAAGTTGTACAATTTTGAAATTGATTACGCTTCTTTTGCTTGAAAGAGTCGCCGTTAAAGTTGTACGGCGTTTTATTTTGAACTGACAAAACAGTGACATGGGCCACCAAACACAATGCTACGGACATTGTAAACGCTGTACTAAACAATGCAAACATCTTTGGAGTTTTGGACTTTGGTCGAGTCATTTACCTCATAGGGGTGAGAAATAGTCAACGAATGAAAAGCACGCAAAATTCACGATGGTGGTAGGCAACCTAATGGTTCAGATTAGGAAGAGTGATGTCAAACCCCGTCTACTCTCCTTAAAATAAAATTAAAAAAAAAAACTCCTTCTGCTCTAATCTAACCAATACTTCTGTACTTCCGCTATTCTAATTATGGGTCAGAAGGTTCAACCGGTGAAACTTTTTCCGCGTGGCTGCTTTTCCCCCCGCTCCACCATCATTAAACTATTATTAATAAGAATCCAAAGAAATAACTTAGATAGGGAGTTTCGATTCCAGGACCTAAAAATCTTTCTCAGGAAAGTGACGACACAAAAGTGAAGCTAGCGTGCACATTATCCAACTCAAAGATGTCCAAGCTAGGCATGGAAGAAGGATTTGCTCAACAGCTCAACTAACGCTGCATAAGCTGCAACATAATATAGCTACACAGCTAGTGGACCAACTGCTGCAATATAGACTATAGAGTAAAGGAAATTAACATGGATCAATTGTGTCAGTAGAAATAGCCCGGTTGGTAGGAAGCTTCGAGCATGGCAGAGCAAGAAAAATAAAACTAGAATTTCAAGCTCCGAAAAAACTTTACAAAATTCAACAACACCATACTTTTTTCTGCTCTAAAAAATAATAGTATATTTCTTTTCTCGACATAAAAAACAAATGCTCTTAGTTGCATCTTCTAAATTCTTTTAAGTATTTTATGTTGTCGAATCCTTTAAATCCAGCAATTAGGGTTACATATATTTTTAGCTAATCAAAATATTAGGATACTAATGTTTTGCACTCAGAATTATCAATTTCGTTAGATTTCATCCATGAATTACCACTTGTGCACACTTTGCACCCTTCGTCATTTATTTTAATAGTAATTAATATTTTTAAACAATAAAATGATAATTTTACCCTCACATTGTTTGTGCTCGTAATATTTTGTCTGGGATGAAGTCATCTTTACATTGAAAAAAATTATCAATTTTGGTTAAATTTAATGGTGAATGCTTACAAAACGTATACGATTAGTAATTGAGAGGTAAAATATAATGAAAGTGATATTTCAAGAGTGTAAAGTGTCAAATATATTTTAATATTTGATGGATGAAAAATATATGTTTTCCTAATAATAGAAACTAAACGCACAAAACACTTCTTATCGTTTATTTGCTGCTATTCTCAATTGAGCATCCCACGTTGGGTAAATTTAGTTATTTCATTTAAATATAACAATGGAAATTCAAATAATCTTAACATGGTATTCAAGAAATTAAGAACTCCAAAAAGTATACGTAAACCAGTTAAGACTCCTGAGATGCATTCCCATGTGAACAGAATAGTCGTCCGAGGGACTCATCAGAGACAAAAACAGGTGGGAGCCGTAATATTAACATTTTAAAATACCCATAAGACATAACTTAATAATAGAAGCCGACCAATGGCAACCGAGGGTGTTACGAATCCACCATTGACCATCCGGCACAATTCCATTTGCAGATATGGATTAAGAAGATTTCAGCAAGGATTACTTTGGTAATCTAATATGGCAGCTACCCATGAAGCCCGCGACCAATGCATTATGCATGCATGACGGTTAAAAGAAATAAACCACCCATGACGCTCCCATGACATGACCCAGAAAAAAAATTGTTCTTATATTTTTTTATCGGATATTCGATCAATTTATGCGTACTTCGATTAATCTTAAGGTCTGTAAAATTTTTTATCTAACACAAATGGAATAATTATCAAATCAAAAGTCTTGAAGGTGACCTTAAAAAGTTAATAACACTTATAAAGTTTTGACCCAAATCTTAATCAGCAACCAATCCCTTAAGATATGTTATTTCCCTTTGATGCCCTCCCACCATGCACAATTCTCGAGATTGCGAGAAAGTGTGACTTGCACCATCCATGCCTTGTCCACATCATAGTATGCTGACCACTGACTTATCTTAACCAACATATATATATATATTCAATACCTTTGCTACATATTTGCTTCAAATTGACTCCACGGAGGGCCAAATATGAAGTGTGAGTGATGTTCTTAATTTCCTTGTTTCTTTATTGCAGAGCTTGCTTCAAACTAAATCAACCTCACGTGTCTGGGATTTTTATTTTTTTGTTTTTAATTTTTTTTTCCCATAACCACGCAGACTTCAATTAGAGGACTTTATGATATTTAGGAGACAATCATCGTTGGATGACAACAAGTCTACAGGCGGATCACATCGGGATTTTTTATTTTATTTTTTGTATATTAAAGATAATATTGAAGTATTAGGCCTTGGACGTTGATAGTTCAATGGTTGAGTCGAGAAACTTCGACTCCCTCGGAAATTGGGCACAGAAAAGTTGGCCCCGCCGTGAATATTTTTCCCTTTTCAATCTCTTTTTTTTTTTTTGTCTCTTAGATCTTCCCTGTTCCATTAGATAAGGAATAGATGCAGCTACCATTTGGCCAGTTCAGATTAATGTATGTCACTATTTTGCCCTTTAACCCTTTTTTTTTCCCCGACCAAAAAATTGGAAAGTGAACACGTGTTCGACACCTACTATGTTTTATATAAAACCTTGAAAAAATGTTTATTAATTGGCTTCTAACAAAAGATAATGGTTTAAAATGAAAGGAATTTGAAGGGTTAGTGATGTCTTTTGCAAAAAGCACGTAAAGGTATCCCGAAAAGGTCGGGACCTCCCCAAGAAAATCCAGTGTTTGAAGTTGATGAGCTGTATGCTAATTAAGTATCTTAATTAACCAAGCACAATTGGAGAGATTAATAGGTTACTGTTTCTTTATTTAATCGCATAGGTAGTATACAATCAAATTTAAACAAATGAGGGGAAAGGAGGTTAGCAGGCGTACCAAACCTGACCTACCCTCTTAAGTCAAGACCCAAGAAGCATCCTGGGTTTTTGTCTTTCCCTTGTTTTTATTTTATTTTATTCATTTTCTTTGGTGAAACCAAATCCATATAAGATCAGCCGTTAGTGTGGACTTCAGAAGATCCGGTTTGTCTCTAGATGAAAGTTTATTAAACAGTGAACAAAGAACATAGTGTATGTTTTCAATAGATATAAAATATTTAGTTGTACCAAACAAAAAATTTTAAACATTCTGTAAGAGAAAAATTGGGAAAATAGATCGAGTTATCTACAAATAAAAATTTTAAAAATTGTTTAATTAATTGTTTGGACTTAAAAATGAGAACGAAACATTTGTGTTTAGATATTTGTAGTATTACATTTAAGATAAATAAGTTCACACCAAAATAAAACTCTTTGTCTTTCGAAATATGAGCATTTTGAGCTCTCAAAAATAAGTTTCGTCTGTGGATTGGGCCTGAGTCTCAAGTATAATTTTTGACACATTGAACACGAGAACTATCAAATTTCATCAATTACCCTTAAAAAATATTTAACGATCAAATTCGTGCTACGTGTATTATAAATGAGCCATTTAGCATGATTTTGACTATTAAATTTTATTTTAGAGTATAATTTTATTAACTATGTAAGTTTGAGGACTTAATGTGTCAAAATTAGTAGTTTCGATTTCTTTTGAAATTGATTAATAATTAAAAGGCTCAAAGTGACTTTTTTTTTAAACTAGCTCATTTTCTACTCATTTCAATCCTAAAATTTTATTAAAGAAGGAAGTGCAGATTCCATTGAGCTTATTATTTTCTTTTGTAATGCAACATCTCTGACCAGA
Source organism: Morella rubra (assembly GCA_003952965.2). Taxonomy (NCBI): domain Eukaryota; kingdom Viridiplantae; phylum Streptophyta; class Magnoliopsida; order Fagales; family Myricaceae; genus Morella; species Morella rubra. The sequence continues at coordinate 1,112,665 of CM025856.1, forward strand.
AAAATAAAATAAAACAAAACAAAAACCAACATTATAATTAGCAATAAACCGGTCGGGCTTATAAAAAAAATTGTTTCAGTTAAACCAGAACGCTGCGTCTTGGACAGTAAAAGCATGCAAAGCAAAACGCAGAAAATGGTTTTCTTTTGAAGTCTGAGATCCATGAAAGGAACCTTAAGCAAACATTGCGGGGAGTGCGTCTTAATTACTCGTCTTTGGTCCCAATTTTTTTAAATTCTGCCGCTCGCATTCCATGGAAGGTGCCTCATTAGGTAATGAGGGTCCTTGATTATTCAATTTTGGGTCCAAATTTTTAGTCCTGAGATCGAGGACAAGGGAATCAATTGCCTTTTCTTCTATGTATTATAATATATAGAACATTATTTTGATAATAATTTATAAGGGTCAAAATTGTTGAGCACAAGCAACCAATAATTTCAACAACGCAACAACGCTTCCACTTTAAGCTGTTTCACGAGGGAGGTGGGCCACCAGCTTTTAAACCTGTCCAGTGTCCAGTGTCCAGTGTCCAGTACACCGCCCCCCATGTTCTTCTCAATCTTCAAGGCTTTAGGATATCGCGGACTCCGTATTGACCATTCCACTTCAAAGCTCTGCGAGAAATATTCATGCAATATTGACGTGTATAATCTGATCTATTAAAATTGGGTTAAAGACTTATTTCCTCCTTAAATTTTACATTTTTTTAAAATAAGTCTATCAATTTTTAATATGATCATCAGCAGTCGGGTTTTCCATTTTGTTAAAAAATTTATTTAATTAAGAAAAATTTACAAATACCACAGTAGATTTTAACGACTTTTTAAAAAACTCACTGAATTTTAAAAAATTTCAAAACGCTCACTAGTTTATCATTTTGGTATAAAAATTTATTGAACCCAACGCCGTTAGACCGTTTAACGGAAAATTCATCCCGTCCAATCATACTGTGACACGTGTCATTAAATAAATAAAAAATTTAAAACTAAATCTAAAATTGATAAAAAAATATAATTAATTTTTTTAAAAAAAAATTGAAAGGATCGGGTTTTTTAAAAAGTCGTTAAAACCTAGTGTGGTATTTGTAAGTTTTCCTTTAATTAATTTTAACTCTATGCACAAATGGTCATACACGTCAATTAAATTTTTGACACGTGTATATTTCTCTAATCAGATTATGACACGTACGTACCTGTCATTCTGGATATGAGGTATAAGGTCATTAGACTAGTCTAGTGATAGTGACTAAAGTGAAAATTTGAGGCTATTTTTAAAAAAAGTTCAAACTCAAGGATTAAAAAAATTTATTTGACCCATTAAAATTAAGTTTTGTGTTTAACATGTAATCATGATCCTTTTAAATTTCTTATTCGAATTAGATTAGAGAGAGATAGACAAAGTGTGTTAGTCGTGCAACATTGAATACATATTTGTGTCCATTTGAATTGGACCACCATTCAATTGGATTAAAAAATTAGAGATGATTTTTGCAAGACTAAGTTTGATTAAAAGATAAAATCTAAATGTATTAGCTAGAATTATCAAGAGTTGCAATAAATTTTTACACATATAAACGATAAATACACATGTGCGCATTTATTTATTTGATATCATTACTAAGAAACTCATTTACAGCTGAAGGCCGGGTATTAAATAAATTAAATCAATTGTTATAAATATAAATGGTTTTTGATTAAAATTAATCCACCCCGTGAGTAGATGATCAATGGAGAATATTCTTATAAAAATGATGGTCCGTCTAAGGACAATTAAAAAATATTGGCCACTAATAATATCAATTCACGCAATCATTGGTTATGTTTAGTTTTGTTTTGAAAATATTTTTTGTCTTTTTTTTTTTAAGTAACGTAGATTCTCTTAGAATTGATGAAAAATTATTAAAATTTATAAAAAAGTATTAAAATTAAAATAAAATAATTATGAAATTTTTTGAAAATATTTTGAAACTAATCCAAACATACTCATGAAAACTCACATCGTACAAGTTAAATAGCCTGTACTTTAGAAGTGTTATTTCAGATATCGTAATTTTGCTTTACATTTCAACAGGACAGAAATGTAATTACAAAGATCCTTAACAGCTGAGACGGAAATTCAGGACAATAATTATATCGGTTACGAATTTGAAAAGATCGAAAAGATGGGGGTAACGAAGTTTGAATTAGAAAATAGTTCCGTTAAATCCAAATTTTCAAAAATTTATTTAGCTAGAAATTTGTACCTAGAACATCTAGAAATGTAGACTGGGTACACAAATGTGTGTAGAATATTAATTATATTTCATGCATGTGATTCCACATCGATTCGTACGTTTGGTCTATCGTGTTAGGTAATTGAAAAAATCTTTAACATTATTATTTTTTATTAAAATATGAAGGAAATTTTTAGATTAAAACAGTCAACAGCGTCGGCCGTCGGGGGCTTTTTATTGTAATTTCAAGCAATTCATTTGCCTGCTGTCCTGATAATGATTTTTTTTAATTATTTTTTCGGATACCTTGTTTTAGTGTTTTTTTTTTTTTTTAATGGTCGCTACCCACCCCCACCCAATGGTCCCAATCTATTTCATTTTCTCTCACCTCCTCTTGTCCCCTTCACTCTTCCACCCCCTTTCTTTTCTCCCATTTCAGAAAGCACAGACAATCCACTGAAAATTGTTTCAACGTTTTCCGACTCACTCCTCCAGCCATTGCGAGCTCCCGATTCCAAACAGCTTCTCCGATTTAGAACTTGGAATCGAAAGGACTCGCGCTCTCTCTTTCCCACTTTACTCACCGAACCATTTGTTTTAGTGCTTTCAAATCAGTATCACACTAATACGGACGCCACGCCAAGGGTCTCTCAGTTTTATTCTATTTACGAGAAGCATTGGAAATGCAGGCGAGCCATCTGTTTTTCGGGGGTTTAAAGCCGATCGGGAAATCGCCGTCGACTTGATGGAATTGGAACCGTTGAAGTTGGATTTTTTGCTCTCGTTGCTTCATGGAGATACCGGTTCGGTGTAGTCCATGTAGAGTACCCAGATTTTGTACTAAGCTTCGCCTCGCCGTCGTTATTTCCGAGGTAAGGCCAGCTAGTTGATTTTTACCATTTCCTCACTTTGTTGTTTAGTGGGCTGAGAAATGGGAGTACGGGGTTTAGTTTTTTCACAAATTGTTACCGGCTGTAATTGGTCCCTGAGAAAGTGTGTGGAACGGGGAGAAAAAGTAGGGATTTTGTAAGTGACGCTGGAACCCTCAGGTGGTTAGGAGTTATCTGAGCTTTGTTTTTGTTTTCTCAGGAACCAAACGGGGGTTAGGATGTAATTCTTGAGGTGCAAGTTGTACTTTTTAGGGAATTAACTGGTTTGGTAACTTAATCGTTTTCAATTATTTCTTAAGCTTAGATGGTTTAGTGCTTTCCTTGCCTTGATTTTGCTTTGTTTTCTTGAATATTTATGGAAAGCTGGGGAGCCAAATTTGTGAGTGAAATGGCTTTATTAATTTGGCTTGCGTCTTATTGGATGCTTCATCTCCTAAGCTACTGTTTATCTATGGCCGTCGTACGCAGATTTGCTAGCTAATGTTGAAGATGTTTCCTTTTTTAACACATCAGAGATAGAAAAACAAATAATTTTTCATTTGGTTGGACGGCAGCTACCGTGAGTGTGGCTTCCTTAGATCTGCTTCTTTGTCTAAGTGAAAGGATTCAATTTATGTTTCTGATGTTTGTTAGATCTTTTTTTCTCGAACTTTTTATCTATAATGTTTAAATTCAGGTCTTGTGATTTTCCATCTGCTTACCTGTTCTGTCACCAACTGCAATGAATTTTTTTCTCAGATTTATATGACTGTTTGTGATTACTGGCTTTCTGCTTCAGATTTTATTGATATTGGTTTGGTTAGAAGCTACTAGTGGAAACTCTCTAGAGCATCGACTGCAAGGGCAAGGTCCAGTCCAGGAGAGTGGGACCAACATTGTTTCACACTCTTGCATTCACGACCAGATAATTGAACAAAGGAGGCGACCTGGTCGCAAGGTGTATTCTGTCACCCCACAACTTTATAAGGAGTCTGATATCTCAAAGCCGCTTCACCGGAAAGGTAGGGCATTGCTTGGAGTTTCCAAATTGTTAGAGAGGCAAAAGGACGCTAGGCAACCTATTAGGATATATCTAAATTATGATGCTGTTGGTCACTCACCGGACAGAGATTGTCAACGTGTTGGAGACATTGTGAAGGTGAGTGTTAACATTACCTTGGTATGCTGCATTCGTCAGGGTTTCTTGTTCGTTCTTTATGGTTCATCCTTCTGTTTCTTCAACCAGGTTGGTGAGCCTCCTGTGACCTCCCTTTCTGGCTCTCCTTCTTGTAATCCTCATGGTGATCCTCCAATTTTTGGTGACTGCTGGTATAACTGCACATTGGATGATATCTCTGGGGAGGACAAAAGGTGTCGCCTTCGCAAGGTTTGATTTTTCTCTTTGTATTTGCTTTCTTTTTATTTTTATTTTTTATTTTTTATGTTATAGATACTTAAGCAGACAGGATCATTTTCCTTCAACGCATTTTTGGATGCTCATATCCTGTGTCTACCACTGAATTACCATGAGCAGTGTCATTTCCATTTCTCCTTAAGAGTTTCTTGTTTTAATTAAGAAATATTTATGTTTTCCTCACAACTTAATGCAGGCTTTGGGTCAGACAGCGGACTGGTTTAGAAGAGCCCTATCTGTTGAGCCAGTGAAAGGGAACTTGCGGCTGAGTGGATATTCTGCTTGCGGGCAAGATGGAGGGGTACAGCTTCCACGCGAATATGTTGAAGGTATCTTCAACTCAATTGAGTCATGTTGTTGGAGCTTATAGCATTCTGGTTCTTTCAGGACTTCTTTTATCAAATTAACAAACACTCTGATCATTCAATTTTCTTCCCCAGATGGTGTTACTGATGCTGATTTGGTTCTTTTGGTCACCACAAGACCTACCACTGGCAACACTCTTGCATGGGCAGTGGCATGTGAACGTGATCAATGGGGACGTGCGATTGCTGGTAACGTGTAAAATCTTCTGGTGTGCAGTTGTATCTTATCCTTGTAAGCAAAAGATATCTGGAATCTAAATCAATGGTGCGTTTCTTCTGTAGGACATGTGAATGTTGCGCCTCGCCATTTGACCGCTGAGGCAGAGACATTGCTTTCAGCTACTCTCATACATGAGGTCAGTTGGTTGCTTTCCATATATAAAATTGCAGAAGTATTGGAAGAAGTGTTTTGTGCGGATCAGCAAGTTTTGGATTTTTCCAGGTTATGCATGTCCTCGGTTTTGATCCCCATGCCTTTTCTCATTTCCGGGATGAGAGGAAACGACGGCGTAGTCAGGTAAATTTTAGATCCTACTTGAAGGCAAGGACCAGAGTATCAATGTATGTTTGTTTTGATCCACATATTTCAAATAGTAAATTTGTAGCAATTCTCACATGTCCAGAGGTTTGATATGTGCGATTGTAAGCCAAGTGCGATGGCTTTGCAAGAATTGAGAAACTCTTTCCTTGTAGAATTGAGCAATTATCGTATTTTCATTCTTATAGTCATTTGAAAAAAAGTTTCAATCATCACTCAAGACGTCAAATGCAGCTTTATGAAATGTCTATGGTGAAGTTTGAGCTAAAACTCTGGAGTAGTTTTTGATAACCTTAAAAATACTAATGCGACCTGCTTTTGGAAAAAACATAAGTTTCTTGTATTTGGAGTTGACTCTAGTTTTATAGAAAATTATATATGAACTTAGATTTAAAAGCCTAAAGAATTGTTTTAGGCTTGCTTGTATGCTTGCCTGGAATTGAGTGCAATGTAATTGTTTATAATATGTTCTGTCTTGTTCATGCTTCCTTGCTCTTGGTATTAAAATAGTAGTTATAATTTCTCGACCAATCTTGGATGAGAGGTTTGTGGGCTTCCATTTGGAGAGCTTATTGTACTTGTCATAATCTGGTTACAGGTCACAGAGCAAGTTGTGGATGAAAAGCTTGGGCGGATAGTGACTCGTGTCGTGCTTCCACGTGTCGTCATGCATTCACGACATCATTATGGGGTGAGCGTCTACATTTTATGTCTGAAGCTTTAAATTGATCTGTTGCTTGTAGATTTGTATTATATGATGGTGTTTGATTTCACATTTTGTGGTTTCTTGGGCAGGCATTCTCTGAAAATTTTACTGGGTTAGAGCTAGAAGATGGAGGAGGACGGGGCACATCGGGTTTGTTTCTCTATTCTCTTCTTATGGGTTTTGTGCCAGAATGTTGCAGAAGTGAATCTCTCATAAGGTTGGATGGTTTGAGGTTGATGTTTTAAAAATCTGAAGTTAGGGGAAATAATGAGACTGGAGCATTTATTTCTTTCTGACACATACTTCCTACGATGTCATCAACTTTGTTGTTGCATTCGCCGGCATAAAGTAAAATGCACATCTAACAAGTTGCTTGCAGGATCTCATTGGGAAAAAAGGCTTCTCATGAACGAAATTATGACGGGTTCGGTGGATACCAGATCAGTAGTCTCAAAAATGACACTTGCTTTACTAGAAGATAGTGGATGGTACCAAGCTAATTATAGTATGGCAGACCGCCTTGATTGGGGTCGTAACCAAGGAACTGAGTTTGTTACCTCCCCTTGCAATCTCTGGAAGGGGGCATACCATTGCAACACTACTCAGTTATCAGGCTGTACATACAACAGGGAGGCAGAGGGTTACTGTCCAATTGTTAGCTATAGTGGAGATCTCCCTCATTGGGCTCGTTATTTCCCACAGGCCAACAAAGGTTTGTTCTTATTCATTGTTTCCGGTCTTATCTAGTGATCTTTGGTGCCCTTTTGCCAGTGACTACGCTTTTATGTGAAATTGAAATAACCAACTGGACTAGCTGTGAAAAGTCAAGATAGGGAAAGAAAGGTGTTTTGTATGATAATAATATGATAGAACCTTTAAACATTGAAGTTGAGCAAAATGATGGATGTTAGACAAAAGAATCTCAAGGTTTCTGTGGAATTGAACCAGAAAACAAAAGTCTTTCTGGTCATAATCCGCTTGTAATAGCGAGTATAGTTGTTTTAACTGAACCAGCTGCCAGCTGAGCATTATACTGCACTCTGAATTGTTTAATTTCATTCTACGCCTTCTCTGTGCTAACAAGTAAAGATGTAATAACCCCCAAGAAAATTTAACCTGTAGTGGGATCCCTTGCTCTGATGGTCATAATTTTTTAGTGCCTGGTGCCTGCATCAAATTCCTTTGGGTGATATCCTCCGAAATATTATCCCTGTCTATGCTGCAATTACTCAAATATGTTAAGACACTTGCATTCTAATTTCAAATTTGATTAAGATGTCACCCTTTTATTGATTGTAGGGTCCAATTATTTGGGTCAGGTCCTTAATGTGAAGTTCCATTTACTTACTTTATGTGCTAATTGCAGGTGGGCAGTCCTCGTTGGCTGATTATTGTACATACTTTGTAGCTTACTCCGATGGATCATGTACAGACACCAACAGCACGAGCACCTGACAGAATGCTGGTGAGTGCGAGGGAGTAGCTCTAGGTCAGATTTGTGGTTGGAACTTTCTCAACCATCTGTATGGCATGCCTGATGTACTTTGGGGATGTAGTTAAAAGCCTCAAATTCAGTATTGATTGTGGTGTTTCGCTTTTTGGAATGCAGGTGTATGGCCTCATCATTAGTGCGGACAGGGTTTGTACGCGGTTCTATGACCCAGGGAAATGGTTGTTATCAGCAGGTGCATTAATAACTCTCTGGAGGTATGATTTGGAGCTTCAATATCTGTATATTCCATTCATGGATTGCCCTGGTTATTAGGTCTAAATGACTAGAATGTGCTGTAGGGTACACAATATGAGAGCATTGGGTCTTTTAAGCTAGAGTTTCTATCATGCACTGATTTATTCTGTGTCATACCAAATGAAAGCCACGTGGTTGATTCTGTTGGCCGTGATTCTCTGTTTGAGCCTGCTTTCCTGCTTGCTCCCATTCTTTTTGTTTAACTCTTTAAGAAACTGCCAAAAATCACAAACAAGAGTATATAGCCTAATCGGTGATTGCATGTTGTGTAGCATGCACTGATTTATTCTGCATCACACGAAATGAAACCCATGTGGTTCATTCTGTTGTCCTTGATGCTCCGTTTGAGCCTTCTTTCCTGCTCGCTCCCATTTTTTTTGTTTAACACAAAGAAACTGCCAAAATCACAAATAAGAGTATATAGCCTAATTGGTGATTGCATGTTGTGTGGCATTTCTATGTTCCTTTGCCGCAGGTTGCCCATTCCCTACAACTTGTTTAATGGAGTGCTGAATTCCAGTGTCCTTGATTTCGTGGATTTGTCATTGATCCACACTCTCACTCACCGATAGGCACACTAGTGACAGATTTCTTTCAAATCACCTAGCTACTGTTTGAGAGCACAGTCAACTGAACACTGTACAAGTGAGAGCTTGAGTTTAAATGCATATGTCGTGATTCCTAGTGGACCCAACACAAATTTATCTCTGCTAGTTCACATCTAAGCATAGAGTTGGAGTTTATACTAAATGATCACTTGCACTCCTACATGTTAAGTGTGAGACGTTTGTATGAAAGAATGACATCTGTAGAAAAGACTGAAGAGATGACTTAGGCATGGTCTTTGGAGTAAATGAAGTGTTAACAAAAGTGTTTGATGGTTTAAGCATTTAATTCATAAAAATCAATCAAATTCTTACATCAGGGTTGGACAGGCCTCAACTTTGCTTGGCTTATCAAAAAGTAAACAGAAAAGAAAGGCCAGAACTATGCCTGTTATTTACAACAATAATAATGCAAAGGATTTGTTTTTTTAATCTCTATTAGTATGGTTTTCAGGTTGCTGTTGATGGCATGTGGAAAGTATGTCCTGAAGGTGGTGGACCAACGCAGTTTACTGGCTTCAATGGTGATTATGCTGTTCTATGTACTAGTGGCTTTTATAAATACGTGGAAATTATACTTCACACCTTCAAACTACCACCACATTTGCAATGTGTACCTCAAACTACCAACCATATCACGTTGTGCCACTAAACTAACAATAAGTTTTTAAGTTGCATCTCCTGTTAAAATCTCGATGTTAAGATTGTGCCACATGATTTATTTTTCATTGATTTTAACAGTCAAATATTAACATGCAGTGGAAATTGTAAGCTTACTGTTAGATTATGATTGCAATATAGTTGGTAGTTTGGGACTTGGTAGTTTGAGCATGCAAAGTATCTAATTTTTCTAAAGTTTAGTTGTTCACTTCTTTCTTTGAATAATTTCGATTCTTTTCTCTAGGTGAATTGATCTGCCCTGCATACCATGAACTCTGTAGCTCAGGCTCAGTTCTTGGATCTGGACATTGTCCCAATTCTTGTAATTTCAATGGAGACTGTGTTGATGGAAGGTGCTATTGCTTTCCAGGGTTTCATGGTCATGACTGTAGCAAACGTAAGTGTTTGTTTCCTTCTTTTCCTAGTTTGTAGTAAGGGATAGAATTTTGGTTTCGGGATTTCATACTTTTGATCTATCTTTGATTTGTCATCAGTTCTAAATTGATATTTGGCAGGCTCCTGTCCCAGCAATTGTAATAGAAATGGCAAATGCCTCTCTGATGGGATTTGTGAATGTCAAAATGGGTTCACTGGTGTTGACTGCTCCACTGGTAAATATCCTTTCTTTGCTTCTCTGCATTTTTGTTTTGTAAGCTTTACTTCTCTGCATTTATTCTGATTCTCTGTATGACGGGTGAAACTACATGCAACCTACTTTTTGGCGAGTTTCATGTTCTTTGTGATTGAAGCTAATCAAACTGTTTGTTTGGTCTATTGGGGAAAGGAAATAAAGACGCAATGCTGCACATATTAATGACCAGTCTAGAAATAAATCTTTACCAATGATTTAGTTGTTATTTCCTGCGTTGCGGATAAACGAGACACACTGATGCCCAGTCATTTTTGAAATTGCTCCTGCCACATTAGTTGGAATGCATAAGGCACAGATCTTTTGGGAGAATCCTTGTCAAAAGGGCTCAGCTTAGGATACTGGCGAGTCCTGTCTTGAAGTTCACTGTTTATGTATGTGTTTATGCTGCGTCCTGTTGGTTAAGCTCTAAGTATAGGCATAGCCAACCAACTCCAATGGGCAAAATTTTCATATGAACAAACGCATGCCAGGTGAAGGGTTTTAGATCAGCTTCTTGGAACATTTTCACTAGTTCATGTTGGATCCTTGCATGCTCATGATGAGATCATCTGGATATGTAATTGCAGTTAGTTTGGTCATCTGCTTACTTTGTTCTTTTGCATAATATGCAGCCATTTGCGATGAACAATGCAGCCTTCATGGAGGTGTCTGTGATAATGGAGTGTGTGAATTCCGCTGTTCAGATTATGCAGGCTACACGTGCCAGAACAGCTCCATGCTCTCCTCTAGTCTTCTAGTTTGCAAAAGTGTGCTGGAAAGGGATATATCTGGGCAACACTGTGCACCCAGTGAACCAAGCATACTGCAGCAACTAGAAGAAGTAGTTGTCATGCCCAACTACCACCGTTTGTTCCCTGGTGGTGCCAGGAAGTTATTTAATATCTTTGGAAGCAGCTACTGTGATGCAGCTGCTAAGCGCCTAGCATGCTGGGTGAGTTTTCTATCTTCATACAATTGTTGCAGTAAACATTTATATCTGGGCCTGCTTCCATTTCCTATTTATACCGTATATACATTTTGGAGGTTTTGCCCTGTATTTAAGAATATTATTATAGCATGTACTCATACCATGACCTTTCACTAAGGAAGCAACTCATAAAATCAACCAGGGAAGACTGTACTGCTTGTTCTTATGGATCTAAATCGTGGCATAAGTGGTTGTTGGTGATTGGAAGAACCTTGTGGCATATTAGAAACACATATGTAGTTCCACTCAACAAATCAACCTAGAAAATAAACCAGAGTTTATTCTTAGAAATATATGAAATATAGTTGTAGAGTTGAGATACTATGTTGTTACAGTATTGCAAGTCCTCCACTCGCCTTTGACAGTCGGCTTCATATCCTTAGTGGCACATCATTGTTTCAATGTGTGCATAATCACCCCACCGGTATCAATATCCATACACTCTTTCATAATGTCTGATGCATTAACTATTGGCTTTGTTAATCCTGTTCCCTGGATGATGTATTAACTCGCTAGTTGAAAATTGATGTGGGGTTTTGATAGACTTGTTTCTTTGGTTTTCTGGGTGTGTGAATACAAATACATTGTCGGTAACAGAAATATTGTCTTTGTTTGATATCCTAGTTTCTTTGTTTCATATATGACTGTATGTGCTTAACTATAAACTATTGTCCCCAAATCACCCAGATCTCGATCCAGAAGTGCGATAAGGACGGTGACAACAGGCTTCGGGTATGCCATTCAGCATGTCAGTCGTATAATTTAGCTTGTGGAGCTTCACTTGACTGCTCAGACCAAACCCTTTCAGCAGTGAGGAGGAAGGTGAGGGTCAGTGCACGGGCTCCGGTGAAATGAAACTCTCATTGCTTGATCGCGTTTCGGAGTATTTTCTATTTAAGTAATAGTTCTTCCAAAGGAATGTCTGTAAAAAGTAGGTAGCTTTTAGTGCTTCGTTTTCTGTTTCCTTGGGAAAAAAGAAAAGGAGGGGGGGTGGGGGCCGATTCCTTTTCATGGGTTTTGTTTTTCAATATTGGCTTGTAATTTTCTAGGGTTTGCTGTAGGAAAATGGCATGTAATGCTCGAGCTTAGATGTAGGGTTTTCTTCCGCTTGGCCCAAAATATTAAGAAAAATGGGGTGGGTAGGTCTTAAGTTGCGCTTTCGAATCTGAAAGCCGCTTGTAGAGAAAGTTGTGAAAAAATGGAAAGAGAAAAACGAAGCTGACTGTTTTTTAGCAAACAGAGCATTGGCCGAAGGGCCTTGAAGTAAAGAAAGAAGTTTCATATTTTCTGGTGTCATATCCGTATCCTTTCCTTTTTACGTCTACTTCTGTCCGCTAAAACTTAAATCGCTTCAATATCCCCAAATCTTTGGTCCAAAAAATCTGAAACAATTAACTTAAATCGACAACCAGAACGGAATTCTTGAATCCTGTTGGAGGATTTTAATTAACTAAACATTGTTTTGTAATTTGCAGCTAAAATTACTATAAGTGGGTTGCTGTCTGTCCGTTGCTATAATTCCTTCTCCATTCCTCACATGGGTATAAAATAGTGTAAAGTGGAAGAATCTCGGAAGCATAGGTAATTAGAAATTATATTCACAAAAATAAGACATTGGACCAGGTACTCTTGACTAAATAATGTAATGTAAGAACACTTAGAAACTAGGAAAACCATAACATTTGACCACATTTTCCAACTTTATTTAGCACTTAAGCAGCTCCTTTTATTTCCTGCGATTTATCCCTCCCCATGCACTGCATTTCAAGTACTCTAACATGACGTTTGGGAAAAAAAAATTTTAATAAAATTTTAGGAGTCGATTAAAAGGTGAAGAGAGAGAATGAAAAAAGTTGGTAAAAAAATAAGAGAAGGTGAAAAAAAGTTTGTGAAAAAGTGAGAATAGAGAAAAATTGTAATGATGATAAAATTTTAAGGGTTAAAATTTTGGTTGCTAAACGCTATGCAAATCTATATGGGCATGCAATGCTTCTAAGGTTCTTACTCTCGATCAATTGATGCAGTTTATGAAAGAGAAGAAGTGTTTTTGGTGTAGGAGTTCTTTTATACCATGGAGTTAAAATTTTGGTGTGAAAACCTTTTGGCTTAACGTGAGATTTATGTAATTTTTTTTTTTCAAATTGTATTGTAAAATTTAGGTAAAGAATTGTGGAGAATCTTGATCTCTTAATATGAAACACTCTCTTAGCGGACTTTATAAATGAGAGAGAGAGAGAAGAAGGCCAACTTGGAGATGCTTGGCGTGTTTCATAAACTAATGTGGTGGTTGGGATAAACAATATTTTACAAAACAAAAACAAAAGCAACTTGCGATTTGGATGAGATATATGCATCATGTCCATTTCTGCTACGATGTCGGATTCCAGTTAGGTTGCCTCGTGGTAGGCATGGACATGCTGCTGATCCATATCTTGGTTAGCCATTTGTTTTTGTGTTTTAAACCCACCACCACATTAGGTCATGACACCCGCCAAGAATCTCAAAGAGTACCCAAATCAACCTCTAATATTTGAAGAGAATCTTCATGAGAAATTGAGACTTGCTGCCAATCAAAGTATATGCACCAACAATGCTAAAGGAAAGAATGATCCCCCTATAGTTTGTGTAAATTTCTAATGAATAAGATCCCAAGCACATATCAAATTCGTTTACTACCTCATAAAATTGCTTGTTCGTATATTATAATATGTTAAACAAAGAAATTATTGGATTGAAAGTTATTCCCTCTAGTTGATGATCAATGTTCACGACTCGGTGGGGCAAAAGGTGATCAAGTAATCCGACCCGGAACAAGTGCAAGTGCTGGAAGCGTCGTCGTAAGCGTAACTATACGCGGTCGGACAGGCGTTCTTGAACAGCTCCGAGTACTGCGTCGGCGAGCAAGTCTGCGGAGTCGAGTGGTCCCCGGTGCAGCAAAACTGGGCAGTGTTGAATGCAGCGCACGCGCTCTTGCAGGCAACCACGGAGCCGTCATCGGCGAGCATCCGCAACTCGGAAGGGCAGTTAGCGTTCAAGTCGGCTACACAGCCAGCGTACTGGCAGTCACCGATTCCGCGGGTCGCCCTGACACCCATGCCGACGTTGTAACCGTCCACTAGGCTGACGTCATAGAAGTCCTTGCCGGTGGGGCCCGAGGCGATGGTGAATTCGGCTAGCGTGACGGGTGGCACGCCACCGCCTACGCATTTCAGCGAGCCACAATCACCGGTAAGGCATTTGCCATTGCCCGAGGCGTCAAAGTTGCAGCCAGTACGGGCCCAGAACCTGCCGGACCAGCCGGGTTGTGCCGTGAGTTTCATCGATGACCCCGGTGCCAAGGAAAACCCGCCGTCCCCGAGGGTGGGCCCGTTTCCGGAGAGAACTCCGGGCCATAATGTGTAGGCACATTGGTTCTGGATGGTAAATACGGTTGCCGAAGCCACAGTTCCTGCAATTTGGTAGTACGCGAAAAGAAACAAAATTCAAGCAATTCATTAGTTGCCGTCAAAATGCAAGATTCTGAACAGATAAAAGTCAGTGCTAGCTCTAATGTAATGTTCATCAACGGAAAAAAGAAGAAAGAGAGTGTTTTGAAGAGCTATAGGAGCTATTTACCCAGCGAGAATAAAAGGAGAAGATTAATAAGTTTGGAGGGGATCGCCATTGGTACTGTTTGCTTTTTGGAAGAAAATATTGATGGAGGAGCAAAAGGAGTAGGACTGGCTGTGACTGAGTTTGTGGGAGTTATTAGGGAGAGGTTTTGGTATTTATACTCACTTGGGATCGGCGTTATGGTTTCTGCCATTATCAATTTCGCGCTATCTTTTCGTGAGCATTACTGTAATTGTGGAGGCGTGGGATGTAACCGTCAGGGCAGTATGTGTGGCTTAGACCAATGGCAGAGCGGCACGTGTCTACATTTATGATATGGGACAGGAAATTACTATCCAGTAATACTAATCAGGTCTCGTTAATTAGGAAGCGTCTCTTGAACCCAAATAGTCCCAAATTAGAGATAGAAAGTTAGATTAGGATTTTTATAATTTTTTGTTTTGTAAAAAGATATAAGTAACAGATGAATTCTACATTATTTAGAGTTGTTCATGTAAAGTTTCGAGCAGCATGGACTCTACAATAGGGTCCACTTGCTCGGTCTATCTCTCTCCAATTACATGACAGAAAATTACAGAGAATTTTGATCCTAGAAAGGTAAATGTGTCATGAAGATATGATTTAGTGTATTTTGAAGTACCATTTGATTTCATGTCCTTTGAATTTTTCTACATCTTGATTTCTACAAATACATCTAGATTTCTACAATGTATCTTAGAGTTTGTAACATTCATGTATATGTATTTTGTATTCTATGTATTTCATTATGACTCTATGCCTATATAAAGGGGTGTTGACATGAATTATAAACACACGACAATATTTAAAATATATCACCATAGTTACTAAACAACTATTCTATACTAGTTTTTTTTACTACGCTTTCAAGATCGAATTGTTCTTTAGTTTCATAACAAAATGTAATTAGATTGAAATTTTTTATACGAGGCCACAGAAACAACAAACAAAAAGGTGGATTATAGTTTTTATTAAAAAAAAAAATTCAAATTTTATATTACATTTGAAAAAAGACATAATATATAGACTTTATATTATTTAATGTTATTTGTATTAAACTTTGTAACAAGTCCTACAACATTTAATGATTGTCGTCTCTGTTTCTATCTTAATTGTTTTTCACGAAAAGAAATTGTACAAGACTAGCTAGCCTCCAAAAAGTATAAACTACTTTGCTCAAATAACAATGAATACCCACACGTATTGTGTTACTCTTTAAGTTGGTTCAAACAATTTAATTTTGTTCTAAGTGCTTTTTTTTTTTTTTATATATTATATATGAGTATAAAATTAAAGATATATCGTGTATGAGAATGATGGTTAGTTGTGTGATATTGATAATAGATCTTAGAAAGTATGGGAAAACTAAAGTAAGTATTCAACTCGATTTGATTTTGCTATATAGAGTGAATGATTGAAATAAAAATTGAGAATTGTGGATTTGGTATTTAAGTAGATCTAGATTAACAGTGCAGAACTCGAGAAGAATATTATTTTAATGCAGAATTGAGAGTATAGTTATCGTATATGACTCTTCGAAATGTGTTATAAAGTTTAAGTGTGTAAAATTGTTCGCTTCTGAATCCCGCGCTTGAACTTCTGACGTAGAGATGTTTATAATTCTCTTACCTCTGAGTTAGCTAAACACATATCACTGTCAAAAAACGAATCAATTGTTGATAGACATCACTCTGTTCTACATATCATAAAATTTAAGAGGTGGCAACTGATGAAACAGTTACGGGATGCAATTTGTTAGTACAGACAGTATTCTTGTTAAGATATTTGTCTCTTTAAATATGGACTACATTCTTAGAGAGCATTTCTGTGTGAGAATTTTTTGTGAGAGCATTATGTTAAAATTATGGGGATGAGAGTATTACAAAAGCATACTTATAATATTTGCAGAATTTATACAATACATATCATAAAATATAAACAGTGGAGTATATTGAATTTTTATTATAAGACACAGATTCAAAAAATGTCATAACGTTGCTAAATTTTTGAATAGTTTCATAATGAATCTTTACGATTTTTAAGTTCACATTATCTGAGGTGTATATAATGCTGAGGTGGTAAGGTCGCTAATTACCTATTAGATAAGTATCTCAAAGTGCACACATATTTAATCATTAGAATATATACTTCGTTTGAAAGTGTATTAGGTTGGAGTGGAGACGCTAGAAAACGTCTTATATTGCACTTGAGAATAATCGCACATCGTCATCTTAATGCAGTTATTCTTAATTGTTATAGAATAGGGCGGGGTTTACGTGAACGTTTGTACTTACTATTGTTCTTCTTAGATAGAGATCACAGAGTTTTCAGAACTTGTGAATTAGAGAAAGTTTGTGCTGGAATACGAAAGACAGAGTTTTTGTGACAGGTTATAGGTAAATATTAATATTCTGACATGAAGTCGGTCTGATCTTAGTTTGTTCCAATTTCGGGCCATCTGAATCCTTTAGAGCACAATACTATGGTATCTGGAGCTCGAATATTACACGGTTTAGGCGTGCGGGTTATTGTCTTGCATCTTTGATATCCGAATTGGCTTTGGCCCGACGGCGCTAGTCCAGTACTGGGCTAGTTGTGTGAGAGAGTGACTTTGCTTGTTGTGTGTGTGGAGAATTTTGGAATGCTTGAATTTTTCACGCATTTTGTGTTGAGTAAACTTTGGCAGAGTGTGAGTTGTGTGACGTGCGAGATCTAGTTTATAGCTTCCGGTTCAGCGCGAGACACGTGATTGTGTTAGGGTGGGGTCATGTGTTGCACAGCATTCACCTCCTTTTTGTTTCTATCCTCAGAGTCTGTCAACTGCCTCGTTGATGCTGAAAATGCCAATTGGCGCTAATATTGGGTAAAACGTTGATTGGTAAAATGCCGAATGTTTATGTTATTTATTAAGCTTAGTGGTCCCTTCCCTCCATTATATCATGTGCTTTCCAATAAGTGTGCAGTTGTTTGTCTGTTTGCTAATTTTTTAAGCACCTGCCTTTTTGCACTTGCCATTTGCTGTAAGTCTTGGCCTTTATATAATATAAATATAGGCTAATTGTTACGGTGCATTCCTCATATGTTGGTATTAGCATTTTCTAGAAGTCATGGCAGGTACTGCTACTTGTTTGTCTGTTCTCCAATCATTTGTCAACTCTAATGGTTCTTATGGGCACTATTACATTAGTTGATTAATATTGTTGTGAAGCTGTTATATTTCAAGAAAACATGGCTACCATTGGTAGAAGACTAGAGTTTGTACTTTAATGGCTTTAATTGTTTATGACTAGATACCATAATAAATTGATTTTCAGTCATAGTGTGTTGTCTAAATGCAAAAAAAAGAGGTCAAATAAAAGTGTTTGTTGCTTACTAGTCTTTGTTGCATTCAATTCACATGTTAATGTGTTTCAAGTATAAGACTTTTAATTATTGTTCTTTTAATTGCTTTAAGTTAATAGCTGTACTTTGGTATTAGTATTTTAGGTTGTATGGTTGAAACGTGCAATACCTGCAGTTTTTTATGATGCCATTTTTCTGTTTTGATTTAGATACTATTTTTGGATTCAATCAACGCAGAATATGAATCCCGCTCGTTGTTATTTTCGAGTTCTTTTTTTATTTAACCTACTTTGTATAAAGGTAATATAGAAGTTATCTGCCTTTGCTTATTATCTATAGTTGGTGGTTATGCTCATTTATGTCTTTTATTTGTTATCTCTTCATGTATAACTACTCGCTATTGTGTTGACATTTCTAATATATACTTAGAGGTCTAGGTGTACGTGTTCGGGTTGAAATACTTATTTGAAATATGTCAATTTTTACACTTTTGGGCCCCGACTTTTCTTACTTGGGTCTTTTTCTTCATAATGATTTAGTTAGTCTTGAGAGTGTAATCGGAACGGAGAGAGTGACCAGTTTTTGTTAAAAGTAATTGTGAATGGAGTGGATTAAGCTATGGTGCTCGGTGTTCTATTGGGTCTAATGGATGTAAGCCAACGATTGGTGTTATTTAGTTCGTATTGGTAATTTCATGTGGGTACAGGGTTTCAATATATCGACGCACTACAGAGCTGTATTTATGTTGGTAGGTGCTAGAGAGTATTTTAACATCATTATGTTATCTTGGGGATATTGATGGCCTCTTTCATTGGTGTTTTTGAACTAAGATTTGTTTTAGGTTATTCGTGATGTTGTATAAGAGTATGATACACAACCTAGTTGATCTCATGTATGTTATTTGCTATCTTCCGGGGAGTATAGACGACTTGAAGTTTGAATGTGCGTTTAGATTAATCTTTGAAGATTGTTCAGATCATGATCGTTTTTCAGACACACTGCGTAATGCTTCCTACTATAGGCCACCTATGTTTACTCATTTTCGTGATACTTGTCTGGGTTAAGGAGTAAACTCTAACATGAGATTCAAGTTAAGACATAAAGGTATATTATAGTTGGCCGTATAGTTAATGGTGGTATGACAATGGTATAACCGGTTGCGAATTGAGAGAATGGTTGAATGACAACAAAAAAGTTGAGTCTGGGACTAAAGGTTTTTCGAGAGTATGATTTTTTCGTTGAAAGTTGTCGAGTTTTTGTTGGGATATTGATGATTGTATTGAGAGGGGTAGGGGTGTTGGATCGATAGCAACGAGTATGATCCTGATCAGTTCACATGGTTTTGTATAGGTTGAATGAGTATTCTCTGAAAGTTGTAGTAGGATTTGGACCTCGATATGATGTGGTCTATGCGATGGTCGTGCATGATCTTGATGTTATATGGACGCTTGATTTCGTGATATGTGTAGTAGTTTTTTAGGAGTATATCGTTGTGTGATTATAGCTACAGTGTCCATTTTGTGTTGAGGCCCTGACTCTTTGATACTACTCAATCACATATTACTTCCTGTGATCGACCAGTGACTTGACTGATGATTGAGATTATTCCCCTAGTTGTTGATGTGTTTTAGTACAAGTTGTCAGAGCTCAGGCCATGGCATTACACCATTTGGTGTTTAAGTCGACTGTCCATTGAGCTCGGAATGAATTGCTAGTAAGATTATATTGAGTCTCATCGTCAATTTTTAAGGTCTTTTCGTGAATAGTTCAAATAGACAGGAGGTTTTTGAGTGCTAAGAAATATTGTAGTGCTGAATGACGAGTCTTAATGTTTCTAAGATAGTTAATGTCGATACCGGCGGGTCAGCCATCACTTGCATAGCTTACTAAGGCCGTTTATTTACATAAAGATAACCTGTTGTTGCTTCCAAGTATTTCAAAAGTGTGTATTTAGCGAATAAAGTATTCTTCTTTTGAGACAGATTCTCAGGGCATATATCTCTGATTTTTGGCTCGATGTTTTTTAGGTTTGAGAGGATGGAAGAGTGTGAAGCCGAACTTGGAAAATGGTTAGCTAACGCTTAAGTCGGGAAATGAAGTTGTATATTTATTTTGGGCGTCGAAGAATTATAGTGTCTTGGATTGGATTATTTTGTGTGGAGCACAATAGAGGCAGTACGTAGGCTATTAAGAATTATATGCGACCTCTTAGATGTTTCTCTAGATTTCTTGGTGGTAGATACACGAACCGGGGTGGCCATCTTTGACGAGTACTATTGTTCAGAGGGTTGATAGACCTCCAATAGGGAGCTGAGGAGACCTCACGCGTTCTTTCGGTATTTTTTCATCTACGCTATTAGCGAACGATTTGGTTTTAGGGAGTGGTTGTAGGGCAGTCTGAATATGATGGGGTGTGGATGACCTGTTTTTTTATAGGGTGCCATGTGATCAAAGGACATTCGCTGTACTTTTGCTTTTCTGGGTTGCGGTTGCCTGATGTGTTCCGTTTCTCGTTTTGACTGTAGCGGAGAGCTGGTGTATAATATTATGTTGGAGCTCTCGCGCCATTGTGCCATTGGCCTTCTTGTCGCTCGTCGGAGTGCCCTGGCTGCGAGTTGGAACATTGGACTCAGCTTTGGTTTCCCATCCGAGGTTGGTTCTACATCATGTGCTTGGTATTCATGATTTCTGCGTCTCCACTAATTGCCAATGGTCGTTTTGCAATCATTTATTTCAGATCGCTGGATCAAAAGGAGGTAAAAGAGCGGTGGGGAGTTTGAGTTTTTCTGTTTTGTATTTTTGTCCGCACGGTTTGTTTTGGTGATTATTAATTCATCAATTATGTATATGCCTTTTTGTTCCTTGTTTCATGGGGTGAGGTATGTGTTAAAAAATGTAATTTGTTGGTGGTTGAAAGAGAGTGTTTTTAATCGTGTAGCTGCGTCTAGTTTGGACGTTAAATTCCATTTACCAATAGCTAGGTGCGCCGGTTGCACGCCTGCATACCTAAGCTTTCGATATGGAATGTCTCCCACTTTACGGGCGCTATGGGATATCGTCGCTCAATCGAATCTCTTGTACAACTCCAATTCACGGCTTGATGATAGTTGGCAGATGCTCGGTGGTCAACTCTGTTGATGATTAATATTGAGTTATGGGCAGGCTCGCGGCGTCTGCTTAAGAACGATCTTTGAATTTTTCGTAAGCCTTGAGGATGGCGCTTGAGACTTTTGAAGGCTGAGTGAGCGAGCCCTTCCCGAAGGCCACTAGCAGTATCCATGTAGTCGATCGCTGGTGCAGTCCTAGGGCAGTGTGGTGGGCGCGCTCGGTCATCACTTTCGGCCATATTCCGCATGTTGAATGTCAGATTTTGCTGGTGACAACCTAGTAAATGTTCAAGGTGTAGAGGATCATGAGCGGAAGGCGCATGATAAAGCACCATCATGATGAGTGGATCGAGTAACATCAGAAAGAAACTGATTGTCGTACGCCTGTTTGCTTGGGTTCAGTGGAAGCGAGATGGGAGTGGGATAAGGAGTGGAGGTCAAGATTGGTTAATCCGGGTCATTAATTGTAGGAAACTAGAAGTACGGAATGGGAATATCATGTGAAGTGCAGTCTCCACATATGCTTGTATGGCCGTGGTTTTGAAGTTGAATGACATAACGAAGCAATTTGTGGTGAGATTTGAAATAGAGGACATGGGAAGTGTGCGGACGATGGATCTCCTACGGGGAATGTCCCTTATGTACATCATTCCGCAATCGTATACGAGGAGGGAGAGTCCGTGCAGGATTACGTGTATGATACTATTATTGTATGTTTCAGATGTGACATAATTGTGCACTTTGGGGCTTTATATCCACCAACTTCCTTGACGTAATGGATGCAAAGTTGGGGACGTACCAGAACAAGAACCGGGGTCCTACTTACGATGCAACATTGGAGTGGGGCATACCTGTGGAGGCCGAAGAAGCATAAGGCGGAGGGGCAGGCAGGGACAGACAAAGGAGGCGACAATTAGATTGAGTAAAGTTGATGACTAAGAATCAAATGCTCTAATAGTGTGGCGTGGTTGGGCACAGACTCAAGTCCTAGTAAAAGAGTAAGAAGAATACACATTGCCCCTCCTACCTCACAGTCTCACTCCACTTTTGGTAAGTCTTCATTTTTTCAATGGTACGGTACAGTTATGTAAGTTTCCAATTATTATTTAAGTGTCCATTGTTCACAGGTTTCCTGCTTCTCATGTATGGGTTCTTTCGGGTTTGGTGCACTCAGCGATAACTGCCTTTGTTGAGGTGTGTCTCATATTATATTTGTCACACGTATGATATGATGTGTATGGGTTGACATTAAATGGAATTTTTTCATTTTTTGCAAGGACCGCACGACATCTTTCAGATCATAATTCCCGAACGCGGTGTTATGACTACAAATGACTTTGAGCGTATGGTTTGTATATTCCATCTGGTAATGTGATTTGATATTATTCTCATCGTTGATTAATTGATGAACAACATGTGACGATAAGTTTGTTAGATTATTTCTTTTGGTCCCCGCTATATGTTGTTTCTTTTAGCTGCTGTAATGGTGTTCATGATATTGTATGCGTCTTCCTAATCTGGTGGTGGTTGTTGTTTTGGTAATTTGAGGATGCCACCTAACATGCACATCCGCCGACTCTTGCTGAATGTTTGGGGGAGTTATGCTGCCCACCTGCCTGGGGAAAGGAGGAGTAGGCCCACCAACATGCCCCGTGCGCATTTACTCCCAATTTCAGGCAGAGAGATGAGTGCAAGAAAGTGGAGCCCTGACAGCTCTGGTGGGTTGTTAGGGTGTGGCTATCATATAACCCGAGAGCTTTCAATGATGTTAGTTACGGGTGTGTGGTTTGTTGGGGGAGTTGTGTGCTTTGCGGGCTTGCGGTGGACTCCTCACAGGTACGACTCTGTATTCATGACTCAGTACTGAGCCAATTGATCGGTGATAACAGGCAGACAGTGTGGTGACAGAACTATTGTTTGTTTCTAATTAAAGACTTAAAAGGATACAAGACGATGATACATATTTTGTTTGTTATTTGTGGGTATTCTGTAAAGCTATATGTGTTTTTTGGTTCATTTCTTTCTGGCTTTTTGATCGCGTAGTGACCTCGTGGATAGGTTGGTTCTTACGATTCCTGGTCTAAGAGTGCAAAGGACAAGGACCAACGGTTGGATGAAACGGTACCAGAAGTGGTTTGAGGATAACAAAAAAAAAAAGAACAAAAAAGATGGAGGCCTTCTCTGTATGAGTTGTGTGTTTGCAGTGTTTGGGCGATTGTTTCTGTTTGTTTTGTTTTCTTAATTGAATTCTTGTGTATAGGCGGTTGTGAGGTTTATAATTTTATTGGTAGTTTATGTTTGGTTGGTGCTGAGTTTTTTTAGGCTGGGATTGATTAGGTGCTTAGTTGAGTGGACTTTTTTAAGGGGGCTGGAGTTAATATGGGCTACTGGTTAGGTTGCTATTTTTTTTAGGCTGATTTACATGCATGTACACATTGTGAAAAGTTGTAATCCTAATTTGATATGGTATCCATATGGTTTGTGAGAGAGTTTTGTATTTGTTTTGGGGGCTTGAAGTTGTATGCGGCTTAATTTTGGATATGTGAATCAAGATTTGGTCTACAGTTTACGACATTGTAATTACGATTTTGATATGATGACAATGGTGTAAACATGTTGTATTAAAGGATCTCTTGAAGATATTGCAAATGGACCATTTGAACATCTTGAAATCAATTTCAATTTAGCGAGCTTCTAGGTTCAAAGGGATATATAATCAATCGTTTGTGCTTCTTTTGCTACACTTCTTGGCAACAACCGGACCGTGTTGGTCTCTGTTTTTGTCGTCAAAGATATCGTTACAAAATATAGGACTTTTTCGACTTTGCTTGAGGTAATGAATTTTCATTGTTTGTATGGCCTATGGGCAATATACATGTCAGTTTCTGCTACATGAATGAATTCACTCCGTCCTCACTGTGTTTTTCATTTATATTTGGTATGATTACCATTTATTGGTTAATTTACACCATGTCCTCGTTGTGTTCTTTGGCTGCAAATTTAATTTCACTAAACTAATAGAATTTGTACCTGAAAAAGATACGGTTTTACATAAGAAAGTTCGTATATCAAATTACACATTACAAACAACATAGGGATAACCAACTGATATATGTTCTCAGTTTCCTAAACAAACTACTAACCTATAAAATAAACATACTACTACAATTGACATCACTGGCAAAGCAACCTTGTACTCCTTCACTTGCTTGCGATGTTTTTTCAACCTCTTTGTATTTCTTCATGGACGCATGTTTTTGAACCTCCTCCTTTATGTTTTTCAACCTCTTCCTTCAAGATTTGCACTTCATTCATATCAAAATTTAAACGTTTTTGCGTATCGATGATCGCTTTTCAACACCCTCTTCCCGTAGTCACACATTGGAGGATTAACCCAAGCAAAAAATCCACATATACGTTAAATCTTATAATTCGGACAACTATAGAATCGACGACCAAAATTGTGCTCCGTGTATGACATCTTCATGTAGGTTGTAACACCACAATAACATTGTGGGCCACTAGAATTTGCCCCACTTTCTGTAACCAAGAGCTCCAACCACTATTGGAAGAAGACATCACAAAGGGTCTGGAAATTGCAACAAAATGAGAAAACCCTTAGCTGGAATATATATATATATAATACACATACATAAATTATAACGAAAAAAATAGACAAAGGGGACACAGAATGAGACAAAGGGTGCATTAAAATAGTATATCATAGAATTAGACAATTAGTGATCAATGAGAAACCAATACAATGTTTCATTAAAAAAAATTACCCCCTTTTTTTTGGACAGATTTATAGGTTTGAAAGGGTGCATTAAAAAATTTCATTATCCACATGGCATCTTTGTAGCATACGGCATTAGCATAATTTAGTCATTCTTTCCAGTTTATCACTTACAATAACCTTAGATTGCTAGACATCAACCATTGTATTGGAAAAATAATTAACGGTGAGATTTTCAAAATGCACCTGCTACCTAGGAACTCTAGGGGATATTAACACTGAAATTTTAGATGGTGCTAGAATCAGAGAGATAATACATATGTTGTATATCCGACTATAGAGCTCCACATGGAATTTCTGCAGTATACATACCAAAATATAACCATTATTGCTTTCTATAAAACTCAAACGGTGCAGTAAGCTATTTTCCTTTTTTTTTTGTTAAGCTTTTTTCAGATATTGTTATTTATTCCCCTATCAACATTACCATTTTTTAGAATGGAAAATATATTGATGTAGAGAGTAGGTAAGATAGTGCCGTTTATTTTCAAAGCTTATTTTTTAAATCAGCCATGTTTTCGCACTCTTTGAACCCCTATTCGCAAGCCTTAACTTCATAACAACCTATTGGCAAACAAATTTAGGGGAATAGGGAAGGATTAGAGAATGTACCTTGCGAATATGAGAAGAAAATGACAATTCCTAACGGACCCAGATCTTGCGTGGAGTTCCGACAGCTTGGGTGGTGGGTTTCTTTGCTTCGGGTAGCTTTGAAGAGCTGGTGTCATTATGCCGCACGAATGGGCTTTGCTTTGCAATGAATAAACGTTCTAATTAATGGGGGCGTTTTGGTCTTTTGATATGAACGACATCACGTGTCACTCGCGTGTAACGGAAAGCGTTAGAAGATTTCGTTTAAAAACGAGTCAAAAATGAAACTGTGACGTTTTTGTAAGTTCGTGGAGCCGGGCTGCCACGAGTTATATTTTAGGGGGATATTGGGATAAGTGGCAAAGTTTGAGGGGGGTTTTTGTAATTAACTCAAAAATTATTTGTGTTTGTATAGAATTTTTTTAAATTTTAGATATTCTTTTTTGAAATTTGATTGAATACATTGAATACTCACTATGGAATGGCTATGGTGTCCGCCCGAGTCCCCCAGCCAGTTGCTGTCATAAATGCCTTCGTTTCTACGTGGATTTTGATGTGAATTCCTAGCTAATTTCGTACTGGATTCGTTAGCCAGTCCCTCTCAACGCAGGTCTCAATTTGGCTGGCTGCCTGCGTCGCTAGCCATTGCCGATATAGAACATGGGGACCCACTACTCCGTCTATATGTTGGATATTCTATCCCCGGTAAGTTTCACTATCAGTCTTTTTAATTTTCCGTAGCCCTTTCGTATGCTGCCAAAAGGTTTCCAAAAGCTTCTGTAGATTTCATCCTATGATCAGCCTTGTTTTTGGTTAAGAAATACTAGCACGGCCCGAACCAGCTGTACACATCTTTCGTCCTTCTTTTTTTGCCTTCTTTTTGTCTTCTGGGGCCCTTTCGTTACCGTTTTCTGTAGTCCGCATGCGACTCCTATATTGCAGGCAACTTTAAACTCGAAGATAGTTTTTGGTATCAATATTTGTGGTGGGTAGGTTGTCTTCATTCTCTCATGCCCCTTTCGCTAAAACCAAAAGATGCCCATTTTCGCAATGATAGTGTCGGTTCCCCGTGATGGAGTTTTACATGCCAATCTGCACTGTTTGGGTGGATTGAATATCGTATGGAAAATGTTATGAGCCCCAAAAGTCTAAATTATGGGAGTTCATTTCCACCTTCAGCCTTCTCTCTCCCCTTACCTGTGAGTTTGGAACCCTGGAAAAATGCAGTGAACTGAAATATATGACGTGATGCATGCTTGAACAACAATGCCGGCCAAGTTCTTTGAAGTCTCCATTGAACAGGCTAGTCGAGACCAACTTCACTTGATTCATTTGCTTAACTATAAGCCGATCGTTATTTTACTTTTAAGGACGATACACTTTACAACTATATCTATTATTTTCATAACATTGTATCTTTTAATTTTTGATTTTCATCTATTTGTACCATTCATCCAAATTACCGTCAAAACAGACAGAAAATGAAAAACGTCTCTTTCTTGTGAGTGACTATTCGTCGTTGATTTATTTTCTCTGTTCTCCATTGCAATGACGTCAGTCAATTCCTTTCTTTCTCTGTTTTCCTTTTTTTCTCTTTTTAGACTTCTCACTCTTATCCTTGTGCCTCTTTTCCCCTTTAAAAACTACCAATTTCTCTGTTTTTTCAATAACCTCGAACGGCACTCTACCATGACCTTTCCATCATCTAGGAAACAAGAATCTTTCAGGACAAGGATCGAGGATCAGAAAATTGTCAAATATCTCGTCCCTTGTCCATTCTGTGAGTTTATAAGCTAAAACCTCAGAAGTCTACGCTAGTGACTGGACTCACATGCCATAGACATCAGTAATGCACAGCAGAGGAGGACGAAGGCGTTTAAAAACCTTATACTCGACTACTTATAAAGTCTTCCCCCCGGGGAGACCAATAAGTTGCAATTCCTCAATCTTTCACTCTTGATCTGTATAATTAAAAAGACACGTGATGAAGGACGAAGAGAGTAGCTTAATTTAACAGGGTGGGCACAAACCGGTATTATTGTTAGTTGTTCCAATCAAATTTTGATGCCAGCTCCTACGCTCCAAGCAGTTAAGAGCTGTCCCACAACCCAACTACTATGTCGAGGGATTTAAGGTACTAACTTCATTATATTTGACGATACTCATGTTTATGGCTTTTCCTTGGAGAGAAGGTGACTCCCATTGGGTTGTTCATTGGAAAAGCTTTACAGGCAGTGGAGCAGTTAAACTGTACTAAACAGTTTGAATATGGCCACCCTCAAACAACTATAAAGTAAACCAAATGTAATACCTAAACTATCAAGGGAGCTACATTGCCAGTCTAGATGTAGGCCCTGCAGGTAGTCTGAAACTCGTCCAAGAATAAGAGCATCAACTCTACTCCCATATCGCTCGAACTTATTACGTCTGAGTCTATGGAAAACGACCCTCCAACCATTGAACTGGCGCTCAGGAGATAAGTAAAACAAAAGTCGGTGATGTAAAACTTTCGAGGTGACAAAGTCCCTTTAGGCTAAGAAGAGCTTTTCATGAGTCATGACATTCAACTCGAACTACCCAGTCATTATCATTACTTCGGAGAGACTACTTCCCCGAAAATGACAAGCTTTGTATTATCTTGTTTCTTAATTTCTTTTGGCAGAAATTGTTTTTATTTGTATTTATTAGTTATATTATTCGCTGCATAATTTTAACTTGCTAACGATGTTTCGTTTTATTTTTTTACCAAATATTGCATACTCCAAATCTGGAAGCCAAAGGTTCAGGAATACAAAACAAAACTGGAAGCTAAAGAAAATGACACCCATAGAGGATAATACGAACATCATAAGGCATAATAAGCAGCTTAGGAAAAAGCCAGACAGGATTAGGGGAAAATGAAAACGCATAAGCAGCTAAATTTGGGCAGGCTAGCTTGGACATGTCGAAGAAAGCGCGGGAATACACTCGTGGTGAGAACAGCGATGCTCATAATGCAAACAAACTAAAAATCTGACCGTTTGCAGGACCGTGGTTACGATTGGCCGCGTTTATTTGTCAAAATTTTAAATAATATTCTTATAATTTTTTAAAAAAATTAAATATTAAAATGTATAATAAAAATTCTAAAATGTATTTATCTTACTCAAAATTTTGAGACATCGAGATATTGGGAAATGAACACTACTATAATCAAATCTAATCAATTTCTTTTAAGTTAAGTTAAAGTTATTTAACTCAATTATAAGGGACGCCCTGCACATCTGAAAAGGTCAGTGTCACACCTCACTACCTCAGAGAGACACAGAGACTTGAGTGTTCTATCCCAACTTTTAGCCTCAAAGCAGAGCTCTCAGTTTTATCATAAAAAGACAAAGGCTTCCAGGAAATCTGTGGCCATGGCTGCTCGCAGGCTCTCCTCGCTGCTGTCTCGCTCTCTTTCTGCATCCGGATCTTCTTTTCCGCTTTCCTCCCTAGGTGACCGTTCCCACCTTGCTCTCCTTGATCAGTTTTCATTTTCACTCTGCATGAAGATGATTATTTGTGATTTCAATTATTCTGCTGCTTTTTTCTCTGTCTTGTTTGCCATGCGTGATGCCATCTCTGAGTATTCATCGTGGTCAAAATTTTGTCACTGCATAAAAGTTTGCTGGGAATTTTAGTAGTTAAAGCTTCGCAAGCTTGGAAATTTTTTGGTCTAAGCTCGTATTTTCGTTGAAACCGCACAACGGAAAAGAAAGACCTATAATTATGCATGAGATATCCTGTTTGCCTTTTTTAAAACCTTTTCAATTTATAAGGAATGAGAAAAGAGAATTGTAAACATGACTTTCAAGCAGCCTGGTATGAATATCCATCTTATTTGGGTCCGACGATGATGAAAGAAGATCAGTAAAGGACTAGGTGTAATAATTCAGAATTTTTCAGTGATGGGGTTCCTTCTTATTGGAGGTTATTTAAAACCATAGGAGAAGGCCAATGACTCGTATTAAAATACCCTAACTAAAAGCAGAAAAAGATTTAAGTAAATATGCAGTTTGGTGCCTATTGAAAGTAATCAAATACTACAATTGTAGACTAGAAGTACGATGTGATCCTTTTTCCTTGCTATTTATTTTTGTTGTGTACCTGGGTATTTCCGTTGTAGCTCATACCTATCTTAAGAAATTTACAAAATGTGATCTTCAGGGAAAACTTCTGGTTGGGGGAGATGCATCAAGAGGTTTACAACTGCTTCAGTGGCCGAGGAATTAATCACTCCACCTGTTCAGATAAGTTACACCCAGAATCTGATTAATGGCCAGTTTGTAGACGCTGCATCAGGTAAATTTGTTCTATTGGATATGTGGCTTTGCTTTCTTTCTCTTCCATGAAGTACTTGTACCAATTGATATGATTCAAAATTCTGTCACTGATAGTGCATATGATGGAGTTATGTGTACTTCCCATTGTTCTCAGGAAAAACATTTCCAACATATGACCCTCGTACTGGGGAAGTGATTGCCCATGTTGCTGAGGGGGATGCAGAAGACATTAACCGTGCTGTAGCTGCTGCTCGAAAGGCATTCGATGAGGGACCATGGCCAAGGATGACCGCTTATGTGAGAAGAATCCACCTTCTCCTCCTAGTTTGCTTCGCTGTTAAGTCTAGATAAATCTTATTGTGTGACAACGCATTTGCACCAATATATTCTCTTCAGGAAAGATCGCTGATATTGTTGCGATTTGCTGATTTGGTTGAGAAACACACTGAAGAGCTTGCAGCTCTGGAAACATGGAACAACGGGAAGCCTTATGAACAGTCTGCCAAATCTGAATTACCATTGCTTGCACGTCTATTTCGATACTATGCTGGTGAGATCAGTAGAGCTAGTCTAATACTATTTGCTTTTAGCATAGGTGAGTTGTATTCTTCTAATGCCTCCCCTCTGTATTGTTCAGGCTGGGCAGATAAAATTCACGGTCTAACAGTTCCAGCTGATGGAAATTATCATGTGCAAACATT
The DNA here is from genome assembly GCA_003952965.2 of Morella rubra. Taxonomy (NCBI): domain Eukaryota; kingdom Viridiplantae; phylum Streptophyta; class Magnoliopsida; order Fagales; family Myricaceae; genus Morella; species Morella rubra. The sequence continues at coordinate 1,142,871 of CM025856.1, forward strand.
GCATGAGCCAATTGGAGTTGCAGGACAAATCATTCCCTGGAACTTTCCTCTTATCATGTTTGCCTGGAAAGTTGGGCCTGCTCTAGCGTGTGGTAACACTATTGTGTTGAAGACAGCAGAACAAACACCTTTGACTGCTCTCTTTGCAGGAAAGCTATTCCATGAGGTATGTTTGTTTAGAGCAAATGCATATCTTTTATTTGGAAATCCTAACGTATCTTCTTGTAATCTATTCTACATCCTTTGTGTCAGGCTGGTCTTCCTGCAGGTGTTTTAAATGTTGTCTCTGGCTTTGGTCCAACTGCTGGTGCAGCGCTTGCCAGCCATATGGATGTGGACAAGGTAAGTTTGGAGGATAGTTCTACATGTTATAACTTGTGTCCAGTTGTATCTGTATCTGACGAGTCACTTATATTGAGAGCTGCCTCATCTGATCTTCAGAATTATTTTTCTACCCCTGCCACTATCCATCAATTTTGACCTCTAATCATAACAAATATATACTTTTATTGCCACAGACTGCAAGGAAGCTAGCCTGCATGTGTTTCACACCACTGTCTATCACGCTCTTAAATTCCTGATTTGGAAAATTAAAGCAATAATCTTATTTTGGATATGTTCACATCTTGAAACCATTACCAATGTTTTTGCAGCTAGCTTTCACAGGGTCAACTGACACAGGAAAAATTGTACTTGAGTTGGCTGCAAGAAGCAATCTTAAGCCGGTAACACTAGAGCTAGGAGGTAAATCACCTTTCATAGTGTGCGAGGATGCGGATGTTGATCAGGCTGTGGAGCTTGCACACTTCGCTCTTTTCTTCAATCAGGTTTGTTCAAGCAATTATCTCACAGAGATGGATTTATAGGTGCAAACGCTATAATTAATAGCTAAACAAATGCTTTAATTTATAGATAAATACTCTATTGTCTCCAGGGGCAGTGTTGCTGTGCTGGGTCTCGTACCTTTGTACATGAACAGATATATGATGAGTTCATAGAGAAAGCAAAGGCACGTGCTATGAGACGTATTGTTGGAGATCCCTTCAAGAAGGGTGTGGAACAAGGTCCTCAGGTAATGAGAGATGAGGTCGACTGGTTGGCAGAATCTTATGAAGTCTAAATTTGTTTGTGTAATGAAGCAAGTCATGCTATTTTCTGTACCTTGTGAAAATGACAGATTGATACGGAGCAATTTGAGAAAGTCCTTAGGTACATAAAATCTGGAGTCCAAAGCAATGCCACCCTTTTGTGTGGAGGCGACCGATTAGGCTCCAAAGGGCACTTTATTCAGCCCACTGTCTTCGCAAATGTTCAGGTACTAATAAGTGCTCTTGGTTAATATACTCAACCATTATGCTTGAAAGATCATGTAGTGTAACGTGAATTTGATATTTCCACCAACCAGGATGATATGTTGATAGCAAAGGACGAGATCTTTGGCCCAGTGCAATCCATCTTGAAATTCAAGTGAGTTTAGAACTTCAATCTGATAAACTTTTCATAAACACTTCCATCCTTTGCAATTCTATATTATCATATTCTGAAAATAGATGCTATGGGAGAAGCATACTTCCCAACTGCAATGCTATTTTTGGAAACTTATTATAAAAAAAAATAATAATAAGACAAAAACACACACACACACACACTAAGAACACCACGGAAATGAAACTGTAAACTGGTTGCAGACCAACAAAGAAAAAAGGTCTTTACTAGTAATTATACCTAAACATCTCTTAATCGTTGGGTTCTATGGCAGGGATACTGAAGAAGCAGTACAGAGGGCAAATACAACCCGATATGGTCTAGCTGCAGGAGTTTTTACTAAAAGCTTGGACACCGCCAACATGATCACCCGAGCACTAAGAGTTGGTACTGTTTGGGTTAATTGTTTCGATGTGTTTGACGCTGCAATTCCTTTTGGTGGGTACAAGATGAGTGGTATTGGCAGGGAGAAGGGAATCTACAGTCTTAAAAACTACTTGCAAGTCAAGGCTATTGTTACTCCTTTGAAGAAGCCAGCGTGGTTGTAAGTGTACTCTCAGTTCCACCGTGTTGCAGTCTCTCACCTTTCCTGTTATAAATAAGAGACAGCTTCCAATGATCAGCATGTAATTAACGAGTAGAGAGTAAGAGCAACAACTTCCTCAAGAGAACTTGCTTGTTCATTTGTGTCTATATGAAATGCTAGTGATAAAGAAGCGTGGTTGCTGCAACTGCATGACTATCATCTTTTAACTCGAGTGTGATTTTTCAACGCCAACTAAAATCTGGATATGGGTAGAGCTTCCACCCATTTATGTTTTCAACCAGACATGTACTGCTTACACAGGCCGCCCCAAACAAATGCAAAGAAGCTGCCAAAATGAACCACAAGCCCTTTTAAAGAAAATTCAGACCAGAAGCTGGTTAAAAGAATAATGGGAATCAAACAACAGACTAAACAAAGTTTCTCAAGCAAAAAAAGACCTTTCACGGCAAGTCCAATTAGTCGTGCTAGAAACCTCTGAACAAGGGCGGTGATTATCTTCCCTCACGAAGAGAACCCCCGGAAGTCAAAGCAAGGGACCTTCCTTCGTGTAAACGCAAGGAGGCGCCGTCTACAGTAGTTACTTCGCGCACCCCCTTCCCCACAGAGCACCACTGTGCCGGTAGAAAAAGAGTCGAAAAGGGAGTCTATGACCAGTAGGAGGAGACGTGCGATGTCCCTTCCACCACATACTCACCTTCTGTGGTCTGCAGAACGACCTTCTATAAAACCCTCCCTCGTACGTACAAAAAAAGGATATAAAAACAATTGAACTACGCTCTCTCTCTGGATCAAGTCTTCTAAAATGTTTTTCTAACTTAAGCATAGTAAGCTCACCCCACGGAAAAGCTCCGTATTATTTCTCTTACAGTGGAAGCTCTTTCTCTTGCAGTACAGGCTCGATATTTGGACGAAACTCGACAATGGTCCATTACTCATCAAGTGGGCCAAATGATTTTTTTTTTTTTTTTTGTGGTGGCACCATCACTATTCAAATGATGAAATATATTCCTTTTCATGAATTAACTATGGAAACCGGGTATGATTTGACTCGGTGTATCTGAATTCGAATTCACTTTATATTTTTCCTTCTTTTCACTTCAATAGTTTTGATATTTACTATCAACTTCGTGAAACAATTATAGGAAGAACTAGGTGTGAATCTCATATGACAAATAATCAATTCCGTAGAGAAACACAAAACAGAATCAAACTGTTTAACTGGTTATTTCTTAGGTTAAGTCAAGCGAGTTCTGTCATAGAAAAAAGCTATCTGCTATTTTGTGGACAATATAGGTGGTTTCCCATGGACATGGTATGCAACGAACTAGACAGACTGTTGCTGTTTTTCCATCTTTTTGTCTGATGCACCGTGCACGATATGGTAGTTCCAAAATAGCATGACAATGGCAGATCTCATAAGAAGTTTGAAGGAAGGGCTTAAACGACATGTGTTTAGTGGGTGCGGAGAAACGACATCCAGTAAACGGAGTCACGAATGGGCACAGTCGATTTTTTCCTGTGGTTGGTTAAGTAGCACGGTGGAATTTTCTTTTTTGGGTAATTACAGTCTACTTTTTTTTTCTTCTTCTTCTAAGCGGGTAATTAAAGCGAAATTCGAACGGTGCAAAACAAAAAGGTCTTCGCCACTCAAACGACGCCGTTACCTGCCTAATGTGTCTCTTAAAGCCCTTGATGCCCTATAATTGGGGATATTTCGCTTCAACCAGAACATTGTGGGATATTTTTCGAGCATTCTCTCTCTCTCCGTAAGTCTGATTTCTGCAACTCGCAAAACTAGTATTTTTGTTTAATCCGATTTCAGTGCATCTCACTCATAATCAACCCAAATTTCTGTTTCCCCATGTTTGGTGATGTACTTTTTGGAGGATATCTGTATATATATGTGTATGTATTTATTGGTTTTCATGGAAACTGGTTTTGGCCGCAGGCACTAGTGTGAGCTTTGGCAATGGCGACGGAGCCCAAGGCAGTGACTGAGGAAGCGAAGATCGATTTGTTTGAGGACGATGATGAGTTCGAAGAATTCGAAATCAATGAAGGTAAAAACAAATAAAGCTTTTCTTAAAAGCGCAGTGTTCTCCGCGATCTAAACAAAAGATAGTAGCTGTGTTTCAGTGATGAAATGGTTGAAATTTCCTTCATTAGGATCATGCTTTTTCTACTGTAAGTTGGTGTTTACGTCAAATGGTTACGGCTGGGGAGAGGATTGTATTGTTTTTTCGATTTGGCTCTAGAGCTGGGGGGTGGGGGGGGTGTTGTTAATCTGACTAAATTAAATTTTTCACGAAGGCCTTAAGCCTTTTGGTTGATTGAAATTTCCACTCTATGCCTTCATGGAGAGTCTAGAACTACAATTCATTTAAAAGGCTGAGAGAAAGGAATAGAAATTGAAACTTTGGAAGTGTTACATTTTCCGTGTTTTATTTCCAAGAGTCAAGACTCTGTTTACTCTACTGTCTGTCTTTGACGATGGAGGCTGCAGAGAAGTTGATGGATTCTATTATGTGGTCATTTGCTTTGGGACTTGGGCGTTTAGCAACCATTAGGTAGTGGTATAGAATTGCATTTCATCTTGATCTTTACCCTTGGTTTAGTTTGTTGTGGGAGACAAGGACAGAGTATCAGAATCTCTTCTTCTTTTGAGCATTATTATGTGAGGAGAGTAAAATATGAAAACATCCCATTTGGATCACCTGGAGTTTCATCGATTTTGTGCAACATTCTGAGTTCCTTTTAGTTCACTACTTCAGAGATGCATGTGGTACCTGACTGTTGACAACCACGTGAGATGATGATATCTTGGTTGGTTTTTGAGAATGATAGAGAGGGAAGTTGCCAAAAGTTGTATGATGGTAGCTCCAGGAAAAAATGTGAGAAGAGAAGTCCGAAATTCGATGTCGGTACTTATTTCAGCGAGCATTGCAAACACACTTGTGCTAAGGGGCTGGCTTACTACAATAGGGATATCTGTTTTGGTCAACACTGATGGATACGACTAGTAGCTAAATTTTGGTTGGATAAATTGTATTGTCGTCAAGACACAATTAAGGATGCTTAAATACTTCCATTCCTCTAAGATCTTTGTAACCATGATCTATTGTCATGTATCATAGGAAGTTACGATGAGACTGATGATGCTCTGTACTTCTTTCGATCTTGTACCTCAATATATGTTTATAGGTTTTTCTTGCCCCCCTCTCCCCACCACCGCCACACACAGGGACTCAGAGAGAGTTCTTGCATTTGAATTTGACAAGATTTGAGCAGCACTCTTTTTAGGACAATGGATTTTTAGAATGTTTGCAGAGGTAGATCTTTCAATCTTCTACATGCATTGATATTTGTATTTCATATTCTCTCATCAGTGTATTCACTCTGTACTTCTCTTCTCTTGGTATTCTTAAGTGGATTGCTAAGTTTTTTTTTTTTTTTTGCTCGTTTCCTGTCATTAGTTTTTTTCTTTTTCATTTTTTGGCTTTTCCTGTGATTACTTATGGATGAAAATTTATGGGGTTGGTTCTAGGGGCATAGTTTCTTCCTGCTTTCCAACTTTTTGTAACCTCTATAAGCATAACAGAGTGGGAGGAGAAGGAGGAAGGGAAAGAAGTGACGCAGCAGTGGGAAGATGATTGGGATGATGATGATGTCAATGATGACTTCTCTCTGCAGCTGAGGAAGGAACTGGAGAACAATACCGAGAAGAAATGAGCTAACCTTTCTAGACTCGTTGTAACTTTGAGTTTTCTGCACCAACGCATAGTTGTTTGAGCTCTAGACAGTATCTTTCTGTGCTTAATGGATCAACATCGTGTCGCTCAAATGCTTCACATGAACTTGAATAATGGAAACAAATGGTCCTTTCAAGTGAGTCCTTCGCTTGTTAGAAATAGAGAACTTTACAACAGGAGGTTCGGCTTAGTATTGCAAGTCACTGCTTATAGAAGCTGGGGGTACTTGGGTATGCCTCTTGAACAGTGAGAGTGAAATGGAGTAGAACGTTGGCTGAGCTAATAATAAAGACAGATCGCTTGAACTACGTTTACAAACTAGTAGAAGAACACTGAATGTTACTGATCAGCGAGAATCAATAGAAAGGCCTGGGTCCCTGAACTCTCGAGAACACCTTTGGACGTAGTTTATTAAATTTATAGGAAAAAGAAAACTTTTTTTTGTCTTGAGATTATGTCGCTTTGCACTCTGAATTATTGGTCTCACTATATTTCACCCATTAACTATCTGATACACTTTGCACTTTTCGTATGGAATTTGATCTTAGTTTTTTTTTTTTGTCTAAGCAAACTTCATAAACCAAACCAAAACCCCCAGATAACCTCAAGGTGGAACCCAAGGGTTATCACAGGAAAATAGCGTTACAGGGAGGGCCTGAGTGGGTAAAGTCCCCTCCAAATTCTGACAAACAGCCCACTTAGCGAGTTCATGCGCAAAAACATTAGCAGCACGCCTCACATGGATGTACATTCTTTTGCTTAAAGTGACTTTGATTAAACTTCCTACTTTGGATGCTTAACTTAAAACACTATACATACTATGTGAATGGATATAAAGATATATACGCCCACCTATTTATGTATGTATTTGTCTGAATGTGTTAGTGTGTGTATATGTACATATGTAACAAATAATATCCATGTAGTAAACTTGATTCTTTTACATAGTTGCCAGAAGCATCTATGTGCTTTTAGAGGAATAGTGCCTCATACCATTAAACCCATGGGAATTGGACAATGCTACGTGGTCAAAATACCAACACGGATTGGCGAGTTTTAAATTGAAAGGCTGCAATTTCTTCTCCTGCGAATAGTTTGGCATATTATTATTATTTCTTAAGAAAAACTCAGAGCATCTTATGATAAACAAAATTATGAACCATAATAATGCTAATAAAATGATATAATAATATTTTCTTTCAATTTTTTGTCTAAATTAGATAGTTTAATTCATAGGCATGTGAGGACTAAAATATTTAATGTTACTCATATTAATTATTGAATAATATAAATCTAATAACATTCAATATATGTTTTATCTTTCTCTTTTTGAATTAAATCATTTAATTCAAACAATAAATTAGAAGGAATTTTCATCTCACTAAAAAAGAAATTATTCTCTTTTAAATTAGACCATCTATTTCAAATAGTAAATTAAATATAATCTTCATCCGTTCGCCCAATAAAAGGAAGAAAAAAAAAACTAGAGCTACGGGTGTAAGAGTGCAAGGAATAGTAGCATGAAGTACAACAATATCAATAGTATCTCTGTACTACATCAAGATGGGGTTGGTTGTGGTCGAGATTGGACTATGGATGTATTGCCACGTGAATCTTTATTCTTTCTGGAAGTGGTGTTTTCAAACAATATTTGTGTTATAATATTTTAATTTTTATCCCCATCGCGTTTTCTAATTATTAATGGTTAGTTGAATTTATTTGGCAAACCAAAAGATGATATCAGATCGGGCCCACTCCCGTTACAAGAATCTGAAGATATTATCACAAACCTAGGTACCTCTAGGTAGGGGAATCAGCTTCATTTCTTACTTTTATGATTTCCCAAATCTACGTTTTTATTACCCTGAAAGCAACTTAAACGGGTGGGATTTATCTTGATAAATATCTAGCTTTTTGTTGTTATTATTATTATTTTCCTTGGCAAAGCAAAACTTTGAGAAAAAAAAAATGAAGAAGAAGAGTCTAGCAAGAGCTTTTAATATTATTTATCAGTTTCATTATTGTGATGTAGAAAGACCAACCGCGTTCTATTAGTCGTCTGATGATTGGTCCACGTCAAAGCCGATCCCGTCCATTAGTCAACATCATGATTTGTGTAAGCAGAGAAAAATCAAACACAAATTTGATCAAAACATTTAAGATTAGGGGTGCGTTTGTAAAATTTTACAATTTTTTAAAAATTTTAATATAATAAAAAATTATAATATAATATTTCTTTTTATTATAATAAATATTAAAAATTATTTCTTTCTTTATTATTTTATAAATTTAATACTCTAAAATTTTAACAATCAAATAACACCCTAAATTATTATTATTATTCAGGGTCGGTACATGTTTGTCTTTTATTGTGTCCATGAAGGATGTCTTAGTAATTTTATAATTAGATTGCTTTCCTACGCAATCGACATGTACCACTCAAAAGAGCACATTGATCCAGATCAAGTTATCTTTTTTCTTTTCTTTTCTTTTTTCTAACGCTTAAACTGTAAACGACAAAGATCCATTGCAAAAAGGAAATACAGAGTACTAATCTCAAACGGAAAAATTAATAGGTTTTGTTATCTTTTCCCTAATCTAGAGGCTGAGTTATTAGTTTTTAATAACTGTCTTGATTGTTAAGTGATATACTTTCTACGTTCTCGGTTGATGTTCGAATATCCGAACTTACTTGGTACTTTGGATGTGGGATAATTGTAAAGTGCTCCATATTTACATATGTGCTGGTTGTGTTCCACTTTAGTGAATCTTGAGTTTTCTTGTTATTAAAAAAATAAATTAATTATAAATTATAATAAATACAATTTGCATTTCAAAATATGAGAGTCTTAATATTTTGTAATTCAATTGATTATTTTTATTACATTACACTCATTAATTATTAATTTTAGAAATTTTTTTTATCAATTTAAATAGAAAATAATTTTTTTAACGCATAAAGTGATAGTTTTATTCCTAAAATATTTTTTTAGTGTAATCATTCTATGAGGATAAGATTGTAATTTTAGATGCTAAAAAATCAAATTTTAACAAGGGTGTAAAATATCTTAAATTAATATTTGATAAGTATAATGTAATAAAAATAATAATTGAGAATGCAAAGCGTCAATGCTCACATAATTAGAAAGTATAAAATGTATTTTATAATTTATGAATTAATTACTAAAATATTAAGTTAAATATAACTATTTGGATTATGACAATTTTCACTTAAAACTATTTAATTTTGTTACATTTTATTTTTTTCACTACCAAACGTTTATATTTAGTCACTCGTAACTTATAATTAACCTTGAACATTCTTAAATTAGTTATTATCTTTATTGTGAAAAAAAAAAAAATTCTTATGATTATCGTAGCATCAGCACCTCGCGTGCTGTTACAGAAAACATCACCGATCCACCGACAATCCAACTCGTAACTTATAAATCTTCGTTCTAGGAAGGCAAGCTTTGATAACTGTTTAGTTTGGGCGAATAAAGCTGTCAGAGCACGCCTCTTGACAAAACTTTATTAATTGCACTCAAACAGTTTATTCAAATGCAAATTACTTTTCTATAATAAAAGGCCGGAAATTGTTATTCTACACAGAGCTTCCACACTTTTATTTAAATATAAAATAGTCACAGACTGTGTGCTTCTATGTAATTACTGTTTAGCACTTTCCACTAGAAGTGTTAATTAAAAAATTGTCGTGTTAAACTAAGCAGTAAAAGATCCTGCATGAGAGTTTGGAAAACAATTTGAAACTTGGAGTATATTTCTTTTTTTTAAAAAAAAATATTGTCCCAAAAACACAACTTTTGATAATTAAAAATTAGTGATGGTAACTAGTTTAATTGAAATTAGTAAATGGGTAAAGGTAAATTATAAAAATAATTTTACGAGTTAAAATTGGGCGATCCGACTGAGTTGTAGTATGCCATTAAAGAAATAAACGAGTTTGTTAGGAAGTAAAGAGACAAAATATTTAATGTAATTTTTTTTAATGAAAAATATTTGAAATTGATATAACAATATATTAGAATTTGCGAGAGAATAAGATTTTTTTTATTTCATTATAAAATATTTTAACTTTTTTAAAAATTTCTTTAACACGTGAATATTTTTATTGTTTCAAACATCACTCAAGTTTTCTTCTTATTGCATAAAAGACACGTATTTTGCTTCTTGGATAAAGTATATCCCTGTCAGGTTACGTTGCTCCGGCATCTTTCCTTTTCCCTAGGTAGCATGTCACCGCCCGATACGTCCACGTTTCAAGGTCGGTTTAGGATACCCACGAGACATCACTTCTGCTCTTGATAATCTTGGCCGTACAAACCGAAAACAAGGAAATTCAATTGCTGCTGCCAAGTTGGGCAGGATCCAAGAAGCCGCGCCTGTCCACTACTACCTCGCCACGTGTTTCATCACACGTGTTGGAGTCCCTCAACTGCCAAATCTATCTCCACTCAGAGTCTTAATGCCACGTGTCCTAGGATTTTCTAGTGGAGCCCCTAGTAGCTATATATGTGGTGTTCGGAGAAGAGTAACAGAGGGAAAACAGAGTTCACCTTTATTCCATTCCTGTACTTCAATGATTCAAAGTTTCAGTCGGACCGACCGCCGGGCTTTAACATTTCCGGCGGTTCACCCATGCGAGGGAATAGCTCTAGAAACACTTCTCAGCTCCTTGATCGCTCTCTCTCGAGACATATGCAACTACCAATCGAAGTTCTTTACGACACAACGACGAAATGCCAGAGAAACGATTCGCCAAATTGGGATTCTTCTTATGTACCTGGAGGAAATCCGAGACCGCGGCTTGATTCTATCGGATTCCATTGTTCTCTGCTTTTCCGAGCTCCACTTTACATACCAGAAAATTCAGTTCTTATTAGAAGATTGTACGCGAGAAGGCGCTCGGCTTTGGATGCTAATGAAGTCTGAATTCATCGCCACGCAATTCCGGGTTCTAATACGGGCGGTTGCCACGGCTCTTGACGTTACGCCGTTAAGTTTGATCGATGTTGGCGGAGAAGTGGAGGAATTGGTTGAATTAATAGCCAAGCAAGCGCGCAAGGCCAAGTTTGAGCTCGATCCAAATGACGAACGGGCCTCAAGACAAGTACTTTCGATATTGAATCAGCTCGAGAAGGGGATTGAGCCTGAGCTAAGGGCTTTGAAGCGGGTTTTAGATTATTTGAAAATTCGAAGCTGGGCTGATTGCAACAAGGAGATCAAGTTCTTGGAGGACCAAAATGGTTTCGAGTGCTCTGACTGCGACTTGCGAGAGGTTCCATTTCTAAGCAGCTTGGTAGGACTGATGAGCTACTGCAGGGGTGTTATATTTGACACGTTTGATTACCGAAACGCCGAAGGACAAACCGACGTGAGGGGCAACTTGGAGACGCTGAGTTGCTTGAATCCCGAGGACTTCCGCTGCCCGATTTCGCTGGAGCTAATGACCGATCCCGTTACTGTATCGACTGGTCAGACGTACGATCGTTGTTCAATTAAGAAATGGCTGAAAGCTGGAAACATGATCTGTCCCAAAACAGGAAAGACGCTGACAAGCACGGAGTTGGTCCCCAATTCCTCTCTGAGAAAGCTTATCCATCAGTTTTGCGCTAAAAATGGCATTTCGCTTGCCAGGTCCGGAAGTCGGAGTCGTGACATAACACGAACTATCGTGCCGGAGAGTGCTGTGGCAGCAGAAGCTATGAGATTTCTGTCAAAATTTCTTGCCAGAAGGCTTGTTTTTGGAACAATCGAGCAGAAAAACAAGGCAGCTTATGAGGTTCGTTTGCTCGCAAAATCAAACATTTTCAATCGAGCTTGTTTGGTCAAAGAGGGAACAGTCCTGCCTTTGCTAAACCTTCTGTCTTCCACCAAAACGTCAACTCAAGAGAACGCTATTGCGGCCTTGCTGAAGCTCTCAAAGCACATAACTGGCAAGAATGAGATAATTGAAAATGGGGGCTTGAGCTTGATTCTCAAAGTCCTCAATATGGGAGAAAGTTTGGAATCGAGGCAACTAGCGGCAGCAACATTGTTTTACCTTTCTTCGGTGGAGGAGTACCGGAAACTGCTAGGAGAAGCACCAGAGGCAATCCCAGGGTTAGTGAAGCTTATCAAGGAAGGGACAACCTGCGGGAAAAAGAATGCGGTGGTTGCAATTTTCGGGCTTCTCTTCTTTCCCGAGAACCATCAGAGGGTGCTTGAAGCTGGCACTGTCCCGTTGCTAGTTGACATTTTAGCTTCTTCAGACAAACCTGAGCTTATAACAGACACCTTGGCAGTTCTTGCAACATTGGCTGAGACCGTTGAGGGAACGCAATTTATTGTCCAAACCTCGTCTTTGCGTCTGATAACTGGGATTCTGCAGTCTTCCGCGACACGAGCCGGGAAAGAGTATTGTGTTTCAATGTTGCTATCTTTGTGCATCAATGGCGGCAGAGAAGTTGTTGCTGTTTTAGCGAAGGACCCTTTGCTAATGGCTCCCCTGTATCACCTCTCAACCGAGGGAACCTCTCATACAAGCAAGAAGGCACGTTCGCTCCTTAAGATTCTGCATAATTTTCATGAGACAAGCACTTCCGAATTGATGAATTCGTCAATTCCACAAGAACGATTTGTTCATGTGCAGTAGGCAGTAACAATTCTTTTCTAGACGTCCTTATGTATACCCTCCATGTATACCCATTCTGGTGTCTACATATTTGGTTTCTTGTTCTTCATTTTCCCGTTCCAATGTACGAAATTAGCTCAGTTTTTTCACGAGCCAATTTCTATGCCAGAGCCAGAGGCTTTTTTACAGATATAAATATTCATGTACTTTAGATTCTTTTTGTAATGGTAAATAATTTGGTGTGAGAAATAGTCAAGGAAGTTATCAGTCTCAGTACAGTCTAATTCTGTTCATTTCAGAGAGTGGAAAAAAATAGCTCCGTAGTTTTGGAGAGGATAAATTTGTAACTTTCTTAGTTCTCTGTAATTTGGGACTTGAATAGTTTAGCGACCATTAGAGAACCACATGGAATTGGGTTTTCATGTTGATCTTTAGACGGTGGTTGGTTCATAGAGTCAGAGGGAAAAATATTCAAATAATAAAATTTTTTTCTTTTTATCAGAGTGATAAATTTACGTGATTTCAGAATTAAGATCTAAAATTTAAAATTTAACTTTACATTTTATTTAAATTTAAATTAAATATTATAGTGTTTAGAACTTTTGAAATGAATGTTAAATTGACACGTAGTTTATTCCACCTGCGTGAATTAATATATTTAAATTATAAACCTCTGAACTTTTGAAAAGAATGTTAAATTGACACGTAGACCACTGGAGACCCCACGAGTTCCCTCCATTTTGTCCACCTGCTTTTTGACAAATGTTTAGCTTTAGAAACAAAAAGGACTAATATTTGGTTCACCACGGGAGAAATGCCTGTGCTACAGCTCTCTTGGCATCCACAGGGGGAGAGAACTTTCGTTAGGTTTAGAGGAAGATAGACTAAAAGAGTCACCAAAAGTTGCCTGATGGTAATTTTCAGAAAAGTTGGGGACAACTGACAAGATAAAATGGACACTTGATGGCCAGTATCTGTTAGTCGGTCAGTAGGTACCAAACCACAATTTTACAGGTGGCAAACTAGCGAAACACACACGAGTTCTTTTCCCCGCAACAGAGAGAGGCTTTGCATTCTTCCCTCTAGTTGTTTCCTCATGGGAGGACGCCTGATCCAGTGTTCCACGCTCTGCTCTAGGCAGCGGGAGGAGCTCCAGTACGAAGGATTCAAATTGGGTAGGTCTTAGAACGCTTGCACATGAAGTGGTGACACAAAAAAAGTTCCAAGGAATATTGATGGTCACTGGAGCCAATATCTAGTTACTAGAAAGGCCTATTGCCTGAACTCTCGTATCACCTGATGCTGAGCTTCCTGATTCCATCTCCTGTGTTTCCTCCAGCTCTTTTACAACCAACTTACAGAGCAAAAAGGGCTTCTCCACTCTTCTTTATTGACCAAGTTGCCTTATCAATCATAATCCTCTGGCTCTGGGAGATCACATGTAGTGCAGCAAAAGGGTACTCTGCACTAAACTGCGAAAAGATACGATTCTCCGGTATGCAAACCAACATTGGGTACGTTTGTTTTCTCACTAAAATTTTTACCACATTAAATATATTTTACAAATTTAATGTATACACTTCACACTTTTCACAAATTTTGATAAACTTCAATATTTAAAAAATTAAAATTTTAAAAATATTTCTTAAAATTTTAAAAATATTCCCTAAATTTTTAGTAAACAAACGCTCTTATAGACCAAGACAAAAGAGCGGTAAAGAAAAGCAACAGGCAAAAACTCCATGATTACAATTCCCCACCCCCCCGCGGTCATTTTCTTTGGAGTCTTGTCTGAACAACGTGTTTCTCCTATACAAAGAGCGGCTCTGGAAAAAGCGCGTTTGTAATTAAAGCGTTTCATATTACTTTTTGGTGCTCTGCATTGAGGCCTTACGTTTCATGTTTGGATATGCCAATTGCCAAATTTCTCTCTCTCCTCTTTCCTTTTATCGCTTTTGATGTGATTCCCACAACCTAAGCTGGCATTTTGTCTCATGATTAAGCTCTGAAACATAAAAAATAAATTTAAAAAAAAAAAAAAAAAAAAAAAAAAATTGCATCCATCTATTGCTATTATGGCGGTGAATCTGATGAGAGCGAACTAGCTGGAAATCAGACAGAACTAAAAATAACTTGCACGACCTCAAATGGATTTTGTATTGAATATATCAGCGAAAAAGTACAAGGAAAATCTTGAAGGGCGCTAAACAAACACAAAGCTAGAACTGTACAATAAAGCTGTTAGCTGCAGAAGAAGTAGGCATACTTGAGCCGTGCTGATGGTTCACTTTGAAACGAAGGTTTCCATGTTCTATGTCAATTCACCTCCAACATTGCCTAAAACGCTACTTTTCCTCTCTTACAATCTTGTCAATTCGACAGAGTGGACAAACGGGTGTCTTCAACAGCAACGAGTCTATGCACCGGACATGGAAGCTGTGCCTGCAATTGGCCCTGCACTTATCACCCATCTTGAAGTTCTCCAAGCACACAGCACAATCAACTGAGCTAGTCTCTTTTCCCCCTGCCTTGAAATCGAAGGACGGAAGCCTTTTAAGTTCTACTGTAGACATCCTTTTGCTCCCATTGCTGCTTTCTTGGATCATGTTATCACCTTGATTCCTTCTTCCTAAATCTCTCCCAGATAAACAAACATGTATTGCTACCAATACAGCGATACCTGCCAATAATAGTGTCACAGAGATGATTATCTCCATTACCTTAAAATATTCGACAAAAGCAAAAAAGGTTTCTCCTGAAAACTTTCAGACTTCTAGCTCAAACAGGAACCAGCGACTCTTCATTCCTTGTCCTTCCGGTATACCAAAGTGGATTGCGGACTTCTCAAACACAGTGAAAAACGCAAAACTTCTCTGCCATCAACATCAGTAGATCACTGAACGGAAAAAAGACGTGTTCCGTGAGGGAAAGAAGTATGATTACAAATGAGTTTTTTCCGTCCTTTCCCTATAAAACAGTAGATTTGCGTATTACATGGTCCACGAGTACGACTAATTTTGGAGTTAAAAACAGATCTTAAAATGTTCATATTCAATAGCCAAACTTGGCTAACCGGTCAGAGTTGATGAAATGACTACCCTGGACAGAACTCATGTTTTATCTCCCTGCCAAGTAAATAGATCGTACGAGACTAACGACTATGTGTGACCCAATTTTGCAGGAGACATTGTCCTTACTATTTCTTTTTTTCTGATTGAAACATGTTTCTCGACTATGGCATACTTCTCTGCAAGAGAATCAATCTCTTATCTGGCCTGCGTGGCCTAAAAGAATTGAACCGACTTGAAGTTTACTAACCTGTTAGGTGGATTCTATTTCGATGGATCTGCCGGGTTAGGTTTCTCTCCGTCACCCAAACAAAAATCAATCCACTTGACAAGTTCGTGAATATAATTACAGGACAAATAAATAAACATCAAGGGTACAATTTACCACCACACCACGTTTTGTTGGTATTTTAATGTGTGAATTACTTGGAGAAGAGGTACAAGAAAAGTTGGGTGTGCGTCAATCTCATTGCTGTGTATGTTTGCAAATGCAGGTGCAGTGGTGTGTAACCCATTTGGTGCGGTTGCTAACGTCATTGTTTTTGAGTAATTTATAAGGTGTTTTCTGTTCGATAATTGATAGTGGCTGCACTGCACATGCGCTTATCCTAATTCCACAACCTCAAATGACACGCAGAAGGGAAAAGGTTAGAATGAAGCGGAAAGAGAAATAATAACAAGAAATAAAAAATTTAAATAATTCAGATTTTAAAATTTATATCCATTATAAATATTTTTTTATAATTATATTTTATATTATGAGTCTTTTCAGATAAGAGATGAAGATCTTTATTTATAGAAATAAGGGTCCAATTTTTCTTTGTTAAATCTTTCGGGGGTTACTTCAACTTTTGTGTGGAGACAGATCCATCTTGAATAGTTGAAAGGACAGCTCTCTGTATGTGTTGGATGAACTGTATCTGGAGGTAGACTTGGGAGGTAATGTAGTGCACCTGCGGTGGGACAGGTACGTCCGTGCAACACCACCGAAGGGAAGGCCTGCGTAATAAGTGAAGAATTAGCCATAAAGAAGGTCTTCCCTAATAATTTCTCTTTATGTTCATCCTTGTTTATACTAGAAATCTAATTAGACAAGGCATTTCATATTTGGGATGTGTAAATTGTAAAACCTTATGCTGCTACATATATTTTTATAATAGATAAAAGCGGTCACTTTTTTTTTTCAAGGACGGCGCGACATCTTCAAATTTTATTAAAATAATTCCCTCTCTTTATTATATATAATTTTATCTTTGTTTTAAAAAAAAAAACCGTGGCTTACTTACAGCCGTGGCTTACTTACAGTATTCAAAATGATAAGTATTTTACCGAATTTCTTAGTTGTTCTATATAATCGGATTGGAAAAGTTAATTAGCTAATGAATTAGAAATATTACTTTTTCTACGAGAAAAAGTGAATGAAATCAAAATCACATGGATGTAGATAATTTAGTACTTTTTTATTGGGTTAATTACACTTTGCACCTATGTAGTTTAGGGGTCCTGATACTTTGCATCTCGTTCTTTCAATTTTGAGACATTTCACTCCGCCGTTTATTATCCGTTATTTCGAACGGAAAAAATCAATCACGTGTTCTGCATGTGCCCATTTTGCCCTCAATATTAAAAAATGTTTAATTACATTTTGCACCTACGTGGTTTGGGAGGTCTGACACTTTACATCCTGTTCTTTTATTTTTGAGACACTTTGCACCCAGAAAAATCAGTCACGCGTTTGGCACTTTTCCGTTTGAAACAGATAAATTGAGGGGGTTGTCAAACCCAAATCACAAGGGTAAAATGTTTCAAAATTAAAAGAATAAGGTGTAAAATGTTAAGGCCCTCAAACCATGTGAGTACAAAGTGTAAATCAATTAGTAGTTTGGATGCAATATATTAAGCTTGGTAGTCTGATGTGCAAATTACAAAATTGCTTAACAATCCAAGTTGAGTGAGACTCGAGCATTGTAGTTGATTGGATTAGTAATTGTATTTGTAGGTTTTGGATTTTGCCCTCAATATTCAAAAATGTTTAATTACACTTTGCACCCACGTGGTTTGAGAGAAACACTTTACACTTCTTTTATTTTTAAGACACTTTGCACTTAGAAAATTAGTCACAAAGTGGTTGAAAAACAAGTTAAAAGCCCTCAAACCATGTGAGCGCAAAGTGTAAATCAATTAGTAGTTTGGATGCAACATATTAAGCTTGGCAGTCTGATGTGCAAATTACAAAATTGCTTAACAATCCAAGTTGAGTGAGACTCGAGCATTATAGTTGACTCGTAATTGTATTTGTAGGTCTTAGGAGTTTGAGGAGATGTGTGAAGACCTCTTTTGAAACAAACTTATTGAAAATTGTTTACCCTCAAACCATGTGAGCGCAAAGTGTAAATCAATTAATAGTTTGGATGCGACATATTAAGCTTAGTAGTCTGATGTGCAAATTACAAAATTGCTTAACAATCCAAGTTGAGTGAGACTCGAGCATTATAGTTGATTGGGTTCGTAATTGTATTTGTAGGTCTTGGAGTTTAGGAGATGGATGTGAGCTTCTTTTGAAACTCTTATTGAGTATTGTTTACTCTATAAGTAGTATTTTTCAAGAAGCAAATTAGGTTGCAGATTTGTTACCAAAGTTTGGAGCCAATGGCATTCAACAAAATCTGTACGTATATCTTATTGGACTGTCTAGTTTTAGACAAATGTAATTAGTTGTTTTGATTTGGTGTTTATAATTTTCCCTTGGTTTTTGTGGGTGTCCGTTTTGTTGGTTTGTTTTATTGGTTTATTGTCGGTTTGATCTTGTAACCACAGTTGTCCTTCATCATACGTGAGGGTATAAATAAAATTTAGAAGTTCGGTTTAAAAAGAAAATTAATTAAAGGGTGTAAAATGTAGTTTTACTAAAATTCCGTATAATCAGATTTGAAAAGGTAATGAGTTAAAGGATTAGATATATTTCTTTTCTTTTCTTTTTGTCCGTTTGGTGCAAGAAAAGGGAATGGAATCGAAATCACGAGAATGGATGGAGAGAGATTAATAATTTGGAACTCCTAATATTGCTTGGACTGACATACAAAAACAAACACGTACATGGGCTAGCTGCTTTTTCTTTATCATTTTTCTATTGATCGGTTGAATCTCAAGACAATTATTGATAATTAAAGAGCATCAAAAACCAAGACATGATATAGATCGCAAAACAGGAATATATTCAAGGACAAATCTAAAATTAAGGATCAAGCTACATGTGTGGCTACTGATGATTCAAGCACGAAGACACAGCAATGCATGACACATTCTTGTTAACTAACTGACGGCCTCCTGACAGTACTTGGCATGCAACACTCGATCGACATTTGCGTCTGGTCAAGTTTTCCTTGGGACGTGGCATTTCATTTCATTTCATCTTGTTGCTCCCACAGTTACAGCACTCATCCGTGAGTTTGGGGAGAAAGTTTTCGGTTTTGGATAAACCAGCAGATGCAGAGACTCTTAATTTTATCTCTGCTTCTATTTCTTCGTCTTCGTCTTGTTCAAAGAATCTGATCTCTCGCGTTCCTGGGCATTGCAGCTATGGTTAACACTGAGACAGCTAGAACCATTGTGGGCGCCATTGGTTAGCGCGTCCAACCTTCCTCATATTAAATATAGAGGATCTTAAGCTTCGGTTACAGACTTGATGCAGAGCCACATTATTCCTGATCAGTTTGTCTTCCTTTCTCTGTGCAGGGAATGTCATCTCTTTTGGCCTATTTGCCTCCCCAATGTAATCTCTCTGTCTCTAACGCATACACACGCAGACGAATCAATTCTCACCTGCACTCGCCTGACTGTTTTAGTATTTTGTTTTCACATTATATGAATTTGCAGCCCAACGTTCCTCAAAATACGCAAGGCAAAATCGGTGGAAGACTTTAAGCCGGATCCTTATCTAGCAACTGTACTCAATTGCGCAATGTGGTGCTTCTACGGTCTCCCTTTTGTCCATCCAGACAGCTTGCTTGTCATCACAATCAATGGCAGTGGGCTAATAATCGAGATCATCTATGTTACCTTCTTCTTCATTTACTCTTCCTCGTCTAACCGTGTAAGCGAAAGCTGATATCATATCACAGAACAATATTCTCTATTCAAATATTCACTTTTTAAAGATCTTAGGATATATAATTCGTGATTCAAGATGTAATATTGGAGGGTGTTGTGATTCAATGTTGCTCCTTGGTTGCTGCATGTTCTTCCTTTATCTGAAGAGATTTTCATTTTTTATATATGCTTGCTTTCAGCGGAAGATCATCATCGCTCTTGTGACTGAAATCATCTTCTTTGCCATGGTAGTTCTCATTACTCTGAAAATTTTCCATACCACCAAAGACAGATCTATGACGGTCGGGATATTGTGTGTTTGCTTCAACATAGTGATGTATGCTTCACCCTTGACCGTGATGGTAGGCATATCTTTTCCCCAGTGCTGCACATGTAGATCATATATATCCTGGGCACTAAAAGCATGCTCTGCTTTTTGGTTTTTTTCTTTTGGCAGCGGATGGTCATTAAAACAAAGAGTGTGAAGTACATGCCTTTCTTTCTCTCTCTGGCCAACCTCTGCAATGGCCTCGTTTGGGTAGTTTATTCACTCCTCAAGTTCGATCTCTACATCTTGGTAATTTTATAGCCTGAAAAAGAAGTTTCTAGTTGCCTAAGTTCGATCTCTACATAATGTGGCAAAGTTTTTTTGGGGAGGCTTTGAGCTTTCATTAGGCAAACTAACATATTTTCCTCTTCTGAACTGTGATAGATTCCCAACGCTTTAGGAGCTTTTTCTGGTTTGCTGCAGCTCATTCTGTACGCCAGCTACTACCGGACGACCGAATGGGACAACAGAACACAAAGTGAGACCCAACTCTTTCAAGCATAAACGTGTCTCGTTGCTTCAATCTGGTGGCCGCATTCAATCTTTTCGTCTGTGTGAGTTAGGTTTTTCACTTCTTCAAACCAGAGGATAGTCCCGAAATACAAGTAGAGGAGAGAGGTCAAGCAATCTTATTAGAAAATGTAAACTAACGTAGCCAACAATGTTGTAAACGGATGAGCAAGGAGGTGTTTTCAAAATGCTCTGTTGTGACGTAGCCAAAATGCTTTGTCGTATAAAGCAGATTTAGGTAGCAATAAGGTTCAACTTTATCATAACAATAGAAGAAACAATACCATATCAAAGGGAGATCTTACAAAGAGGTTGCAGGGCCAGTCCAACAACCACAATAAGATACACATATTGGGTAAATTCAAAACGTATCTTTAGAAAGCATCTAAAAAAGGGTTTAAAAAAAAAAAAAAAAGGCTTTACATCATCTAACAGTGTGGGATGTAGCACAGCTCCTCCTCATATACCCACCACCGTCTGTTTCTCCCATCAAGACATCCCAGATTCTATTTTCTCCACTGTAACAACAACTGGATCTCTCTGATCTTCAAAATAATTACATCATCACGCTGTTTGCGGGACAAAATAACTCAAGGCCCACGATATTTCCGGAAGCAAAAACAGCCTTGAGACTGATCAAGGGGGATCATACCTCCACCTTTTGATGTATCGATGGCCTCGATCATGGAAACTACTTCTTCCATCTCTGGCCGCTTGTCGGGGTTGGCATCCCAGCATCTTTTCATCACATTTGCCAGAGAACTAGGGCAACATCTTGGTATCTCTGGTCTCAGATTCTGGGAGTTTCAGCAATTTTGCCAAAGAGAAGGATCAATCATAAAGAATTCATCTTATCAAACAAATATCAAGCAGAAAGACTTGTACTTTTAGTGTATAATGATTGGTGTACAAGCCTATAAGTTACCTGCCGAACAACAGCTGAAGTCACTTCTGAGAAACTAAGATCGGGATATGGCATGTCACAGCAATATATCTCCCACAAACAGATGCCAAAACTGTACACATCACACTTCCTGTTATATGGATTGCCATTGAGAACCTGTCAACCACCATTTGACAAGTCAATAAAATTTCATTCATTAAATGATTGTCTCTTCCATTACCATCCTAGTTAGCTCTAAGTTCCCCAGAAAAGGAAGTTGTCTTACATGGTCCACGAGCAACTTACAAGATGAGGTAACCCAGATAGATAGTTTAATTAGGAGTTAAAAAGTGACAGGTAATCTTGAGACAGAAATCTCAAAATGCAGCTTGGTTTTTGAAAAACTATTAAGCTTTATTAACTATGTAAGATTTGAGAATTGATTTTTAAGGAAAAAATTCATTAGAGATGTAAGATTCTAGCATTGATATTTAAGCTGCCCTTTAAAGAATGGTAGTGCTTTTATCTCCACAATTGATTTTTTCGAACAACCATGCTCCAAGTGATCCCTTAAATTTACTATAATCCTTACTAAGTTCTAAGCTGAAACATTAGGACCTGTGTAGTTCAATACCCCCATTGTGCCAACAGGAGAACTAGTGTTCACCAAAGACAACATGAAGACCAACTGCATAATATTATGAAGTGATCGGTGATCACCCCAGCAGCAAGATCTCTATTTGCTCCCAAACCACATATAGACAGGCAAAAATCCTAGAGGAATCAATGAGACATCTTCGGTATAGTTTTGGAGTCTTATTCAGAAAATTATCCAGTAATACCTCTGGGGCCATATAACCAAGTGTCCCTGTCTCCCCAGTCATGTCATTAGGATTTGAAGCCTCAACACGAGCAACCCCGAAATCTGCGATTTTCACTATACGTGTCTTGTCCAATAGCATGTTCTCGGTCTTTACATCTCTGTGAACAATCTTCTGTGAGTGAAGATAGCTCAACCTACATGATACAGATTATATTCAGCTTCCAAGTGCTCAAAGTGAAAAAAACTCAAAGTTGTATGTCATTTTTAAACTGGAAACGACAATATTGCGAAGAGTACAACTACGCAAACACTGAGCAAGAAAGTGATGGTGGGTACCCCCTAGCGAGATCTAGCGCAAGCTGGATGACAACCTTAAATGCTAGCTTCCTCCTCCTGTTTTTAATGAGGTAAGATTTCAGAGCACCCCCAGGCAGATATTCAACAACAACACAACACACGCTACTTGGCATGCCAATTTGACCATTATCAGTTTGAATTCGTAGCTCTGATGAGCTCATTGTTGCCCCAATAAACTGGAAATCAAAAGATCATAATGTCAATTTATGGAGAACCGATAATGTAGGAGAGTAATTGTAATCTGCACAATATTTTCTGCAAAACAACCAAGTCGGAGGAAAAAAAAATTGACCTTAAATGTATGTAGCGTGGCAGTCAAAAATTACAAAGCATTAAAATGCATCCACTTTTTAAATCAGTCAATAAATTCCAACCAAGTCAGAGTGCAATCGTTCTTGAATTGCTATAATGCCGTTTGGAGACAAGAGATGCAGGCCAGAATATCAAGTTAAAGAAAAATAGTCATCAACAGCTAGGCAGCAATGCTTGAGCTCTTTTGATTCCGCTTAACTAATTCAAGTTTTTCAATTTATTAACACTTTCAAAAAAGTAAGATAGGAGGTAAAACAATAGTAATGAGTGCTATACAAGCATAAGCTAGTTAAAATTTGATTGGCACTTGTGTACATATATAAAAGAAGACAGGAAATTTGCAGAATTGGAAAGTAACCTTAGTAACATTGGGATGATCTAGCTTATGCCACACCGCAACTTCTTGCGTAAAAGCTGCCCTTAATGAGGCAATCTCAGCTTCTGTCCTATGACCCTCCTCACCCCAGTCAAGCAATTTAACTGGTGATCAAGAAAGAAACCAGCAAAAGTGGTGTTAATGATTATAATTTTTCTTAAAATGACTTCAAAGAGGAGCAATCCATCAGCATAACAAATGAATTGAAAAGGGGCTACATTCCCAAGAAAGGAAATAGATCTTAGCTTTATTGAAATAAGTTGATGGGCATTATAGCAAGGATGACAAAACCAAATCGAAAAAGTTGGAGACCGCCATATATTAATTGTTATTTCTCTTTGCTGGTAAGACTTCAACTAACCAACTGTGATCACATGAAAGTTCAGCAATACGACAACATCAACCAAGTAATTGGCCGCCATCAGCAAATTCACCCTGAACCCGTGTATCAGTCACGGATTTCATAAGAGTACATTTACAACGGCCAATCGCCAATCCCGTCATAAAGCTGAACTTAGTTCTCTTATACGGTTCAAATACCAAGACACTGTTTCGCCTTGCCTTAGACGGAATGGTCCCCCGAAACGATAAGGACCGAACACGTTCAAATAGAAATCGAAATCAACCAAATTCATAAAAGACAAGTGCATGCATTTATGCAAAACCAATGGCATCAGTTCAATTGTCCGATAATTAAGAGAAGAGAAAGTTTGAGATACAATTCAAAGCATGAGTAGAACAAAATAAACTACCCCAAAACTAATTTGCTTTTCCTTCGGGTAGGCAATAAATTACTGAACTTTACGGGAGAATACAATCAATCAAGGAAGATAAATTACACATAGAAGAAGGGAAACAAAAAAAGAAAAAGAAAGCTAAAATTACAAGAGGCGGAGTCAGGGAGAGAGACTGACCGGCAACATCCTGGCCGTCGTAGATGCCACGGTGAACGGTTCCGAAGGTGCCACGGGCAATGACGGCCTTGATGATGAGCTTGGAAGTGTCGATCTCCCACTCCTGCCTCTCCTTCAGAGTCTTGGAGGTGGCCGTGACATTAATGCTAAAACTATGTCTACTAGTATTGTCAAAAGCGTCATCCTCTCTCTTCTTGTTCTTTTCCAGGGTCCAGGCCCTGTTGAGGTGCCTCTCCAGCTGCTCGTCCAAGCTCTTCAGATCAATCTGATCCGCCCTCACAAACCCATCACTAGTCTTGTCCATCTTTTGCTTCTGATTCTCCTTGTTTCTCAACCAGTCTGCCTGAGATCAGAGAACTCTGAGCAGCGAGCAGTATGCTAATTTAACTCGATGTGGTTCGTCTTAGCTTTGGTTTCCACAAAATGTGAAAAATTTGCTGTGGATCAGTATTTCTTCGCCAATCATCATCCATGTGGGCACATGGAACTGCCTGAGCATAACGTGTGCTTCTGACCCACTTCGGTCTTCCCCTACTCTCCAGTCTCCTCCTCCCTATTTAATCAATTTCTTCTTTTTTTTTTCACATGTTTATTTTACTGAGGGTGGCTATATTTTATACTATCATTTGCCTCCCTGGTATTTTTTACAATTTTAATAATCTCCCCGGATGTTTGTAGATACTTCTTTTTGTTTTGGAGCTTCTTAGTTTGATTTCTTTAATTACAAGAAAAATTCATTGCAACGGAGAAAAATAATATTTCGACTATGATTGTTTATGGTTTTGAAAACTTTTATTTTATTTTTAAAAAATAGTTTGTAATCTAAACATGATTTTTTCACATACAAATATTTGTTAATTTTTAATTAAAAAATTATCTAATCTTCATTAAAATTTATCTTCAAAAAATTTCTCTTTCCAAGAATCTCATCACTTTCATAAACACCTAACTTAATCATTACAAAAAGAATTTTAAAAAACAATCCAACTCTAAAATGGGTCTTCAATTTAAATTTCTAAAATTAATTAATAAGTTCTCAACTTTTGAAGTCAAAGGGTGCTTGTAATCTTCATTTCGGGGTTTCAAATTCACATTCAAAGCTTCAACTAGAAGATAATAAAAGCTAAATATCAAAATCTTTTTTTCTTTTTTTGTTTTGGGTAACCGAATATCAAAATCTTCCAAATTAGATAAAACTTAAGGGTTCAAAATTTGAAATGCACAATTGCTGCCATACCAAATTACCAATCTTGAGTTGTTGATAGCTACTGTCGGAGATGGGGATGTGGGTGAAACATCAATTTTTTGGAGGGACTTACGCACTAATTTGTCATTTACAAACGAAGGACAAAGACTACGTACTCTCTTCGACAAGATTGAATTGGACGGGCGAGTGGGGAGGGGTTTCACGGTCAATATACTTTTTATGATACAAACCAAATCAATCCATCTGCCTTTTTGGGGGGTCGTTTTGTTTGGCTCCAAAGGAAGTCAGAAACACTTTTTGGGCGGCGTCTAAAGTTGACCCTCTAAACGTATTTGGAGTGCAGCTTTTTAAATAAGTTTCTGACCCAAGAGAAGTTTTCTCCATCACGATTCAGTTATATTTTCTTTTTCTTTTTTCTTTTTTACAAAACGGCTAATATTATATATAAAAAGTACAAACAAAAATTACAAGCTAGAAAAATAAGAAAAAAACTATCGGTTTAAGGGCGAATAGTAAAGCGGCTATACTTTAAACGATCGAGCACTTTCGCTTTTTTTTTTTTTGTCTTACTTTGAACACATGAACGACAGTGGCCCCTCTGTTAAGCATGAATTATGGAACCAATTATTGAATGAAAATAAATGGAAAGTTTATTCTATGCGTCAAGATTTTCAAGATGTTATTAAAAAACATAATTCAAATAATACACTTTAAATTTTTAGAATAAATTATTAATTCACATAACATCATAACTAAAATCTTAAGTTCAAAACTTGACTCCGCATTTTATTCAAAATTTTAGTATGTTTCTGCTGAAAGGGAAAGAATTATTTGATTATCTCATCCCAAAGACTTTGAGTAGGTAGCTGATTTACCAAAAGGGTTAGGTTGGGGAGCATAAGCTCCTTTTAAGTCATTCTCTTAATTAATACATATTGTGTAAAGAACTGCCACTTGGCGCAATATTGCATCAGCTTGAATGGATCAGGTCAAAGATCTTAGTTTATTTTGAAAGCAAAACCTTCGTGAAGCTACCATGCATATTGATCGAGCCAATTTTAACTGACCTATATAAGAATCTACTGGATCAAAAATTGAATGGAGCTAGACTCAAAGTTCAATACTTGGAACGGGTTGAAAAGTTTAAAATCTTCTTTCTGTTTTCTGCAAACAAAATAACACACTAGAATTCAGAGTCTTCTCTGAAGAGAGATTTCTCCGATGTTATCGTCAATCCTTGTCATCTTTTTTTTTTTCTCAGTTCTTTTTTTAGTGAGAGAATTTTAGAGAGAGTAAACTACGTAGCTTTCTTGCTTCTTGCTTCTTGCCTTCTCTATTTATCCTTTTTTCTTTCTGTTTTGGGCCGAGGTTCCTTGGGCCTTGGCCCACTTTTTCTTTCTTCGGATGTCGGTCCCTTTTTTCACCTTGCGCCTTCTGATCTTTTATTAGAGATGTAGGACCTATTTTTTCCTTACTTTTATTATTGGTCTGCAATAAGGCGACTTCTGTTTACTTATTTAATGACGAGATTTTATTATTTCTAGTATCCATTATGTCAAGGACGAATGATTAATCTCTCCTAGACCTTACTTTTTATATATGACGCGATCTCCATTTAAGATGGTTGTCGGTCTACTTACATGACCTAATTCTTATTTCGAAAAGAGTCTTATATACTTATAGATGGGCTCGAGCTCTCTCTTATACGACCTTTGTGGGCTTTTTGGGTTCGGAAAATCTATCCCCATCACATATTATATTATATTTATATTTATATATAGTTCTTGTCTGAATTAATTCTCTGTTTTTATTTTTACACAATGTTAAAATTTTAGATATTTACACATAAGAACGTAACCGGCGCATGCAAGCAACCAATTGGAAAATTGCAGTCAAATTGCCTACTAATTAGTTAATAACTCAATTGGGTTGTCTTACTTTTATTAGTCAATTATTGAATATATTAAAAATTAATTTAACAATCTCCTACGTAAAAGATATACATTCAAATAAAACTGCAGCCTGGATAATAAGTTTGTAGAAGCTATCTATATATTAAAACTGTCACGTCATTGTGTCATATCTGTTTTAATGTTCTTCTCAAATTACAAGATGCCGTGGACCGACAAGACAACTCAAAAGCTCCCAAGTCTTGCAGATGGGCGGCTTATTAAAATTCTCCAGAAATCCGGAGATATTCCTATTTGGATGCTTCATTATTCTAGTTGCATGGGTATATAGCTAGGAATGTTCTTCTTCTTCTTTTTTCTAAGCGCTAGGAATGTTCTCCTTTTAGCTTCATTAGTTCATGATCAGAGAATTAGTCCGGGTAAAGTATATATATGCTAACTTGGAACAAGAATATATAAATCAGGTGCCCAAAAGGGTAACAGACTAACAGTACTGCTTTCGGAGTTTGAACAGCTCTCAAAATTCGGCAAGCAACTTGTAGAGAATAATTATGAATAAATACTCTGTACTTTTTTAATTTTGGGGTCTTAACATTTTTAATATGTTATTTTTGTCACATTTACCAATGATTTCAGACATTTTGCATCTCCATTAAAATTTTTCTATCAATTTGAATGGAAATTTATTTTTTAATCTCAAAATTACGATATTGCCCTCATAAAATAGTCACTGACAAAAAAAAATCTGGAGACAAAATTGTCATTTTTTGAATATCCATTTTTTTTCGTTGACTTAAGCCATGAATTGGCTGCTTAACTACTGCTCGGCAATTGAAAGTGATTTTCGTCAAAAGACGACACCGAAAGAAATTAGCCGAATGAATCTTGAAAGATTTGATCAAATATGTCTGCTATAATATTTAATTTTCCACTCAAAACAAATGATGTCATTTGAGAAAGAGCATACCTGGGTCAGGAGTTACCTAGTAGATTAACCAATTTATCCCACAAAGAAATATGCATACAAGAGGAGGGAACTGCACGTTTTCAAAGGATTGTTAAGACGAAGAATCTAAAACGTAGGATTTGACAGAGAAACTATTTGGCATGACCCAAAACCCACCACAAGTGTTTGACAATAATTTGATCATTTTGATTCGTTGCATGTTTTCATCGTGCTAGAGATTTGGGCATTGGATCGATGTGGGCAAACCCTAATGCAAGAATGTCATTTTCTTTAGGGTTTAGGTCAAACTCTTTTTAGGAAGTCTCCATTTTGTTCGGGCTCATCTAGGCCGGAACATATCTGAAGCAATGCCCCATTTTCTTCAGGTAAAGTTGAGGCGTCTTTCTATTTCTCTTGGAGCAGATAAGGACGACAATGAGTTTGATAAGCTTAGTCAAAGATTTGAATTTCATTTGGGTACGCAAGACTGTTAAAAGGGGTCGAATGTGTACTCCGTCGTGTCGTTAAGGTTGGTCTGGACTCCAGGCCTGCCAGTAGGCGCACAGTGTCGGGTGTGATTGTCCCACTGAAATTTCAAGAAGCTTTGGGTGTAGATTTGGAGAGATCTGAAATTATTGGAAGTTTTCATACATGGAAAAAGATGTTCTGAGATTAATTCTGAGAATTTAGGAAGAATGGGGCTTCCTTGCAACCTTATAACTGATTGGCAAAAGTGCTTCTTTATGAGTCGTAGCCCCAAACGAAACAACAAACCGACCTACCTTTACATGACATTTGAGAACAAAATTTTAGGGTAAAATTTTAAGAGTCTGGTACAAAGGTGAAGAGAGAGAATGAAAAAGTTATTAAAAAAGTGAAAAAGTTTATGAAAAAGTGGAAAGAGAAAAAAAATTGTAATGATGATAAAATTTTAGGAGTTAAAATTTTGGTTTACCAAATGCCATATTAGTCTTTTGATCTCTCATGTACCGTTTAGCACATCCAACCAGTACTACCACGTTACCAGACAAAAAAAGAAAAAAACAAAGAGTAGATAATATGAATCGAACTCCTCTTTAATTTATTGTCCTAATTTTCAATTTAGAGAGAGATACATACTGTGAGTCATACAGTAGAGTTAACATTGCGCGATAATAATATAGACAGCATTAAATGTTGTATGACTCATATGATATGGCTATCTCTCTCCGATTTAGACAATTCAATTTGATTAACAAATTAGAGAGGATATTAATTTTTTATTTCCTTAGCAAAAAAGGTGGAGGGGGAGGCAATCAGCGTAGCTTACTCCCCTTGGATATCATAAGAACCTCTACCCACTGCATAATATTCGAATTAAACCATAACTATTATCCAAAGGCCATTACCACAACCCCATAATAGTGCAACTAATTTTGGAGGTAGAAAACAGCTGCACGTGATCAGTCTTGGTTAGTCAATATTTACTATGCTTATGTTTCCCATATCTGCCTGGGTCTCTAAAAAATGCAAAACACTGCTCGGGTTTCCTCCCTTTTTTAAAATAATTGCTTCCATCCTAACTTCGTCACCCAGAGCTAATGCGTCATAACATCCACGTGTTATCCAATTAAATTCTTATACATTTCCCTCGAGTTGCATCATACAAAAGTGACGCCCGAACAGAATATGAAATTATGCTGCAAGTTAGTTCTACTAATAATTCACAGTAAAAATACAAAAGAAACGCCTAAAAATAGAAATAAAACGTTTCTGCTGTTAAGAGAATTATCAATAATCAAGAATGACTAAACTTAACCCACGAGTTGGACTATATGGCTAAAATTCATCCAATATGAAATTTTACCAAAATTGGCAAAATCTCATTAATCACTTCAAAAATAAATACATGCAAAAAAAAATAGATTGTAAAAAATATGACTTAAATCAGATTCAAAATCACCTCCTAATTGATAGATAAAAAGATTACCATAATAGAAAAAATAAAAGTTAAAATTAAGAATTTAGGGTCATATGCGCAATTCTGATACTCATAATCAAAGATATGGCTAAAATATGGAAACACAATTAAACTTATCTCAATTAGTAAAATTTCAACGTTTCTTATCACATTTGCGTTTACCTGTCAATTTAAGATATCTCAGCACTACCAATGTGTTATCTGATAGCTCATCATCTACTGACCCGGATTCTCTGTCACATCACTAGGCACGTGGACTAAACGTTGTTTAGAGCTTCTATGTTGACACGACTTCGGGTGACTTCACGTGTAAAAATTTAATTGGATAACGCATAATTGTTAATATTTGTTAGGACGTTACAATTGAACGAACTCTGAGAGACAGAATTGGAATAGAGGCAGTTACATTTTAGTGGGTGAAAATCTAGTTTATAATATAGATGTGTATGGGTAGTGGATGTGACAGTTAGTCTAGTTAGATGATTAAAAAAATTCTAAAAGATTTGTAGTTTACGGTGATGGCAACCACTGTTTGTGACTTTGTGGCTCCAGGGCTAAAATATCATTGCTTTTAGGACGCGTTGCACGTGGTAAATTATACATAAAAATAAGAAGTGTCCCTTCGGGAAAGCAAGAGCCTCTGAGGTCTGACCCAGCCAAGAACACTCTTTTATTGACCTAGACAGCGATAAATATTAAAAAAAAAAAAAAAAAACGAGAGAGCGAGTCAGGTTAATTTCTTGGTCCCCGTGTGATCCCTGGATCGATGTAGCTTCTCATGTAGACGTCACGTCAGACCAAACTTTTTACGTGCATCTACTCTCAGCTACCATTCCATAATTAACGCACACGTGCTAGATTGACTGCAGTTAATCTTGTTTTATGAGGAAGTTGAAGGGTCGAATCAAGAAACATAAAACAAAACAAAAAAGAATCAAGAAACATAAGACTCTGACGCTGCCATTATAAGCAGGATAAGGTATTTATATTGTATGTTACAACACCTTCAATGAATGTTTTTTTTTTTTGGTAAGTAATGAGAAAAATCTTATACGTTAGGTCATCAAAGTGCTCACCTAACATATATTAAATTTTAAAGAAAGAGCTACTGCAGATCTTCATTTGTATCATTGCGACTTCTATTTAAACTTGTTACGGTATTCATTTAATAAAAAATTAAATTTGTAACCTGTGTGTCTATCTACATAAGCATAAATTTATTCTTATCACTGAGACAATCTCGGAATAAATAACTTTTTTAATAAATTTGGCTAGGAGGTAATTTGAGAAAGGTGGAATGGCTAGTTAATTAGCATGCATGCACTTATCAATTATGAAACATATTTGTACCTTCGTCTGAGGTTCCTACCCAAATACATTCTTTTTTATTTCACTCTCCAAAAGCATAATCAACTAAGCTACACTTAGAAGTCAGTTTTGTTGGTCCGTTAGACGGTGGGGTACTGAAGCTTCCAAGACCATACCCAATGAGTCCGTACATGAGATTGAAATGCAAAAGTCAAAACTATACGTAAGGCATGCAGTCTGACGTTACGCGGTTCTACACAGTCCGTACTCTGTCAACACTTCTCCATAAAATAAATGACATTAACGATTAAAATCGAGTTAGGAAAAAAATAAATAAATCAAAACAGAAACGAAACTGCGTGCTCAAGCTACAAATGTGTTGACTAAATTAGGAATAGGAATGCTTAATATTGAATTCAAATTCGGATCATGATCTCTGCAATTTAATTTCTGGTCGAATTATACAACATAATTTAAAAAGAAATAAATATAATAAATAAATCATATGCTATTTAATATTATTCACCTAAAATTTTAATAAAATTTTGTTATATTTATTTCTCTCATAATTATACAGTATAATTCTAGATAAAAAAAAAAAATTGCAAAGAATCGAGATACTAAATTCAAACCGAAAGACCAAATTAAGTGTGTCTGCATATCCTGAAAAAAGCGACAAATGTAAACGTGCTAAATTAACTTTGAACGTTCAACATGTACAGTAATATTTGAGCTCTAGTCATGACGTATTGTTGATGGCGAATTTGAAAGTTTTGAAGAAAAAAAATATCTACGTGGGCCCCACGATCGATACAGACGTCCAAGGTTGTACCCCATAAAACGAGTCAACCCCAGTAGTCATTGCACGGCCCTTGTTAAAATATGGGCACCTATTCTCATATAATTATCCGTCGCGGGTCATTCTTGTCTTCTTAGCTAAACGCGTCCCCACCCCTACACAATTTTCTCTTTCTAGAGATTGGCGTTTAGCCAAGATCATGAGCTGTTTTAATTGGTCCTAATTGACAACTTGTGAGTTTTCTTTCTCCTTTTTCAGCAAAAAAAGAGTTTTCTTTCTCTTTTCCTATTCCGGGGGGAGAGGATACTTCCTTTGACTACTTTTCTCATGACAACAATTTATTTAGGCCCTCACAGAAGTTCTTCATTAGGCATCTTTTTCGGCCGTTCTAGTGATTTTCTCTTTACGGAATTAATGGAAGTAGATGGCAAAACGTCTCTAGGATTATTACGAACAACGGGTTGCTTTAAGAAGTTAATCAATCAGAGACTGGGGTAGAAAGATCTAAATTTAGCTATTTACATATATATGCTGCATGCCAATTAAGCAGCAACTGGACCATATTTAATTGAACTACGTAGATATATATAGATATATATAATCCATTCAAGATCCTCAAATTTAATTACGAGTGCTTTGGATATTGTTAAATTGTCTATGATCAGTTTATAAAAACTTTATCTTTTGGTCTATCAGTTTATAAATGCTGTTATTTGATATTATTCAGAAATTAACTAGCTAGCTAGCTAGTAGTATGTAGGTATATGATAATATCTCGGTGACCTTAATTTCTCGATTTTATTAATTGTTTTCCTTGATTAACGACTCCCTAATTAAAAGATAACAACGTTATTGCGAGTATTGCATTACTAATATATATACATAGGAACCAAAACCCTAACCATATTTGCTGAAACTTGAGGATGATTCTAGCGCAATACAACACGTAATTGCATATATATAGAACTAAGCTTTAAATGCTTATATACAAAGAGCTAAAAACAAATATTGCATATTGCGCGCACACATATATATATACTAGCTAGTTTGACTGCAGGCTAAACTGATAATGACTAGCTAGTTCATGCCGTTAACTACAACATTGGCGCATGATCTCTCGATCGGTTATCTGATGGCCAACATATGTAGTGGGTAATGGGTATATATCCTCTTTGTTTGGTTCGCATCGTCCTAGCGGAGAACTCCTAAGGGAGAATTGGTGATGATTTGCAGACCGCATTCAGTAGTATACTAGCTCCTGCAATCTTTGCCGTACCCTTGATGTCTCAACCCCGACTCTAGAAATTTTGACCTGGATCATATTTATCAAATTAGTCTACTTAATCTGCATATTATATATATATGGAACTCGATATCCTATCTGATATTTGGGGAAAAGAGAATTTTATCATCAAAGAAGTATATTTAGGATGTAATACCTGAGCATGAATTGTGTGGAAAACTTTATCACCCACGGTGGAAAAGCTGGCACTGACAACTTCTGCGCCTTCTTCCTGAAGAATACTAATGACTTCGTACAACATGAAGTTCTTCTGCAGCCCACTTATCAAAATCACTTCTATACTGGAACCCAAATCTCGCAAATCGACAACAGGCAACCTTGAGCCGATCTTCATGCTATTCATCACATTCTTTCTAGTACGTAAACTCATCTCTTGTTCCTTCTTTCCCTGCAATTTTCCTATTCTTTCCTTTAGTTGCCTAATATAGGATGCCGCGCAATCGAGCTGATCTAGCTGTGAAAGCATGTCCTGATCATGAAGAAAATAATTAGAAGAGGTTAAATGATAAGGTTTACAGAAAGTCTGTCACTGCTACTGGCAAGCATGAAAGTAGGCAGTATATATAGGGATCCCGTATATATATCCAAGCAGTCCTAGATCCTATTCTACTGAGGGCATTATCATTGGTCCTAGACGCTTATACAGAATTCTATGAGACTTGTATATATTCTGTCATATTAGAATCTTAGGCTCTTGGTTCAGTATCTCCACGTCATGAGTGAAAGTACTCGCTGTGAAGCCGATAATAGTTTCATAGGAACCGTAAGAAGTGTGGGCGCTCATGATCATATTTTGGTGGCTCGTGCGGAAGGGAAGGCCTTTGAACCTGAGGCTGTGCCCACTACAGAGAGCTAAGATAAAGGGGTATTAAATCTGCACCAGCCATTTCGGAATATACCCACAGCAGTACTTTTTTGTAACCTGGATCTTAATTCCTTCCAAAAATTAACACTCGGCTAGAAAGATCA
Source organism: Morella rubra (assembly GCA_003952965.2). Taxonomy (NCBI): domain Eukaryota; kingdom Viridiplantae; phylum Streptophyta; class Magnoliopsida; order Fagales; family Myricaceae; genus Morella; species Morella rubra. The sequence goes on from CM025856.1 coordinate 1,177,348, forward strand.
CTTACTCGCGTCTCTCTCAGAACTGCTGAACTAATTACCCATAATTATACCATTTACTAACTAATTTAAACACCGTATTAACGATTTTACGATTTCTGATTACTATTCCACCTGAAGTACTCTTGCAATCTTTTGATTCGTGGGCTTGCGTTAAGTGGAGAAACCAAAACGAAAAACAAAGGAGCAGATCACAGGGTCATCAGTTTAGCTCTGACGGCCAAAGAAAACTAAAAGAACAAATAAGACCGACTGCAACTATGGTAACTTGAATTTAAGCTAGAGAGTGAATACCCTGGAGTGTTTGAAGTGGTGGTCAGGGATAACAGTAACAAGCTTGAAGCATAGGCCTTTCATTTGGATTCTCCGGTTTCTCTCCACTGTCTTTCTATCAAGCTTCGACGCCTCACTGCTAACCTTCTTCATTTTTAACTCTCAATTAGACTTCGGCCCCCTCAGCTAGCTCTCTCAATCTCTCACAGCAGCTAGCGTACTACAAATTTAGCATAGAAAAGCAAAGAGATCTCTGAAGCCAGAGTACTGTAATAGACAAGAGAGGTGTATATAATTTGTTGCGGAGTTTGAGTTCAACGCGTAAGCGTTTATATAGAAGTCCGTCACAGTAAAAGACAAATACAGAGCTTTGAATTTTAGAAATCAGAAGAAGAAGCAAAGAGCTAGTGAACGGAACGACACTGGAAGGATCCCTCACTCGTCAAAAGACAAAAAAATGGCGTACAGATTGAGGGCGTCCCCACAAACCTAATAAATTTATTTGTGTCGTATATCCTCTTATCTGTCTGTGGTTGAGGGCTGGTTTGTCCTTTCCTTTTCCTTGTGTTAATTCTGGAGTTTGTCAGCTCGCGTGTGAATGGGCAGGCAGGTCATTGTAGCTACCGGTAGCTGGCTCTTCACGTTTTGATACCCAATTTTTCCCCTCGGGAAAATTGACCGCGCTCCACCGTCCACGTACGGACGCGTTTGTCCTTTCCTTTTCCTTGCGTCAAAACTTTTAATGAATTTTGTCGCAATATTTATCTTTTTAAGGTTTTCAAATTAATTAAAGAGCTCACAAAATAATAATAATAATAAATTTTAAAATTCTCTCTTTTTTTTTTTCCAAATTATGTATTATATTATAATGAATATAAAAAATTTATTCAAATGATCTCTTTTTTCTTTTTTTACTAATTTTTATGAAATTATACTTTTTCTCAAACATTCACACTAATTTTTCAAATTTTCTTAATTTCTCTATCGATATTTCCACTAATTAGGATCTCTACGTCACCTCCAAACCTATCAAAATTACAGGCTTATTTTCGGATGAATTCGCCCAAACTGCACGTGGAGTAGGTATATCATGTGCACGTGCCAGGCCCACGACCTATTAGGTACTACAGTAGTGTTGACTTACTCGGTTTGACCTTTTCAAATAAATAAATAATAAAACATTGACTAATTATTATAAACAGAAAAGACTTTGAGAGTTGGACATTAATTTCATCTATATATGTACAGTTTGTTTCCCCAATATTTTGGGGCATAGAAATTTTCAGCAAAACAAACACATTCTAAAAATTTTAACTTTTACACATATATACTTCACCTTTCACAAACTCAATAAATCTCAATAAAGTAAAGATTCCCAAAATTTCGAGAATATTCTCCAAAATTTTGGCAAAAAACACCCCCATAATCTCGAAGTCTCGAGTTCATTAACGTTCGACCTACGGAATGAAAATATGAATATTTTGGTGAGTGCCTGTAGTCTAAAATTGCAACGATTTTTGTATTTATCCAATGATGAAATATTTTGAAAAAAAAAAAATCACAACAAAACATTCAATATCTTTAAAAAAAATTAATACAAACTCACACATTTTTTTATATATATAAAAAAAAAACTCTATCAAATCATTTTTCTTCGTACTTTTTTACAAAACTTCAATAATAATTTTATATTAAAAAATATCATCAAATCATCTTTTTCTATTTTTTTTACAAACTCTAATAAATAACAATCTACAGGCAAATATCTTTAAAAAAATTGATAAATTTTTTACAAACCCCAATAAAACTCCAATCTACCTAAATATTCACACTAGTATCAAAAGTTTTTACAAATTTTGAGAATTTTGTATTGTTGAACATCAACTTACTCCACTAGTCTATGTAGTATTTCGAAATCAAACAGACAAACACTAGTCTTTAGGTATTTTTTCTCATAAAATAGTATTAGTTAGTATGTATCGCCATTAACTACGTATTGACTTTATCGTCCAAATGCAAGTTCTAGTCAATAGAAAGGATTGTATTGGCGTAATAATATTCAACAGGAATTACTTTAGAAAAAAAGCTCTTGGAAACTAATTTCAAATTTCGAAATGCTTAATTTATTTCTTTTCACGACGTACTGAATTTATCGTTTTCATGGAGAATTATTGCTCTTCGACAATCGTTATGGGAAAACAAAGACTTTCCGCTACATGCATAGGTCTTATTCTGTAAAGCCAGCGAGACGGTTGCTCGTACATACCCAAGACTTTTTTGCTCGTACATACCCAAGACTTTTTTGCATCTACATAAAGTTATGTGCATCTAGATGCCATTGTTTCCGAACATGCTAATTATGCTTTTGTCCAAAGGTTTTTATCATCTGAAAAAAGAAAAATTCAGACGAAAAATTATGTGAAGACGACGAGAGATGTTGCCTGCTCGGATACAAGATTAATCAGAATCTTCTATAATTTTTAAACTACAATTTAATTATGTCTATTTTATTAAAATTCATTTGTTATTTTCTAATTATAGTTGATGCAAAATTATCTATACTTTTGGCATTATTTCAAAATTGGTTAAGATTTGATAGGGTTGTGATATATGCGAATTTTCACAACATATTATGGACTTCAAATTGTACCTGCTACGGAAAAGCAAATGGAAACAGATCAGCCAGTTAGAATACGTTGACGTAGTGTCCAGATGATCTCTACGTCATCGACAGCTGCGCAACGAAAGGCCCATAAATTGAAAATCGAAGGACAAAAGCGATGTAACAGAGCTACTGAGGCCCGCCAGCGGGACAAGGGTCCACGTCCGATGCAGTCTAGGGAGAAAAGGTCAGATTGCCTTTTGTGTGGTCAACTACGAACAAAAACACGTAGATGACGACTTTGACCAGTGAATGGAATATACTCGTATCGGAGGACTTAGGGTGGCTCTTTCGTTTTATGTCATATGGACGGCGTGCTCGATCGCTGCTTCTACTGCACTTCCTGTTTAGGACAAGAACCTGCGATCACCAGTTAATTATTTCATTGTTGGTAACTTCTGTTCATCACTGAACATGACAAACAGGTCGATTTAGAGCAAGATCCGCTTGAGGGCAAGATCTACTGTAATGGTGATTGATGGTGTCAAAAATTGAACTGGCCTAATTAATGAGCGACGAACTGTTACCAAGTTTTCCTCCAAGTCATCGAACCTGCAAGTTAGTGTGAACGTAGCTTTTTTCGTATGGTGAGTCTTAGATGCTTAAGTTTGGCCTTTTTCCGCTTGTTCGGTTTCACAAGAATTCTTGGATTTTTGTGAATTTTAAAATTTTTAAATTGAACATATTTTTTAACATCACATTAAAACAACTTCTACACACGTATCAATAAAATTTAACATCATTTAAAAATTCTCAAAATACTTAAAATTCTTAAAATTTTACTAAAACTAATATTCCTTAGATATACAAAGAGTCATTCTGCACTCGCTAGTATAAGGCGACGGTAGATGGTGGAAGAGACGTGTTGCATCTTTTCCTTAGGGTGCACAGAACTCTCCTTTGCAGCAGGTCAGGCCCTGATTGCGGCGTACTACGGCGGGTGCTATGTACAACAGCTTGTAGCATTTTCAATGGAGAACGTCTCGTGGTTGGTCAGCCATGGGCGGCCGCCTTCTGCGGGGAGGATTTCGAGAGTGAGATATTGCTGAATACAAAAGTTCCAAGGCTTTTTATAGGGGGCCCATTCGCGAGTAAAGCTCATGAGGTCCATTCTCCGTGGGTTTTTTTGGTAGGGCATGTTTGTCCTTTACCGAGCTAGACCGAGCCAACTCTAACCATAATTTCTTGCCCATCAATGTTATCGACAATTTGACTTTTTCAATATCTATAATATTTTTAAAATGATTATAATCTTCTATAATATTTAATCCGAATACTTCAATCATTAAAATATAATATGGCCGAAATTATTGGAAGTGGCTAGCCACTTTGGTTTCTTTTCCCACAACAAAGGAAAAATTGCTTCTATCCTATGACAAGTAGGATATTGTAGCATGAGCTTCATTAATTAGGTGACACCCACTTGGGAGACTCGGATTTCGTTTACCGGGTCCTCCCTAATCCCTCTTTGGTCAAGGGCCACTTGGTTGAAGAAGTCAAGGCTTTTGTTAGATGGACCAAGCAGGTAGCCGAGCCCACGGCCGCAATGGCTAAAATGAAGTCCGTATCCAGACTACATATAATTGACCACGTCAATTAGACTTGTTTACATTAGTTTTCTTGATGAATTCATGATGTGGGATTTAGATATATTGAGAACTTTCTGCCACGAACGTTCAGCACATGGGATCTATTTCTTCTCCTTGGACGGTTCGATATAGGCGTTTTCTTGTGAACTTGAGGAAGTCGTAGACATCATCGATACTGCCATTGAACTTTTTTCCTCGTTCTTTTTTTTTTCGCTGAGTAACTTTTTTCCTCGTTCAATAGTGCAGAATATACACGAAAAGAGTCCGGATTCCACATCAGTTTTTATGCAAGAGGCATTCATATACAGCGTGCAATGCATGATAAGTGTTCCGTACGTGCTCCTTTTCTTCATCTCTTCTTTCTTTTTATATATATTTTTTTTTGGTACCTAGTAAATACGACTATTTGTCCGCAACAGATATAACAGTCTTCATTATATTCAATAAGAATCATTAAAACGTGAAAAGTGGGATATCAATGAAGAAGTTTTACCGCAATAGAGGAGGGCTTGATGCGTCACTGCTATGATCATGGCTTTGGGTGCAAAAAAGCAGGCAGTCAGAAGACTCAGCCTCAGCGTGAAGCCGTGCACCGTGAAGGACGGTTTATGAATTATGCAGGAGTGCATGCGGCAGAAGCCATTAAGTGGGTGGGCCTGACTCCGCCGCACCTTTCTATGCAATGCCATGAAGAGCTACAAGAGCCAGCATTTTGACGGTGCGTTGTTGCTTTAGCTACACTCAAAGGCTGAACAAAATTGGATGCCGTTTCTGCTACTGCACGCGCACTTTCATCTTTTACTCTTTAGCATCTTCAATGGCTCTCGCAGATGATGCTTTGACATGACTTGGCATGGAGGGTAGACAATGTTGATAAGGGATCATTTAATCTTGTATTTTATATATCTATTGGGCCACCTCTTCTCATTGTCAATTGTTTTGGGATGAAAATTGATATGGTATCAAAGTCAGTTATTTTCTGGGCTTTGCCCACTTGTTTGTATATTCAGTATTGTCCACGTGCATAGACCATGTTCATTCGGCCTGCACGTAAGAGGAAGTGTTAAGAGTCCCACATTGATAAGGGACCATTTAATCTTATACTTCATATACCTATTAGCCACCTCTTCTTATTGTCAATTATTTTGGGATGAAACTTGATAGACACAGAGACTAAACCGTGCCCTTCAAGGATTTTGTTCCTTCAAGAATCATAACCTTAACTTCCTATCTTCTGCACTGGAATTCTCTTTTCTTTTCCCTTTTATAATTTGGGCAATATTTGAGCTCTTGACTCTAGCTAGATCTTTCTATGTTGCACTCTGCTTTAGACAAGCTTTGGCTTCTTTCTGTCAGTCTGGGAATGGTAAAGTTTGAAAGAGTCTAGGAATTTGGAACTTAAATCTTACGTAAGTAACAAGAACAAATCGAACATCAAGAAAAGAAAAAAGTGATTGATCTCAATCAGCTTTAATTTAATTTCCAAACATAGAATGGCAAATCCAACCAAGCTCCAGACGAGCTTAATTAATGTTGTCACGACCTTGTATAACATACTAAAGTTTATTAACCAAGCTAATTGTTCTCAATCAGCAATGGCCCACGTCATGTCGTTTTCAAAAATCCAGTGGCAAACTTCGATTCTTCCAGGGCTGGATCCCAGTGCCACGAACGCACCGTGCTCCGGGCCCCAAGCTGACGTGTCAATATGACAGATGGCGACACCTTGGTTGATCTTGGCCTTGCTCTCCACATCAAGGATATCCGCCTCATACACCCTGACTTTCGGCACAGAGTGACAATAATACAGTAGGTACGGGTAGAGGCTTTGATGGCATGAGACCGATTTCGTCACTTTCCCTCCGTTGACTCCTTTGACCGTCCCGATCATCACCTTCTGCTTTGACCCTTTCACATTTTCCGTCGTCCTCACAGCCAGGTTGCGGCCCAAAACCGAGACGGCGAAGTCGATCATGTCCTCCACAGAGCCCACGCACCGCTTGGTCTCACCGGGGCTCGCGGCCCTCTCGCACTCCGCCAGCGCGTTGAGTAGCATGCGCTCCATCGTCGAATTCTCTCGTGCGTGGAAAATCCCCTTGAGCTCTGGCAGACGAGAGGTTGAGAATGGTAATTTCGACAAAATCCACGGGGGCAAAAAAGACCTTCTTGGCATTCTGTCCTCAATGTCGGGCATCACCATCACATTCCCCTGCTTCAACATGGACTCGCGGAAAAACTTGCCCGGTTCCACCCATCTTTTTACCAAACTGCCAATCTTAAGTAGAGCACCTTCTGACGCAGTGCTGAAATTCTTGTACTCAGAGAAGGTGACCCCCTTATCAGTATACTCTTTGAATGTTCGATCCATGCTATAAGATTTGAATCCTATATTGGCCGGACGTTTCGACCCTTTACCGTACTCTTTAAACGTATCGTTCCCATGATTGAACGATCTTCCGTAGTTTGCAAAGTTTACTCTGCTGGAGTTGGAATTCTTGGCATAAGACTGAAAAGAATCGTCTCCGACATTTGCTCCATTTCTGTAGCTCGAGAAGCTATCGATTCCCGAGTTAGTTCCTGTGCCATAATTCTTGAAATCGTTTTGTGGATTATTACCCGACTGACCGTACGATGCAAACGAGTCGTTTGCACCATTACCCGACTCGCCGTAGCCCGTGAAGGACGAAGCGATTATGTTGGAGTCGTCACCGTAGTTGTTGAACTCGCTAGGACCGCCTTTTGCGTTCTTTCCGTAACCTGTAAATGTTTCGGCACCGGAGTTGGTCTCGTCACTATAGCTCGAGAAAGAGAGTTCGTGATCTTCGGCGTCCGTTTTATAGGTCTTGAATTGGAGATTCGGGACGTTGACAAGTTTGTCGTAGTTACTGAACTCTCCGGAGCCGCCGGTGGCCTTGGATCCGTAGCTGGTGAAGTTAGAATTAGCGACATTTGCGTCGTCTGCATAGTTGGTGAATGCTTCGCTGCGCCGGGTTGAGTCGCGGCTGTACTTCTCGAAGGAGTCATTGGGGTTGTTCAGCCCCTTCGAGTAGTTCTTGAAGGAGTCAACCCCTCCTTGCTTGGATGAACCGTAGTTAGCGAAGCCTTTGTCGGAGTAGAGGGCGAAGTTGGTGTCTCTGTTGTCATGCTTGTACAGGTCTGGCTTTGAATCGAAGGAACAATACAAGTTGGCTAAGGAACAGAAGGAGCCGAGGTGTGAAGACAGCGAGTTTTCGATGGCGAGTTTGGTGAGAAAGGCGGAGTTGGTGGAATTGAGTGGGGAGGCTTTGGAGAGAAGGAAAAGTGGTTTTGGGAGGTTGTTGTTGATGTGCTTGTTCCAATAGCGGATCAGAGAGGCTTTGGGCGTGAATGGGTGGACTTGGAGCTTGGACGAGCTTGGTTTGATTTCACCAGTAGTAGAGTTTGCCTGAGAAACCTGTGTATATATATACAGAGAAATTGAACAATGAGAAACGCAAAGATAAGGAGGAAGAAGACAGTAGAAAGGAATTTATGTAATATAAAGCCAAAACAACGAAGACGGAAATGTACTTACATCGAAAGATGAGAGTAATAAGAACAAGAAGTGCAAGAGAAAACTCGTCCTATTAGTTTGTCTGTCCATTGAGAGAGAGAGAGAGAGAGAGAGAGAGAGATGGTCTATTCAGAGCAGAGCACAAATAGCTAGAGATGGCCTGTGGTTTCTGTATCTCGTTTCCTTTTCCTTTTCCTTTTCCTTTAGGAGACTGTTTTGAGTGAGTGTGTTGCCAAAGTTATCGTTCTCCTCTAGATGACACTGGTGGCAAAGTTTTTTTTTTTTTTTTTGGGTAATGCAGTGAAAGTTCAGCCTCAATCATAAGGTCAAGTCAGTCTGAGATGACTAAAAAGAATTGTTTACGTGAGAGAATTCGAATTTGAAATCTGAAACTTTAAAAAGAACAAATTTCTAAACTCATGTCTTCACTAGACGAACCAACCTAGTTTCCTTGCAAGTTTACCGTACGAGTTCCTGCAGAAAATATGGTGCTTTCCAAAGCTGCCTACGAAATTATTACATGGTTTCCTTGAAGAAGCATATTTCTCGTAGAGGATCGAGAGTTGTAGATTAATCAAAAACCAATCAAGAGCACGAATTAAAGTTATAGTGGCAGGAAGTAGTTCTTTTTACAGTGAACCACAGCATCGTGTTTCGAATCATTTGTGGGAAACAGGAGTCAAGAGTGTCGAACATGTTTCCATGGGACGCGAATACCAAGAGGGCAGGCTGCTTGGATATCTAAAAATAATGTCGGAATCCATGGTCTTTCGAGCATTTCCAGAGCGTCAAAGTTATAATAGTCTTTTGAGTTCAGTGACACCCATTTAGAAAAAAAAAAAGAGTTCAGTGACACCCACTGGCCTTTAGACTAGTGGCGTACAGTCCAGTGACTAGTCCCGTGTACCTAGGAGGACCACAGTCGCCGGCCCTAGCTTAAAACCCATGCTTTTTTTTTTTTTTTTTTTTTTTTCTGCCAAAGCAAAAGCAGGAAGAGTTTTTTTTTACTTCGTCAACACTACCACCACCTTTATTGAATAAACCAACCAACGAAAAATTATAAGGTCAGTCCCAACATAAACTCAATAAAAATCCGAAAAATACTTATTAACGTCGGGATAACTTCCGGTCATAAATACAGAAGTAGTCCATCGAATAAAGAGATGCACTTTCTTTCTCAGCAGTACCAACATAAACAAAAGAAAAGGAATAGAACTAGAATTTAAAAGTAGAAATTATATTATCAATATTTTCAAGCTTTTTAAGAAGGTGTTTATTTGTCAAATTTTTTAGGGACTCAAAATTTCTATCACATTAAACATTTTCACAAATCTCAATAAACTTCACATTTTATACATACACTTCACATTTTTTAATAAATTTCAAAAACTTCAATATTTAAAATTTTTAAAATTTTAATAAACAAACCGCTCCTTAATAATATCAGAATAAACAAAAAAAAATGCAACTCAAAAGTAGAAACCATATTATCAATATTTCCAATACACCCGTGACATTTCCAATTCCGCTTCTCTCGGAAATGCAAGAAGCACCTTTTTCGCGTAGAAAAAAACTTTTTCTTCGGAGCTAACGTTATCCAGTGGTATAAGGCCCAAAACCCAACTCCAACATCAATAATAAGTCGCATATACCTAAACGTACGAGAGCAATTACGACTAGAGTTAATTATAGTTATTACTTGTCTGACAGAGTCTGCATGTTTATGGACCTATGGTACTTGTAGTAGTAGAGCGAAATAATGGATTCAAAACCGAGTCCAATACGTGTATAATAATATTACACGTTTTCGAGAAGAAAAAAAAAAACAAACCGAGTTCAATACGTGTAAAATACCTGAAGCTAGTAGAGCGATTCCAAAAGTAGTTAAATATAAGTCATGAATTGTCGTCTTGTCTGACAGAAGTCTGCATCTTCGTATGGTACTACTACCTAATACACATTGATGGCAGGCGGGGTGGTTAGAAGTTCGAAACAAAACTTGACGCTGGTTGGGGAGTTGTCATCAATTCAATTCTGATTTTCTAATAAAATGATTTTATTTCTTTAGAAAATACGTTCTTCACTTCGCTTCTTTAAAAAAAGAAAAAATATGAAAAAGAAAAGAGAAAAGAGAGATCAGAGAATTGATTGGTCGTAATGAATATACAAAATTATTATTTCGTTGTGTCCTGTAATTTACACTTTTTCTAATTTGGATGTTCTTTTTATAAAAATTTGTAAGATTTTTAGAATTTTAAAAGTTATAAATTTTTTTAAATATTTAATTTTATTAGTTTAAAAAAGTAAAAAGATGATTTGATGTAATTTTTAATAATATTAAAGTTGGTGAAAAAGTATGGAAAGATAAGATTTTAGTATTTTTTTTAAAAAAAAAAATATTGGAATGTGTGTGAAAAGTTGTTGGAGTTTGAGTAAAGATATATTGTTTGTGTATGATTTTTTGAGATGTTAGAAATCCTTTTTGTAATTTACAACTAGGGGTGTTCAAAAATCACTCGATCCGACTCGCCAACCCGGATTCGACCCACCTTGACCCAACCAAGTCGGATTTGAATTCGGAGTCAAATAGTTTTTATAGAAAAAAATTAGTATTCGGGTTGGAGCCGAATATTCAGATATAAATCCGATTTAATCTGACCCGACCCGATTTCTCCACTAAGTTAAAAGTGTGTTTAAAACCCCCTTTCTCATTGACAATTTCACTCTCACTCTCTAATCCCAACCCCCTTTGAAAAAACTTAACCCTAACTAAGGTCTTGTCGCCGCCAGTCTCCCCCCCCCCTCAGCTGCCACCACTTGCCAGTTACCTATCACCGGTCTCCATGCCCCATATAAAGCTTGAATCATTTGCCAGTCACCTGTCGTCAGTCTCCTTGCTCCTTAGTCACCATCGACTATTGCCTACTGGACGTTTGGGCTTGTAAGCACCTGCACAACTTCATCATTTTTTAGTTTCTGTTTACTCTTAAACTAGCCATCAACAAATAAATGGATGAATTTATTATATGAATGAATTTCTTTTTACATGTTTTGTGATAATTGTTTTTTTTTTTTTTTAGTTTCTTTGCTCCCATCCCTTGTCTTCTATTATAGTAGTTGAAATCTCGTTTTTAGTTTGATATATGGATAAATTTTCTTAGTAAATTAAAGAAGAAGTCACAGCCCTTACCTCAAGTAAATGAAGTCACGGCCCTTGGCCCCTTAACCTCACTGCCTTTATATAATTTTTTAATGTTGTTTTCTTAATTATTAATTTATTATTTGATTATAAAATACATGTGTTGCTTGTTGTTGTTAATTTATTAGATTAATTTATTAAAGTTATTGTAGATATTGTGTGAACTGTGACGTGTGTTGTTAGTTGTTGAGTGTTGGTTGTTGCTATTTGCCTTGCTGCTTTGTTGTTCATCTTTGCTCAGGTCAGTGTATATTTATAAATTATTAATGAATATAATGGACATTGGAGGTCAGGGCTTGCTGAATTGGTGTATTGGGTTGTGTTGTGTTAGAGATTGAAGATTGAGTTGTGTAACTTGTGCTGAAGATTGGCTTGCTGAATTGGTTTACTTGATTGAATGATTTTTGTTATATAATTGGTATATATGTTAGATTGAATGAGATAATTTGGTTGTTTGTAGTGTTTAAAGTTGTGAAGTATGTATGATCTAGAAATTACTTAGTTGATATCAATTTGAAAGTAATTCATTTGTTAATACAATTTGCTTCTTTTTTTATCCTAAGCATAGAGACCTATTTTTTTTTTAATCTTTTATATGGAGTAGTTCGTAGGTGGTTTCAAACATTTTAATAGAAAAAGCCTTGTCTTTGGTTGGTAAAATATACCATTGATGATCTGAATTCTAGAGCACTTTAATTGGTTTGAAAATATATAAGTGTAATGCATAACGAGATTAGTGAACTGTGAAGTTTTTGTGAAGTTTTATTCATATATGTGAACTGTGAAGCTTTTGTTAATACATAGATGTTAATTAATTATTTTTAGGGGTAAACTCATAGTTAATGCAAAAATCAAGTTACTACCCTTATTTTTCAATCCAACAATTTGAGACCCATTTTCAAAACCTATCAATCTTCGCCCCTCGTCTAAATCAGGCGTAAGTTTGATGGAAAATCTTGATTCCCCTCCAATGCTAGAATAAATAAAAATAAATAGATTATTGAAATAAAGTTTCACATTTTTATTTTTAATGAATCATTTTTCATTTTATTTAACGTCTAATTTAGACGGGCGAAGATTGATAGGTTTTGAATTATGGGTCTCAAATTGTTAGATTGAAAATAAGGGTAGCAACTTGATTTTTGCCCAAACATAGGGGCTAACTATGAGTTTACCCCTTATTTTTATAATGCATAACGAGATTAGTTATATAAAAAACTTTTCATTAGTGCTTTTTTTTACATAATTCTCTTTTAGCCATGATTAATACTCATATATGTTGCTTATATCTATATATACTGAAAACACCATAAAAATTCATATTTTTTATGTCATAATTTAATTTATAGTTTTTATCTTTGCTGATTTGTTGTTGATTTGGTTGCTGATTTGTTATGAATTAATTGTTTATCATATTTACTGAATTAGGTTGTATAATTCAACGGATGGAACAAATAACATTTGATGATTTGGGTACTGCTACTAGTGGTATTATCTTTAATAATCTGGATTTTGGATATCATGTGAGTAATATCTTACTTATAATATTGAACTTATTTGTTTCTCTTTTTATCTTACTTTTAGCAGGTTCTAACAATAATTCATTGTCTACGGGATGGAAAGCATTGCTTTTTTCTAGAAATTGAAATGAAATTTTGCTTACTTGGGCTTTCCATATATTCGAATAGGGTTGTTTAATGCTATTTGTTTCATTTGTTAGTTTATAGAGATTAGAAAGTGAGTGTTATTTTTGTTTTTATTTTGAATTAGAATTTAGTGTGGAAGACCTTGTAACTTGTATGCTTGGTTCGATTGGCATGTGATCTATAGTTAGTAGTTATATACTTATATAGTATATTAGAATGGTAATTTAGTATATTAGATTGTTATTTCTTGTGTATGTTTGGTTCTATGAGATTATATACTTACATTAGATATAGTATATTTTTTACAAGGGATTGTGCAATACAGCAATTGCAAAATTGTCTATTTTTGTTTTACCGTAGTAATGTAAAAATGGGCCCAAGCTAAATAAGGTTGAAATAATAAGTATATTCAAGCTCTATTTGAATATCTAGAAAAAAAATATTTAAAAACAGCCCATTACAAAAGCTTAAAATAGCCCCAAATCAATCTTGGCCCAACTTGGAAAAAATGGTCCAATTTGAATATGTGCAAAAAAAAAATAAAAATGAAAAAAGCCCATTAAAGAGGCCCAAATTAGTCTTTGCCCAATTTCGAATTCGATCTGATATTCGGCCCGAATCCGAATCTACTGACTGGGCCGGATATATGAGTACTTCGAATCAGATTTCGATTTAAAATTCAGCATCCGAAATTTTTGGATTCGGATTTGGATATGGGTTTTCCGAATCTAAAAATTGCGGTATACCCCTTATTTATCACATTCATTATAGCTTCGAATATTTTTACAAACGAATTTGCCCTCGACTCAACCTTGCTACCCCCACTTCTCTTGGAGGTTATATCCCTAAGGAGATTTTTCTGAATATTATATTCTAATATTTATCTCTCTTTTTGTAAACTTGTTACTATTTTCATATTTTTTAGTATTTTTAGTTTTGTTTCTCTTTTTTTTCTTTTCTTTTGAATATTTATTCTGACTTTTGACTCTTTATTATTATTATTATTTTTAATTTTCGTGGTTAGGCTTTAAATTTGAACGTTTGTATAACTTAAGGAGAATTTTTCTTCTTTTTTTTTTTTTTTTTTATATTTTTTTTTTTTTCTAATATTATTTTTTTTGACTTTTTTCGTTCTAGTTTTCTATTTATTTTCTCCTTAGGGATTTTGTTTCAATTTTATTTCTCTTTCTTTATTTTTCTAGTTATTAATTTAAATTTATGAGGTTTCATATTTTTTAAATAATTTGAGGTCATACCGTTTTCAATTTTTTTTTTCTCTTGGATTTGCTTTTTTACAATTTATTTCAACTTTGTCTTTCTTTTCTTCTTCTAATTTTTCACTTATTTATTTACATGATGTTTGGGAAAAAAAATTTTAAAAAATTTTAGGAGTTGGTAAAAAAGGTGAGAGAGAGAATAAAAAAGTCTGTGAAAAAGTAAAAAAAAATTGTGAAAAAGTAAAAAAGAATTTGTGTAATGATGTCAAAATTTTAAAATTTTAATTGGACAAATGCCATGTTAATATTGTTATAGGCCCGGAGTATCACGACTGTTTATAGCATTTTTTTTTTCATTTTTTGTATTTTATGTTTATTTTCTAATTTAATTAATATTTTATGATTTATTTTAATTAATACTTTAATTTTTTATACTAATTTTTTATTATCGCCATTAGTGAGATGAACAGAAGGATTAACTGGAAAAAACTAACATCAGCAATTCTGTCACTGAGGTGAATAGAAGGAATAACTCAGTAAGCTCTCAATCCCAGAGATTAAGAAAAAATTTATTCTTTAATCGGTTACTTCCGATCCAACTTCAGCGGAATAAGTTTTGGAGTCGTGATTTACTGATGGGAAGGCACGGATGGATGTATTGAAGTTGGAGATGTTAATAGGGCCCAGAACTATGTGGCCTGCATCCGGAAAGTGGAGAATCCTTTAAGAACAACCTCCAAAACGATGCTCTCAGTCTCGGCGGTACGGAAGTTACCAAGGACCCGCCAAAATGCTTGGAAAATCTTACTCCTCCACTACAGCGCCTCTTCTCTCGCACCATTCGTCTCTTCCTCCATCATCAACCTCCAAAACCCCCGCTAATTCATCTATCCCCATTACCCGCCGCCGCCACCTCCTCACTGCACTTACCATATCTATCTCTATCACCCCTTTCGTGCCGGTCGTAGAGGCCCGCGGCCTCTTCCAGATGCCCCCATTTCGGCTCACTAATAGGTAACTTAATAAAACACAGGGACTGTCCTCATTTTATATAGCTCATCCTGTGTGTGGACGATAAGTTTGAGAAAACAAGGGAAACGAATAAATTTAATGGGTTACGTGGGTTATGGTTTTGTGTGCTTTTGTTTTCAGCAAATTGAAAAAAAAATTGACCTCATTTAAGCCATATCAGTGTATATTGAAGCAGAGTCGGATAAAGAACTTAACTTTAGTGGGTTTCCAGAAGTTGTCAATATGGGATTGTAAGTTTTATAGATTTTGTGGTTTCGAACATTTTCCTGTCGACTGTCATTGTTTCTTATGTGTGTTGGTAACTCTTGTTGGTGTGGGAAGGTACTTTCTGGTGAGGGCTGGGGAATCTGAATATGAGAGTTTGGGGATCATTAATACGAACCCAGTTGCAAAGACTTCAGTGGACAGCGGTTTGTCAGAGAAGGGGAAGAAGCAGACTTTGAGGGCTGCTTTTGAACTCAAGGCAATGGGGGCTTGTGAGAAAGGATGTTGGATTTGGGCTTCTATTACTCAGAGAGCTTACCAGGCGGCAGAGATTATTGCATCGATTAATGGGGTCAGCCGAAGGTGCGTCACTTTTGATTCTAACCAAATCAATTGTTCAGGGAGAAAAAAAGAAGAAAGGTACTTTCTATTGATTTAAACGTAGAAAAAGGTGAGAGTTGAATGGTGATCGGTATGATACTGTAAAATTTGGTGCTCAATTTCGTGGCTTAGTATATTGGTATTTTGGAAGAGAGAGGACATAAATTTACAATGTCCAAGAGAATTAAAATACTAATTGTAGAATGATCACTAATCTGGCTTGCCATCATTGTTTCATGGTTATGGGAACAAGGGAGTTTTCTTACCTTCCTGTTTCGAGGATCTTATTGGAGATTCAGATTTATGATTTTGCAGATCATTACTAGGATGATAATCGCAACCCAAAAGTTAACTTGCTCTATTTCGTTGGTTCAGTTATATTGTACCAGAGTACAGCTTTCTAGATGCTCGTGGATTGGGAGCTTATGAAGGCAAAAACTTGGAATCTGTTTCTGAAGTAGGATTTCTGCCCATCCTCTTTTATTCGTTACCTTCTTAAAATAGAGTGGTTTCTATCTTTCCTCTCCTTAGCGTAAGAAGCATCTACATATCCTTCAAAGATATCAAATATGCTGGCTTGGACATGCTTCAGGTATATGCATCAGATAGTATTTCTACCAGCATAAAACCTCCTGCTATTGATGACGGAACCCCAAATGAGAGTGTTGCAGATGTTTTTGTTCGTGTCACACAACTAATGTCAATTCTCGAGACCCAGTATTCTGGTGACACAGTCGTTATTGTCTCTCCAGACTCTGATAACCTGACAATCCTGCAAGCTGGTTTAGTTGGGCTTGACCTGCGAAGGTAACTTGAAGGTCATAACTATAATTATGGTCCCATATAGAATTAACCACTCTTGTCAAACTCTTTAGCTTAAACTGCCATTAACTAAGCCCTGGGGTATTTTTTTTCCCCTTTTCCATTTCAGGCATAGGGATTTTTCTTTTGCTCCTGGCGAAGTCCGATTTGTTGACGCCAGTAGCATCCCTGCTTACAAGCAACCTGCATCTGCCGTATATAAATGTTTCAAGCCACCAAATTGCAATTAAATATTTTTACCATGTTGTAATTAATGTATTCAAGCAGAAGTAATGGATGTGGCAGATTATCTACCTTTTCTTCAGCGATTGTCTGCCATCATTGTATTGTCTGGATACTGTTCTCTTGCATTTATACACATGGATTCTATAAAATCAATAGGTTTCAGAAATGGGCTTATATTATTTCGTGTGCCCAGGTTACAGAACAAGAGAGTGAAACTTATGAACTATCTGTTCTTCTTATAGATAACCAATTTTTTAATGTCTAAATGGAATATTCTAATGTTTTGCAGTGATGAGCTCGTCTTATCTAGTTTTAGTGGCCCTTTTCAGTTGATGGGATTGGATTTATTTTTCTCCTAGTCATTGCAACAACAGTATTAGAGGCTCAGAAAGTAGTTGCTTGGATGTCAATTTTTGTCCGGAATTTTATTCACGTCATCGTAGCAGTTTGCTCTCTATATCACTCCTACAAAGTTTGTGAGATAGATTTCAGTTTTAGATCCTGTTCTAGCTTATCAAACTTAGCTAGTCTTGTGACAAAAGATATCTTTATTGTTGATTCTTATAGCTATTAGTTTCAAACATATTTGTCAAATAATCTCGGGACATTTTTACGGGCTCCATTGTAGTGATTTGTATTCTCAATCATTCTTCTGAGTTTTCTGAGGGAAATTGAAATTTTAGGTCTTTTTCATCACTAGCCCGTTGAATTTCAGAAGTCTATTAAAGGGTTAAACTTTTTTTCATAGCGGGTTCTTATGCTTTCTTAGGCTGTTGTTTAGCTTATATAAGCTCGAATCATGGCCTTCTTGTTTCCAACGTCTTTCATTCACGAGACTTGCTAGTTCTGAGTTCTGGTACAAAATCTAAGCCTACATCTTCATAAGATGGCCTTCTCTGTGTGCTTAACTAGAGTCATGCTTATGTTATATAGAAGAAACGCATGGTACATGAGAAGTTGTTTATGCAGTTAACTTATATATGTATCCACCATGTGATTTCTCACCTGAAGTGAATTGTATCTGCTATTCCCAAGTTTTAGAGGAAGCTAGTTTCCTCATTGCTTTGGTCAAGAATTTTCTTAGATGCCCTCTTTGTGCCACGAACTAGAGGCCATGGTTTTGGAAGACTGCATGTACCACAGGCTGAGTTGCTTCATTCATTGCTGACATCTCACCCAGGTTGTTAGAGAATATAACGCTTATCCAAAAGCTTAAGCTGATAGGAAGAGAGATTTTTTATTTGAATTATATTCTCTAACACAAGTTGACATTACCTAAGATTGACCGTCACTAGAGATGCTATGCAATTTGAGCAGGGACCTCTAGTGTGGTTGTTCTTTGAATGAAAACTTAGGTTTGTGTGTGGCTAAAGGTTGCACTGTCAGTTTAGAGAGAGATCTAGTATATTCAAAGAGATTACAAGTTTTGCCATTTTACATTGACTGATGCACAAGCTTGACATTTTCTCCCCTCATCATCTTATTATGTTTTCTAAATCATTTGTTATTACTTGTTTTCAAAGCTTCAGAGTGGAACTTGTCAACTTCTGCTACCACAGCCAACTCTTTAATGGGCTTTCATCAGTTGCGCAGGCAATGCAAATCACTTTTCTGGAAGATATTCAAAGCATAAACGAATTAAAGCACGTGGCGATTCATGTTCTTTAGCTCTTCAGATTCCTTCATGGACGTTTATTTTCCAGTTGTTCCTAACTTCCTATTAGGCTGCAAATTGCAAATACTTTATGACGAAACTAAGCATAGCCCCACTGGTGTTTGTAGTCGTCCAGCACAGCAAGTTCCAAAGTTTAAGCTGAGGAGAAGATGATTCTTGGTGAGAAAGGCCTACCTATGCTTTAAAAGTTTTTTTTTGTGATATTTGAAAAATGCTATAATTTGCTTTCTTGACTAATCCAAATTGGTGGGAGTGTAAATTGTCCTAGATGCTTATTGAATGATGGATCATTAAGACTAAGAAGTTGGAATCTGCTGGAAAGTAGATTTATTATTGTGATTTTTGAAGCATAATATCTTTTCCCCCCCTCTATTCTCCCCCTTGCCTGGTGGAGTTCTTACATCCCTATCATCTCGAGGTATATATGCATTGTCAGTATGCCTGTGGACATGTCTGAAGAAATGTCTCAGATTAGAGAGGATACGATCTTCCCGAGCATCTAGGACCGACATGAAAGTAACCTGTATTTTCCTGTATATATATATACATACAAAACCCCCCACTGAACTTTTTGTTTGCTAGCATAAAAGTGCCAGTGGATGAAAACATTTAGGCGGATCACTGACATTTTTGTACTGATTGATATTTGTCACTAATTAGATCATCCACTATGCATATGAATGATCTACCCTTGGTCTATACCATGAGCATATCCAGTAAGTATCAATTTGGTCTATTCCAGTTATGAATCTTTCAGATTGTGAATGCTAGTTGTGTCTGGCTTTTGGTGAGGCTCCTTGGTGGTGTGGAGAATTTGTTGGAACCAACCATTGTGGGGGAGCCAATGTGGTCTAGTTAGTATTGGCAAACCCTACACATGAAACTGTTTGGGTTAGGCTTTTAAGTCCAAATTGGCGCATTATTCTGAGCTTCATCCTTGGCCTCTGGCCCCAACTTTTGTATATGGGTTTGGAAAATGAGAGGAAGAGAGGAAAAGGAACAGAGACCATTGAGTAGGAATTCATTCCAAACCCATATGCGCAATTGGAGAGGCACATATACGGGGGGTTCATCTACTTTGGTAGGATTCCTGAAATGCTGGGAGTTAAGGCTGTCGATGCTTGGGAAAAGAGTGTGCTATGAAAGGTCTTGCGTTAAATGGTCTTAATAGTCATAGGGAATATTAATATTACTCCCGACTTAAAAGAAAGATCTGAAAACCTAAGCAACTTTATTTTATACCCTTAGATAAAAAGGAACAACTTGCGGGGTTATACCTTCTTGCTTAATGGAATATTCGTAAGAGTGATCACATTCACACACATAACATTTCTGTAAACATTACATACTAGACAATTAAAAAATGAACCCCCCCCAAAGAAAGTACCACACAGCAACTATGGTAGGACCACGTCACCCATGGAAGCTATATCCACTTGCTTTTGGTACGGAATTACATTTTATATTCTAAGCACGATATAAATATGTATAAAGTATTGAGCACTTTTTTATAGGTCCAAAGCTAGTTGGAAGAAGCAGTTAAGTTTCTTTTGTATTCAGGAGCTTTTATCTCAACTAATTCCTAAAACATGTCTATAATCCCGTCTCATAATATTATTAGAAACTATTTCATCCTAACTGTCTTTCACATAATGAACCAAGAAGATAGAGACTTTTTCCCCCCCACTTTGCAAATTAATGAAGGCCTAAAAAGACCTTTTCTATCTTCCGTGATTATCTTTAAATCATTTGGATCTACAACAATACATAGTAAGTTGTAATTTAAACTAGAAGTTATGACATAAGTATGTTATCCGCATAGGATTATTATTGCCACTTATAGTTTCTTTAGGATAAACCCACACATACCTTATCTGCTGAGTTTTAGCAATGAGATATTAATGGGAGGTTCAAATTTCAGGCGTGACCCAATAAAATACTATTATTTTTATTATGGTATTTGTGTGATAAAATTTTAAGTTATGGGAAAAAGTGAACATAAATAATTTAAATGAGTTTTTTTTATATTTATTAAAATAAAAATAAATAATCTGATGAAAAGAGATATTATTAAATAGTTATTTTATCTGACCAAATTTTTTACGCACAGTAAGATTAGTAGGTCCGCTACTCTCAACTGCCAGAGCCAACTGTTTTAACCGGAGAAGGAAAAGAAGATAAATAAAAGAATGGGAAAGAGAGCGAGAGAGAGAGAGGATTAGAGGAAGAACTAAGAAGGTGGAGGAGGAGGGGGAGGAGGAAGAGGAGAGAAATGTTCTGGCTTCAGTTAACGTCGTGAAGTAACGGCGCTAGAAAACCGTTAAGGTTCTGTCTTCTCCTATAAGCCCCTCTTGGACTCTCTCCATTACTACTAGTACTACTCACTACCTCAGCTCTCCTTCTCTCTCTCAGTGGACGGAGCTTCGTTCTTTTCGAAGTCTCGTTTTCTTACAAATCTCTCTTTTTCGGATTTTGATGATTTGCATCGTCTCGAACCGGTTTATGAGAGATCGGATCTCGATTTTGCTCTCGGATTCAAGCATTTCTGTCCTCAGATGAGGAAAGCTGAATCTTCTGCGTCACTTTAGGGCTTTCGCTTCTGTTGCTGCTCCATGGCCATGAGAGGCGTCGATTTCAAATGGTCAGTTCTTTATCCTGCTTCCACTGATTGCCAATACATACGTATATATACGCGTGTGTGGGCGCGCGCGTATCTGGAGCAATTTGATTATTTTTTTTGGCTATTGACGTTTTGCAGGTATGACGGGTTCTTCTTGTCGATGCTTGCTACGAGCGTGTATCCTTACAGCGCATAGTTAGGGGGTCTAATATGGATTCTATGGAGTCTGAGTAAAAGTGTTTTTTTTTTTTTTTTTTGATAAGTAAGTCTGAGTAAAAGTAATTGGTTTCTCTTCTTTAAATAAGACGAAAAAAAATGTTAGTCTAGTGGATATTGATGTATTCCTTAGTAAGACATTTGTGCTGTTCACTTAAGTATGCCTTCGGTTAATTTCAAACTTAAAAACCACGATAAATGTGAAAGGCACCGATTTTGTCGCACGTGCTTTCTTTAACGGTGTTGCTTATAGAGTAATTGTTGCCATTAATTGGAAGCGGTACCATTCTTGTACATTCCCGTTGCACATATGGATTGTGGTGGGTTTTCTCTATTCTAAGAACTTTGTGTTATCGTCTTCATTTTCGTTCTAAGATCAACTTTTTGTTTCCTCATCTTCTGAGCTATGTGATATCTTTGTTGGCTCAGGTTGATTACACAACCGTGTTTGTTTTTCGCCTGTTGATGTTTGTAGATAATGGATTTGCCGCTGGAATGGGTTTGTAAGGCCTTTTCTCTTTTACTGTTGAGGTTGTTGTTGATTCGAGATGAGGATCTTACGCTTGTTTGTTAAATTTGTGATTAGATGTAATTTAATCATCATAATGAATGAGAATGGTTTGTTTCTTGGTAGGTGTAAGCCTAGGAAATTTAATTGAACTTATACTTCATATTCATTTCTCTTGAACACGTAAATAGCAGGCCCCAGCACAAATCTGGACTCAAATGGTTTGAGACCTGACACAGAGTACTCCAACAAAATTGAATATGACTTGGATGGTCTACTCCAAGTTTTTGCATTCGCTTGAAATGTTTCTGCTCATTGTTTTCCACTAGGAAGAACTTGAAGTTTAAGTTTACTAATCAGGCCTGACAAGCTTGTTCCATAGATTTTAACGTCATTGATGGTGAAAGTACATACATTGTGTACGTGATTCGATTTGTCATAAACTCATCGTAGTGGTTGCATTTTGCCTTCTTTGTTTGTATTCTTGTTTGTGTCTATACATACTTTACCTTGAGACAAGTACTGGCTTGTAAGCTATACATACCTAAGTGGAGTTAGGTTTGGGTGTTAATCAAGAACATAAGGTGTACAGAAGTTTTGCTTGTATAATCTTTAATGTTCTAGAAGCCGCAGCTACTATTTTATTGAATTAACATGTTTCCTTGCCCGTTAGCTCATATTTCATCATGTAATTGTTTTGTGCTCTACTCTAGTTTTGCTCAGAGTGGCTCTATGGTTGTTCTTTGGGTCTCTTGTTAGTGTCCGCCTGGCACTTTCATGTAGTAAAATTTAAAAGCAATGCCCTTTGCTGTGGTTTTAGGGATTTTGGGTGGCAACAGAGGTATGCCCGTTTCTGTGGAAGGGTAGTGGTGCTTTCCATTCTATCTCTGCTGCTATATCCATTCCTTTGGGCCTGGACTGTAATTGGTACCCTCTGGTTCAAACGTGCAAAAGATTGTGTATGTTATTTTGGAACTCCTTGCTCCATGCTATTGCGTTCCATTCTTATAAGCGGAATTGACATCTGCAAATGGCTTGGTTATGTAATCAATGCATTAAATGCTTGCAGTTGCCTGAAGAAGGTCAGAAATGGGGTTTTCTCATTTGGTTGCTTTTTAGCTACTGTGGACTTTGTTGCATTGCTTGCATGTCATTGGGAAAGGTTAGTGGTGTTCTTTCTACTTTAGCATTTTTGAGATTAACACTAATTCGGCTTTATATTTTGATCGCTGTCTGTCTTCTCATGTTTCGGCTGGTCTATTGCACTCCCTACTCTAGTGATGTAGCTGCTTGTTATATCCTTGTTTTGTTGAATATTTCTGTTGCAGTGGTTGACACGAAGACAGGCACATTTACTACGTGCTCAACAAGGGATTCCTTTATCAGAATATGGCGTAAGCTCTTGAATATCTTGCATCTTGTACTCTGATGTGTCTGCAGAGATATTTGTCATATATGTTGATTTTTTGTATGGTTTTGCTATCAATATGGTGATAATTACTAAGTACCTGTATGCTGCAAGAGAGCAGGGAATCTTTATCGCCGTCCACTGATACTGGATCAGAATGGAATGTCTGGGGAGGGATGACCAGTTTGATCTCAAGGGCAGAAAAAGACTTGAATTTTGTACACTAAGCACATAACATATGTTTGAAGGCATCATTCATCACCATTAGCCTGTGGCTGAGGCTAATATTTCCTTTAAAAACCCGTGTTTGAACTTTCATAAGTTAGTCCAATGTATCATGTATCATGCCTGCTTAATATTGGCATGAATGTGTACCATAAATTATTTCAATATGATGCAATGTAACTGATATAACATGCTTATGATCAGTATAGTGTTTAGTTCAAATTTTATATATTCGTATGTTACTCATGCTTGTTGGGCCCTTAAATAAGGCTAAGCACCTATAAGAAAAGTTTCCCTCCTTGTCCTAGGTTCTGGTTGACATGATCCGTGTACCGGATTGGGCATTTGAAGCTGCTGGTCAGGAAACAAGAGGCATGGGCCAAGATGCTGCTGGATACCATCCTGGACTTTACTTGACTCCAGCTCAGGTAAGCTTTCATCTGGCTTAGAGTTTATCCTTTTCCTTCTATTGGATATTGCCTAGATCACATGATGTTAAAACATTTGAAGTCCCAGAGAGCTATTTAGGTGAACTGCAAGTGTGAACGACCTACCAAAAAGGCTGATCATAAAATAAAGAGCATTTTAAGGGCATTATTAATGCAGTTTGTGCACGTGCTGAGGTGTATTACATACACGAACATTGTTACAGATTTAGGGTATGGGTATTTGATTATTTGAAGGATGCATCGTTACCACTTTATATTAGGCTGTTTTGAGTCTGTACTCTTTGTGATGCTCTCATAATACTTCCGCTTTTCTTTTTGTTGTGATAAGCATGTTGCTTTTATGAACTTCATTATTATCCAGTTCTGGATCCTGAAGGGTTCGCTTTTTCTGCTCTTCTTTTTTTTTTTTTTTTTTTGGGGGGGGGGTTGCACAGAGAGAAGCAGTGGAAGCACTCATTCAGGAACTTCCAAAGTTCAGGCTAAAGGCTGTTCCAACGGATTGCAGTGAATGTCCCATCTGCTTAGAAGAGTTTCATGTGGGAAATGAGGTTTGTAATTTTTTTTTGTTTTCCTGTCTACTTAATGTTCATCCTTTCAAACTAAGTTGTTATATTTCCAGTTTATGCTCCAAGTATCTATCATGCTAAAGCAATGGAGCAATAATATATTCACAAGGTTTATTTCATAATCTCTTCATCATGTATCATCATCCACATTTTTCCTGTCATATCAAAGTGGTTGAATCTATTCAAAGCAAAACCTATCTATTCATGTTAATGAACTGTTATCGAACAATGTGGGATTAGTTGGATAGACTTTCTTTCTGGTCATCTGGCTGTGTGTGGGGTCCATCTCCTAGGTTACTTGACATAAATCTTATAGTTGTTCAGGTTTATTTCTGCAGGATCAGATTGTTTCATGCTGATTCCTGGCACATGCAAGTTCTCATCCTTTCTTTGAGCTTTGGTGTCTGGCTCTTTAGGATGTGGACCCCCTGTAGATACAATGATTGTTTAAGTCCTTAAAAGGAAAAATTGTTATAAGAGGTTAACTTTGATGCAAAACTGTACCGGTATGAGGTGCAGGCCACCACACCTAGGCTCATGCATACACAAATTTCTATATCAAGTGGTAGATGATTATTACTAGGGCAGTTAAACCCAAGTTTCTTACGGAAATTTGTGCAGGTTCGTGGCCTGCCTTGTGCTCACAATTTCCATGTTGAGTGCATTGACGAGTGGCTTCGACTGAACGTGAAATGTCCTCGGTGCCGTTGCTCAGTTTTCCCTAATCTTGACCTTAGCGCTTTATCTAATCTTCATCCTGATACGGAAAGGTCATCTGCCAGTGTTGTGACAACCAACAGATACATAAGAGAACCTTCCAGCCAGAGCTACCTGTTGAGATTGCAGGGTCTGCTTCGTCCAGTGCGTGCAGGAAATGCAGGAGTGGCCGATGATGCTGAAACTTCTTTGGAAACTTTAGAGAATGGGGGTGTGCCTGTGATGAGTCGGCACCCATCAAGCATTGAGCCAGTCACCCCAGTTGAACACGTGGTTGTTGGTCAATGCAACCCTCCACAGCCCTAAACTTCATGCTTTTTACCCCATGTCTCATAATTTTTGCTAGATTTC
Organism: Morella rubra; assembly: GCA_003952965.2. NCBI lineage: Eukaryota > Viridiplantae > Streptophyta > Magnoliopsida > Fagales > Myricaceae > Morella > Morella rubra. The sequence goes on from CM025856.1 coordinate 1,202,862, forward strand.
CTAACCCTCTCTGAGGACAAGCTAAATGATACTTGTCCATCGGTCATCAAGGTGTAGTGGTGGTTTCTTATTGTAATGAAGAGCCTTTTTTTGATTGATCCAAGTATATGGAGTCATGGACATAAACTGTAACCAATGCATTTTTCTCTTTGTTAACCCAATGGAGATTAGAGTTGGATTTGTGTTGTGCAGATTACTTCAGGTTTCAGTATCTGTTTGTTGGAATAGTTGAGAAGGGAGTAGTAGTGTCTGAAAGGTGAATAAAACAGGGCTCTTAGATTATAAACATTGCCAAACTTTATGAACTGTGAATATCTCTACTCCTCATTAGAGATATTCATCTTGATCTGTAGTCTGTACTCTTTACTTTCTGACTCATCTTGATCTGCGTCCTGGCATTGATAACGATTGATCGAATTCCTACTCTGTTTGAGAAGCTTTTCAGTTTTCCTTATCTTTCGTGCTACTCTTATGATAATGCTGCCCAACTATTGCACTTTGGTTCCACCATGCGTCGCAAGTGATCTGTTTTTCAATCCATATAATGAAGAAAATGTGTAAAATTGGTGGGACTTCGTTCAGAAGCATCTAATCAACCTACAATGGTTGCCATTAGCCGCGGTAGGTGGACATCCACCTTCCTTCCTCCGCCTGATATTGTATAAAGCAAAAGGAAGAATATAGAGTTGTTGACACTAGCTTCAAAAAATTTCAATTTTTTTTTGGTTCATCGAAATATGGGTAAAATTTCATGAGAAAAACTCTTATGATCCATATTTGGGGGGGTTCTGGTGGAACACGTTGAGACAATGATGGTTGGATGCTTGGCATATCATCGAATCTAAAACTCTTGAGGAGCTGAAAAGATGAAACATAAGCACGTGGTTAGAATCCCATCCAATTAAGAACACAAATTTTATGTTATATTTAATTCTCAACTACTTGTTGAGTGATACAAAAGACACCATTATGACTTTCCCCTCGTACTTTGTTTGCACTTGTAAGCCAAGTTTCTCCACTCGTATGCCGACCGGTGCATACAATGATTAAGCAAACAACGTTTGTCTCACCACACTCAAGTCCTTGCGTGTCATAGGAATAGACATTTTCCAATTTACTACCCAATTGATATTTTTATTTATATATATTTTTAATTATTATATACAGTAATAGTAAGCATATTGTTGTAATCATGCTTATGTAAAGAATATCAACCTTTTTCTTTTCCAATTTTAATTGTTTTCAAGTAGGTGGTCAGATATGGAGTCTAGAATTATGATCTTTCGTAAGTTTTAAGTTTAAATATGTTCAGTGTAAATAATCTTTTAGAGTCATCTTACGATAAAGTTAGATTTACTTGATCTGTGTGGCATAAAAATTATGCCGATCTAAAATTTACCAGTCTATTAAGTCAATTTGAGTTCTACTCCGATAGACTTGAAAGACTGAGTTTCTTCTGGTTATTTAAAAAAAACAAATTTAGTAAAAGAAAAGAAAAAAGAATGGCTTAAAATATTTTGGTCATATAGATGTGGCGACGCGTGTAAGAAGCTTAGTAGAAGGCAGCCCAATGTCATCCCCCATCGTCTACGAAATTGAAGACCACGAATTTTCAGATGCACCCGTCAAAGTGGATCCCACGGATCCAATGGATCTCGTGGGTCTGAATATACCATCTGGGCTCAACTTTATCCTCCCTCTTCCCCGTTCCTATCCAGAATATCAATCAAAGCCCCTCCAAGAACGACAACTTTCAGAGATAGACGAAGCCTCTGCTCCCCTTGAAACAGAGTCACTGATATTGAGAGAGAGAGAGAGAGAGACAGACAGAAAGATGGCGGTGGCTAATGCTTGGGGCGTGGGACAGGCAATCCCCATGCCCCAACTGAGACCGCCGTTCTTTTACTGTTGCTCTGATTTCATGTTGAAGAAATCCAAAGCTAACCTCAACGTCGTTTTTGGTTGGGGTTGTTGCTCCGTCCACACCAAGCACGCTATTTCATCCTATAAGAGCCGCAAGAACTCCGGCGTCCACTGCCGTTGCTCCGATAGCGGCATCAACAACAGCATCCATAATAATTCTTCTTTGGAATGGGATTGGAACCGCTGGAATCGCCATTTCTCCGAGATTGAACAGGCTGAAAGCTTTGCCTCTGTTCTCAAGGTGCCCACTTTTTCTTTCTCTTCGACGTGTGCCAGAGAGAGAGGCGTAGGGTTCCACTTTTTCTTTTTCGTAATTGTTCTGAATTATTTGTTATTTCCTCTGAGTGGATTCCTAATAAGGAGCACCAATTTTGCTAATTTAGAGAAAGCTACTAAGCATGACCTAATGAGGTAGGGGATGGTATAATTTGATGCTTTAGTGTTATTCAAGAGTGCAATATTGCACAATAGTTTCATTCCCTTTTTTCTTCGGGTTCTGTGTCAGTTTTTTTTTTTTCAGCGGGAAAAGCGTAGAGAAAAATGTAGTGACTTTTATGTACGTAACTCTTTTCTGAAAGGGTTGCAAGGGATCTTGTGGACGCGGGAATCAATAATCTGGAAATTATTACCTACCTCTAGGGGTCTAAAGGTTTAGTTTTTGGATAACGATATAGAGACTGTGGTTCAAGTCTACACTGTCAGAAAAGCTCTAAATGCTTGTCTGTTGCAAGTTAGAATTCTAGATTTACTTATCATATTAAAGATATGCTAAAGTGGTGCATAATATTTAGACATTGAGTAGTTCTCACATTATGGACTTATACCACGATTGTTAAGGCTTTTCTTTTTGTTTGGAAAGTACAATATTTAGAGCTGACGCAGATAGAATGATGGAAAGGTATAATATATACTGAAAGTGCACTTGGGCTTTGGCTTGAATCGAGGCTGGGGTTGGTTGTGGTAAGTATAGGTATGAGGTTGGAATATTGCCATAAAGATTTAAAAAATTGCTCTATTTAGACTGGCACATGCTAGCGACTATGTGTTTTTAGTTGTGATGGAATGCCATGCTTTGCAGTTTCAACTTGAAGATGCAATTGAGAAGGAAGACTTCCAAGAAGCTGCGAAGTTAAAAATGGCTATTGCAGAAGCTACATCAAAGGACAGTGTTGCTGAAATCATGTCTCAGTTGGAGGTCAGAGCAACATTTGAATCACTAGATGTGCGGACTGGCACACATAAAAATTTGGCCATTGATCTGATCCATTGTCTATTTGCAGAATGCAATTGAAGAAGAGCGTTACCTTGATGCCTCAAGGTTGTGTAGGTACACAGGAAGTGGACTGGTAATCTTTATAGCAACTGTTAGCTACTATATTCAATAGTGACCCTACTCCAGTCGTTCGAACATGGTTTGCAATTTTGTTTACTTGCTATGATTATCTTCCTTGGCCTTAGGCATCTTGCTTCATCTTCGTTTATCTCTAAGTGTCGCAAGATGCATTTGAGAATTCTAGTGCACTGGCACAAGATATAAATGGTGGAAAGTATTAACTTTTAAAAGTTAGTGCAGAATGTGGATAGAATAAAGTTGACTCTGGTTTCCACTTAGTGTTTGGCAAACAAAAATTTTAATCTCTAAAATTTTATCATCATTACAATTTTTCTCTCTCTTCACTTTTTCACTCACTTTTTTTCATTCTTTCACCAACTTTTTCATTTCTCTCTTCAACTTTTTACCAACTCCTAAAATTTTACTAAAATTTTATTCCCAAACACCATAAATTGAGTTCTGTTATGCATCTACTTTCTGCATTACTTTTACCTGATAAGAGTGGAGCTGTGACATTGAGCAGTTTGGACTCATTTCTATAAAGCTGTTTTGTCCATATATAATATAAGGGACTCCTGTTATGTGGCTCCTTTGTGAAATGGATGCTCTGTTAGATTGTAATGTCTACGTATTAGAAATGTAACTTTGTTGCTGAGCACATCTTTACAAAGGACTCGGTTCTGTTTGATACTCAAATGATAATGCTACTAGCAGCCTTACTGATGAGACATGTCTCTGTGGATTTATTTTGTTTCTCTCTTTAAACCATTATTGAAATAAATGTAGGTAGGTTGGTGGGTGGGATGCTCAAAAGATTCAGATGATCCCTTTGGCAGATTAGTTCGCATCACTCCTGGTGTGGGCAGATTTGTTGGCAGGAGTTACAGTCCGAGGTAAGGTTCTCTTCTTTCTTTCTTTCTTCTTCTCGTATATGATCTATTTAGTTATCGTTTTAAATATCTTTTTTGCTTTCTGCAGACAGTTGGTAACTGCAGCTCCTGGCACGCCATTATTTGAAATTTTTGTGGTCAAAGATAGTGACGAGACATATGTCATGCAGGTTATTTACTGATGCTCCTGTTAGATTATTGTTCAATTAGGTATGACATGGCCTGACTAGATTATTTACTGAGCTTGTAGTTTGATTTGGCTCGGTAGTTCTGAGTTTTGACCTTGACTAGAGGGAAAAAAACCTTGTTGAATTGCTGTGCATTTCTTAAGATAAATACACAGCCAGCTGATTTGGAAGCCCTTACTGTTAAAGCATTGTTTATTCAAATCCTGATCAATTATAGGCCATTACTTTTCTACTAATGTGATCTACTTTCCCCCTTTAAGCAACAGCAGTTTTCATGTGTCGGATATGAAATTTGACCCCTTAATACTGTCTTGTGTGGTTGGATAAAAATTTTGGTCAATGGTTCAAGCAACAGCAGTTTTCATGTGTTGGATATGAAATTTGACCCCTTAATACTGTCTTGTGTGGTTGGATAAAAATTTTGGTCAATGGTTCAATCAAGGGACCAAAAATGGCAGGATTAGACTGTTGTATTCGACTCAAATTGTATTGCGTTGTTTAAAGACTATTGAATAATGAATGGAAGAAGTACCTATACCCTCGGGGCTTCAACCCACCCCCTTTACATCTGTTAGTCTCTTGACATGGCTTAAGTGTGGGCCTTCTTCCTTGGGATTTGTCTTCTTCAACTCTTTATGGCAGTTTATGTGAAGTGCTTCTAATGTGTTTATCTGTTGGCAGGTAGTATACTTGCAGCGAGCCAAAGGAAATTCAACAAATTCCATTTTACCATCCAAAGTCACAAAAGACCCTTCTACTTCCGAAGTGGAGAATGAATCTGTTGTGGATATCCCGGAAAGTGAAGGAAAACCAGAGAGAAATGAGGAGAAGGGCACTAACATTGAGGGAGACTGAGGAGGGATTAAAAGTGTAAATTTTTTAAAAGAAAAAATTCCAGGATTGAAAGTTAAAGTCATGAATGTCAATGTTACCGAAGAAGTGATAAAGGATAATGATTCGGTACAGCAGTTGATGCAAGAAGACAATAAGAAGACTGGATCTACTGACAATTCTGAAGATGCAGTTGGTAATTTAGATGAGATCCAGCCTGAAGGGGTCACCTTAGGAGGAGGCAGTGATGCGTCAGAGGATGAAAAGGAGTTGGATATGAAGCTTTTTATTGGTGGGGTTGTACATAATAATGATGACACTCCTATCCTTGGTAGGAGTGTCATCATTATTATGTACAACCCCACCAATAAAAAGCTTCATATCCAACTCCTTTTCATCCTCTGACGCATCACTGCCTCCTCCTAAGGTGACCCCTTCAGGCTGGATCTCATCTAAATTACCAACTGCATCTTCAGAATTGTCAGTAGATCCAGTCTTCTTATTGTCTTCTTGCATCAACTGCTGTACCGAATCATTATCCTTTATCACTTCTTCGGTAACATTGACATTCATGACTTTAACTTTCAATCCTGGAATTTTTTCTTTTAAAAAATTTATCACACTTTTAATCCCCTCCTCAGTCACTCCCTCAATGTTAGTGCCCTTCTCCTCATTTCTCTCTGGTTTTCCTTCACTTTCCGGGATATCCACAACAGATTCATTCTCCACTTCGGAAGTAGAAGGGTCTTTTGTGACTTTGGATGGTAAAATGGAATTTGTTGAATTTCCTTTGGCTCGCTGCAAGTATACTACCTGCCAACAGATAAACACATTAGAAGCACTTCACATAAACTGCCATAAAGAGTTGAAGAAGACAAATCCCAAGGAAGAAGGCCCACACTTAAGCCATGTCAAGAGACTAACAGATGTAAAGGGGGTGGGTTGAAGCCCCGAGGGTATAGGTACTTCTTCCATTCATTATTCAATAGTCTTTAAACAACGCAATACAATTTGAGTCGAATACAACAGTCTAATCCTGCCATTTTTGGTCCCTTGATTGAACCATTGACCAAAATTTTTATCCAACCACACAAGACAGTATTAAGGGGTCAAATTTCATATCCAACACATGAAAACTGCTGTTGCTTGAACCATTGACCAAAATTTTTATCCAACCACACAAGACAGTATTAAGGGGTCAAATTTCATATCCGACACATGAAAACTGCTGTTGCTTAAAGGGGGAAAAGTAGATCACATTAGTAGAAAGTAATGGCCTATAATTGATCAGGATTTGAAAATAACAATGTTGTGCTTGTAACAGTAAGGGCTTCCAAATCAGCTGGCTGTGTATTTATCTTAAGAAATGCACAGCAATTCAACAAGGTTTTTTTCCCTCTAGTCAAGGTCAAAACTCAGAACTACCGGAGCCAAATCAAACTACAAGCTCAGTAAATAATCTAGTCAGGCCATGTCATACCTAATTGAACAATAATCTAACAGGAGCATCAGTAAATAACCTGCATGACATATGTCTCGTCACTATCTTTGACCACAAAAATTTCAAATAATGGCGTGCCAGGAGCTGCAGTTACCAACTGTCTGCAGAAAGCAAAAAAGATATTTAAAACGATAACTAAATAGATCATATACGAGAAGAAGAAAGAAAGAAAGAAGAGAACCTTACCTCGGACTGTAACTCCTGCCAACAAATCTGCCCACACCAGGAGTGATGCGAACTAATCTGCCAAAGGGATCATCTGAATCTTTTGAGCATCCCACCCACCAACCTACCTACATTTATTTCAATAATGGTTTAAAGAGAGAAACAAAATAAATCCACAGAGACATGTCTCATCAGTAAGGCTGCTAGTAGCATTATCATTTGAGTATCAAACAGAACCGAGTCCTTTGTAAAGATGTGCTCAGCAACAAAGTTACATTTCTAATACGTAGACATTACAATCTAACAGAGCATCCATTTCACAAAGGAGCCACATAACAGGAGTCCCTTATATTATATATGGACAAAACAGCTTTATAGAAATGAGTCCAAACTGCTCAATGTCACAGCTCCACTCTTATCAGGTAAAAGTAATGCAGAAAGTAGATGCATAACAGAACTCAATTTATGGTGTTTGGGAATAAAATTTTAGTAAAATTTTAGGAGTTGGTAAAAAGTTGAAGAGAGAGAATGAAAAAGTTGGTGAAAGAATGAAAAAAAGTGAGTGAAAAAGTGAAGAGAGAGAAAGAATTGTAATGATGATAAAATTTTAGAGATTAAAATTTTTGTTTGCCAAACACTAAGTGGAAACCAGAGTCAACTTTATTCTATCCACATTCTGCACTAACTTTTAAAAGTTAATACTTTCCACCATTTATATCTTGTGCCAGTGCACTAGAATTCTCAAATGCATCTTGCGACACTTAGAGATAAACGAAGATGAAGCAAGATGCCTAAGGCCAAGGAAGATAATCATAGCAAGTAAACAAAATTGCAAACCATGTTCGAACGACTGGAGTAGGGTCACTATTGAATATAGTAGCTAACAGTTGCTATAAAGATTACCAGTCCACTTCCTGTGTACCTACACAACCTTGAGGCATCAAGGTAACGCTCTTCTTCAATTGCATTCTGCAAATAGACAATGGATCAGATCAATGGCCAAATTTTTATGTGTGCCAGTCCGCACATCTAGTGATTCAAATGTTGCTCTGACCTCCAACTGAGACATGATTTCAGCAACACTGTCCTTTGATGTAGCTTCTGCAATAGCCATTTTTAACTTCGCAGCTTCTTGGAAGTCTTCCTTCTCAATTGCATCTTCAAGTTGAAACTGCAAAGCATGGCATTCCATCACAACTAAAAACACATAGTCGCTAGCATGTGCCAGTCTAAATAGAGCAATTTTTTAAATCTTTATGGCAATATTCCAACCTCATACCTATACTTACCACAACCAACCCCAGCCTCGATTCAAGCCAAAGCCCAAGTGCACTTTCAGTATATATTATACCTTTCCATCATTCTATCTGCGTCAGCTCTAAATATTGTACTTTCCAAACAAAAAGAAAAGCCTTAACAATCGTGGTATAAGTCCATAATGTGAGAACTACTCAATGTCTAAATATTATGCACCACTTTAGCATATCTTTAATATGATAAGTAAATCTAGAATTCTAACTTGCAACAGACAAGCATTTAGAGCTTTTCTGACAGTGTAGACTTGAACCACAGTCTCTATATCGTTATCCAAAAACTAAACCTTTAGACCCCTAGAGGTAGGTAATAATTTCCAGATTATTGATTCCCGCGTCCACAAGATCCCTTGCAACCCTTTCAGAAAAGAGTTACGTACATAAAAGTCACTACATTTTTCTCTACGCTTTTCCCGCTGAAAAAAAAAAAACTGACACAGAACCCGAAGAAAAAAGGGAATGAAACTATTGTGCAATATTGCACTCTTGAATAACACTAAAGCATCAAATTATACCATCCCCTACCTCATTAGGTCATGCTTAGTAGCTTTCTCTAAATTAGCAAAATTGGTGCTCCTTATTAGGAATCCACTCAGAGGAAATAACAAATAATTCAGAACAATTACGAAAAAGAAAAAGTGGAACCCTACGCCTCTCTCTCTGGCACACGTCGAAGAGAAAGAAAAAGTGGGCACCTTGAGAACAGAGGCAAAGCTTTCAGCCTGTTCAATCTCGGAGAAATGGCGATTCCAGCGGTTCCAATCCCATTCCAAAGAAGAATTATTATGGATGCTGTTGTTGATGCCGCTATCGGAGCAACGGCAGTGGACGCCGGAGTTCTTGCGGCTCTTATAGGATGAAATAGCGTGCTTGGTGTGGACGGAGCAACAACCCCAACCAAAAACGACGTTGAGGTTAGCTTTGGATTTCTTCAACATGAAATCAGAGCAACAGTAAAAGAACGGCGGTCTCAGTTGGGGCATGGGGATTGCCTGTCCCACGCCCCAAGCATTAGCCACCGCCATCTTTCTGTCTGTCTCTCTCTCTCTCTCTCTCAATATCAGTGACTCTGTTTCAAGGGGAGCAGAGGCTTCGTCTATCTCTGAAAGTTGTCGTTCTTGGAGGGGCTTTGATTGATATTCTGGATAGGAACGGGGAAGAGGGAGGATAAAGTTGAGCCCAGATGGTATATTCAGACCCACGAGATCCATTGGATCCGTGGGATCCACTTTGACGGGTGCATCTGAAAATTCGTGGTCTTCAATTTCGTAGACGATGGGGGATGACATTGGGCTGCCTTCTACTAAGCTTCTTACACGCGTCGCCACATCTATATGACCAAAATATTTTAAGCCATTCTTTTTTCTTTTCTTTTACTAAATTTGTTTTTTTTAAATAACCAGAAGAAACTCAGTCTTTCAAGTCTATCGGAGTAGAACTCAAATTGACTTAATAGACTGGTAAATTTTAGATCGGCATAATTTTTATGCCACACAGATCAAGTAAATCTAACTTTATCGTAAGATGACTCTAAAAGATTATTTACACTGAACATATTTAAACTTAAAACTTACGAAAGATCATAATTCTAGACTCCATATCTGACCACCTACTTGAAAACAATTAAAATTGGAAAAGAAAAAGGTTGATATTCTTTACATAAGCATGATTACAACAATATGCTTACTATTACTGTATATAATAATTAAAAATATATATAAATAAAAATATCAATTGGGTAGTAAATTGGAAAATGTCTATTCCTATGACACGCAAGGACTTGAGTGTGGTGAGACAAACGTTGTTTGCTTAATCATTGTATGCACCGGTCGGCATACGAGTGGAGAAACTTGGCTTACAAGTGCAAACAAAGTACGAGGGGAAAGTCATAATGGTGTCTTTTGTATCACTCAACAAGTAGTTGAGAATTAAATATAACATAAAATTTGTGTTCTTAATTGGATGGGATTCTAACCACGTGCTTATGTTTCATCTTTTCAGCTCCTCAAGAGTTTTAGATTCGATGATATGCCAAGCATCCAACCATCATTGTCTCAACGTGTTCCACCAGAACCCCCCCAAATATGGATCATAAGAGTTTTTCTCATGAAATTTTACCCATATTTCGATGAACCAAAAAAAAATTGAAATTTTTTGAAGCTAGAGTGTCAACAACTCTATATTCTTCCTTTTGCTTTATACAATATCAGGCGGAGGAAGGAAGGTGGATGTCCACCTACCGCGGCTAATGGCAACCATTGTAGGTTGATTAGATGCTTCTGAACGAAGTCCCACCAATTTTACACATTTTCTTCATTATATGGATTGAAAAACAGATCACTTGCGACGCATGGTGGAACCAAAGTGCAATAGTTGGGCAGCATTATCATAAGAGTAGCACGAAAGATAAGGAAAACTGAAAAGCTTCTCAAACAGAGTAGGAATTCGATCAATCGTTATCAATGCCAGGACGCAGATCAAGATGAGTCAGAAAGTAAAGAGTACAGACTACAGATCAAGATGAATATCTCTAATGAGGAGTAGAGATATTCACAGTTCATAAAGTTTGGCAATGTTTATAATCTAAGAGCCCTGTTTTATTCACCTTTCAGACACTACTACTCCCTTCTCAACTATTCCAACAAACAGATACTGAAACCTGAAGTAATCTGCACAACACAAATCCAACTCTAATCTCCATTGGGTTAACAAAGAGAAAAATGCATTGGTTACAGTTTATGTCCATGACTCCATATACTTGGATCAATCAAAAAAAGGCTCTTCATTACAATAAGAAACCACCACTACACCTTGATGACCGATGGACAAGTATCATTTAGCTTGTCCTCAGAGAGGGTTAGGAAATCTAGCAAAAATTATGAGACATGGGGTAAAAAGCATGAAGTTTAGGGCTGTGGAGGGTTGCATTGACCAACAACCACGTGTTCAACTGGGGTGACTGGCTCAATGCTTGATGGGTGCCGACTCATCACAGGCACACCCCCATTCTCTAAAGTTTCCAAAGAAGTTTCAGCATCATCGGCCACTCCTGCATTTCCTGCACGCACTGGACGAAGCAGACCCTGCAATCTCAACAGGTAGCTCTGGCTGGAAGGTTCTCTTATGTATCTGTTGGTTGTCACAACACTGGCAGATGACCTTTCCGTATCAGGATGAAGATTAGATAAAGCGCTAAGGTCAAGATTAGGGAAAACTGAGCAACGGCACCGAGGACATTTCACGTTCAGTCGAAGCCACTCGTCAATGCACTCAACATGGAAATTGTGAGCACAAGGCAGGCCACGAACCTGCACAAATTTCCGTAAGAAACTTGGGTTTAACTGCCCTAGTAATAATCATCTACCACTTGATATAGAAATTTGTGTATGCATGAGCCTAGGTGTGGTGGCCTGCACCTCATACCGGTACAGTTTTGCATCAAAGTTAACCTCTTATAACAATTTTTCCTTTTAAGGACTTAAACAATCATTGTATCTACAGGGGGTCCACATCCTAAAGAGCCAGACACCAAAGCTCAAAGAAAGGATGAGAACTTGCATGTGCCAGGAATCAGCATGAAACAATCTGATCCTGCAGAAATAAACCTGAACAACTATAAGATTTATGTCAAGTAACCTAGGAGATGGACCCCACACACAGCCAGATGACCAGAAAGAAAGTCTATCCAACTAATCCCACATTGTTCGATAACAGTTCATTAACATGAATAGATAGGTTTTGCTTTGAATAGATTCAACCACTTTGATATGACAGGAAAAATGTGGATGATGATACATGATGAAGAGATTATGAAATAAACCTTGTGAATATATTATTGCTCCATTGCTTTAGCATGATAGATACTTGGAGCATAAACTGGAAATATAACAACTTAGTTTGAAAGGATGAACATTAAGTAGACAGGAAAACAAAAAAAAATTACAAACCTCATTTCCCACATGAAACTCTTCTAAGCAGATGGGACATTCACTGCAATCCGTTGGAACAGCCTTTAGCCTGAACTTTGGAAGTTCCTGAATGAGTGCTTCCACTGCTTCTCTCTGTGCAACCCCCCCCCCAAAAAAAAAAAAAAAAAAAAGAAGAGCAGAAAAAGCGAACCCTTCAGGATCCAGAACTGGATAATAATGAAGTTCATAAAAGCAACATGCTTATCACAACAAAAAGAAAAGCGGAAGTATTATGAGAGCATCACAAAGAGTACAGACTCAAAACAGCCTAATATAAAGTGGTAACCGATGCATCCTTCAAATAATCAAATACCCATACCCTAAATCTGTAACAATGTTCGTGTATGTAATACACCTCAGCACGTGCACAAACTGCATTAATAATGCCCTTAAAATGCTCTTTATTTTATGATCAGCCTTTTTGGTAGGTCGTTCACACTTGCAGTTCACCTAAATAGCTCTCTGGGACTTCAAATGTTTTAACATCATGTGATCTAGGCAATATCCAATAGAAGGAAAAGGATAAACTCTAAGCCAGATGAAAGCTTACCTGAGCTGGAGTCAAGTAAAGTCCAGGATGGTATCCAGCAGCATCTTGGCCCATGCCTCTTGTTTCCTGACCAGCAGCTTCAAATGCCCAATCCGGTACACGGATCATGTCAACCAGAACCTAGGACAAGGAGGGAAACTTTTCTTATAGGTGCTTAGCCTTATTTAAGGGCCCAACAAGCATGAGTAACATACGAATATATAAAATTTGAACTAAACACTATACTGATCATAAGCATGTTATATCAGTTACATTGCATCATATTGAAATAATTTATGGTACACATTCATGCCAATATTAAGCAGGCATGATACATGATACATTGGACTAACTTATGAAAGTTCAAACACGGGTTTTTAAAGGAAATATTAGCCTCAGCCACAGGCTAATGGTGATGAATGATGCCTTCAAACATATGTTATGTGCTTAGTGTACAAAATTCAAGTCTTTTTCTGCCCTTGAGATCAAACTGGTCATCCCTCCCCAGACATTCCATTCTGATCCAGTATCAGTGGACGGCGATAAAGATTCCCTGCTCTCTTGCAGCATACAGGTACTTAGTAATTATCACCATATTGATAGCAAAACCATACAAAAAATCAACATATATGACAAATATCTCTGCAGACACATCAGAGTACAAGATGCAAGATATTCAAGAGCTTACGCCATATTCTGATAAAGGAATCCCTTGTTGAGCACGTAGTAAATGTGCCTGTCTTCGTGTCAACCACTGCAACAGAAATATTCAACAAAACAAGGATATAACAAGCAGCTACATCACTAGAGTAGGGAGTGCAATAGACCAGCCGAAACATGAGAAGACAGACAGCGATCAAAATATAAAGCCGAATTAGTGTTAATCTCAAAAATGCTAAAGTAGAAAGAACACCACTAACCTTTCCCAATGACATGCAAGCAATGCAACAAAGTCCACAGTAGCTAAAAAGCAACCAAATGAGAAAACCCCATTTCTGACCTTCTTCAGGCAACTGCAAGCATTTAATGCATTGATTACATAACCAAGCCATTTGCAGATGTCAATTCCGCTTATAAGAATGGAACGCAATAGCATGGAGCAAGGAGTTCCAAAATAACATACACAATCTTTTGCACGTTTGAACCAGAGGGTACCAATTACAGTCCAGGCCCAAAGGAATGGATATAGCAGCAGAGATAGAATGGAAAGCACCACTACCCTTCCACAGAAACGGGCATACCTCTGTTGCCACCCAAAATCCCTAAAACCACAGCAAAGGGCATTGCTTTTAAATTTTACTACATGAAAGTGCCAGGCGGACACTAACAAGAGACCCAAAGAACAACCATAGAGCCACTCTGAGCAAAACTAGAGTAGAGCACAAAACAATTACATGATGAAATATGAGCTAACGGGCAAGGAAACATGTTAATTCAATAAAATAGTAGCTGCGGCTTCTAGAACATTAAAGATTATACAAGCAAAACTTCTGTACACCTTATGTTCTTGATTAACACCCAAACCTAACTCCACTTAGGTATGTATAGCTTACAAGCCAGTACTTGTCTCAAGGTAAAGTATGTATAGACACAAACAAGAATACAAACAAAGAAGGCAAAATGCAACCACTACGATGAGTTTATGACAAATCGAATCACGTACACAATGTATGTACTTTCACCATCAATGACGTTAAAATCTATGGAACAAGCTTGTCAGGCCTGATTAGTAAACTTAAACTTCAAGTTCTTCCTAGTGGAAAACAATGAGCAGAAACATTTCAAGCGAATGCAAAAACTTGGAGTAGACCATCCAAGTCATATTCAATTTTGTTGGAGTACTCTGTGTCAGGTCTCAAACCATTTGAGTCCAGATTTGTGCTGGGGCCTGCTATTTACGTGTTCAAGAGAAATGAATATGAAGTATAAGTTCAATTAAATTTCCTAGGCTTACACCTACCAAGAAACAAACCATTCTCATTCATTATGATGATTAAATTACATCTAATCACAAATTTAACAAACAAGCGTAAGATCCTCATCTCGAATCAACAACAACCTCAACAGTAAAAGAGAAAAGGCCTTACAAACCCATTCCAGCGGCAAATCCATTATCTACAAACATCAACAGGCGAAAAACAAACACGGTTGTGTAATCAACCTGAGCCAACAAAGATATCACATAGCTCAGAAGATGAGGAAACAAAAAGTTGATCTTAGAACGAAAATGAAGACGATAACACAAAGTTCTTAGAATAGAGAAAACCCACCACAATCCATATGTGCAACGGGAATGTACAAGAATGGTACCGCTTCCAATTAATGGCAACAATTACTCTATAAGCAACACCGTTAAAGAAAGCACGTGCGACAAAATCGGTGCCTTTCACATTTATCGTGGTTTTTAAGTTTGAAATTAACCGAAGGCATACTTAAGTGAACAGCACAAATGTCTTACTAAGGAATACATCAATATCCACTAGACTAACATTTTTTTTCGTCTTATTTAAAGAAGAGAAACCAATTACTTTTACTCAGACTTACTTATCAAAAAAAAAAAAAACACTTTTACTCAGACTCCATAGAATCCATATTAGACCCCCTAACTATGCGCTGTAAGGATACACGCTCGTAGCAAGCATCGACAAGAAGAACCCGTCATACCTGCAAAACGTCAATAGCCAAAAAAAATAATCAAATTGCTCCAGATACGCGCGCGCCCACACACGCGTATATATACGTATGTATTGGCAATCAGTGGAAGCAGGATAAAGAACTGACCATTTGAAATCGACGCCTCTCATGGCCATGGAGCAGCAACAGAAGCGAAAGCCCTAAAGTGACGCAGAAGATTCAGCTTTCCTCATCTGAGGACAGAAATGCTTGAATCCGAGAGCAAAATCGAGATCCGATCTCTCATAAACCGGTTCGAGACGATGCAAATCATCAAAATCCGAAAAAGAGAGATTTGTAAGAAAACGAGACTTCGAAAAGAACGAAGCTCCGTCCACTGAGAGAGAGAAGGAGAGCTGAGGTAGTGAGTAGTACTAGTAGTAATGGAGAGAGTCCAAGAGGGGCTTATAGGAGAAGACAGAACCTTAACGGTTTTCTAGCGCCGTTACTTCACGACGTTAACTGAAGCCAGAACATTTCTCTCCTCTTCCTCCTCCCCCTCCTCCTCCACCTTCTTAGTTCTTCCTCTAATCTCTCTCTCTCTCGCTCTCTTTCCCATTCTTTTATTTATCTTCTTTTCCTTCTCCGGTTAAAACAGTTGGCTCTGGCAGTTGAGAGTAGCGGACCTACTAATCTTACTGTGCGTAAAAAATTTGGTCAGATAAAATAACTATTTAATAATATCTCTTTTCATCAGATTATTTATTTTTATTTTAATAAATATAAAAAAAACTCATTTAAATTATTTATGTTCACTTTTTCCCATAACTTAAAATTTTATCACACAAATACCATAATAAAAATAATAGTATTTTATTGGGTCACGCCTGAAATTTGAACCTCCCATTAATATCTCATTGCTAAAACTCAGCAGATAAGGTATGTGTGGGTTTATCCTAAAGAAACTATAAGTGGCAATAATAATCCTATGCGGATAACATACTTATGTCATAACTTCTAGTTTAAATTACAACTTACTATGTATTGTTGTAGATCCAAATGATTTAAAGATAATCACGGAAGATAGAAAAGGTCTTTTTAGGCCTTCATTAATTTGCAAAGTGGGGGGGAAAAAGTCTCTATCTTCTTGGTTCATTATGTGAAAGACAGTTAGGATGAAATAGTTTCTAATAATATTATGAGACGGGATTATAGACATGTTTTAGGAATTAGTTGAGATAAAAGCTCCTGAATACAAAAGAAACTTAACTGCTTCTTCCAACTAGCTTTGGACCTATAAAAAAGTGCTCAATACTTTATACATATTTATATCGTGCTTAGAATATAAAATGTAATTCCGTACCAAAAGCAAGTGGATATAGCTTCCATGGGTGACGTGGTCCTACCATAGTTGCTGTGTGGTACTTTCTTTGGGGGGGGTTCATTTTTTAATTGTCTAGTATGTAATGTTTACAGAAATGTTATGTGTGTGAATGTGATCACTCTTACGAATATTCCATTAAGCAAGAAGGTATAACCCCGCAAGTTGTTCCTTTTTATCTAAGGGTATAAAATAAAGTTGCTTAGGTTTTCAGATCTTTCTTTTAAGTCGGGAGTAATATTAATATTCCCTATGACTATTAAGACCATTTAACGCAAGACCTTTCATAGCACACTCTTTTCCCAAGCATCGACAGCCTTAACTCCCAGCATTTCAGGAATCCTACCAAAGTAGATGAACCCCCCGTATATGTGCCTCTCCAATTGCGCATATGGGTTTGGAATGAATTCCTACTCAATGGTCTCTGTTCCTTTTCCTCTCTTCCTCTCATTTTCCAAACCCATATACAAAAGTTGGGGCCAGAGGCCAAGGATGAAGCTCAGAATAATGCGCCAATTTGGACTTAAAAGCCTAACCCAAACAGTTTCATGTGTAGGGTTTGCCAATACTAACTAGACCACATTGGCTCCCCCACAATGGTTGGTTCCAACAAATTCTCCACACCACCAAGGAGCCTCACCAAAAGCCAGACACAACTAGCATTCACAATCTGAAAGATTCATAACTGGAATAGACCAAATTGATACTTACTGGATATGCTCATGGTATAGACCAAGGGTAGATCATTCATATGCATAGTGGATGATCTAATTAGTGACAAATATCAATCAGTACAAAAATGTCAGTGATCCGCCTAAATGTTTTCATCCACTGGCACTTTTATGCTAGCAAACAAAAAGTTCAGTGGGGGGTTTTGTATGTATATATATATACAGGAAAATACAGGTTACTTTCATGTCGGTCCTAGATGCTCGGGAAGATCGTATCCTCTCTAATCTGAGACATTTCTTCAGACATGTCCACAGGCATACTGACAATGCATATATACCTCGAGATGATAGGGATGTAAGAACTCCACCAGGCAAGGGGGAGAATAGAGGGGGGGAAAAGATATTATGCTTCAAAAATCACAATAATAAATCTACTTTCCAGCAGATTCCAACTTCTTAGTCTTAATGATCCATCATTCAATAAGCATCTAGGACAATTTACACTCCCACCAATTTGGATTAGTCAAGAAAGCAAATTATAGCATTTTTCAAATATCACAAAAAAAAACTTTTAAAGCATAGGTAGGCCTTTCTCACCAAGAATCATCTTCTCCTCAGCTTAAACTTTGGAACTTGCTGTGCTGGACGACTACAAACACCAGTGGGGCTATGCTTAGTTTCGTCATAAAGTATTTGCAATTTGCAGCCTAATAGGAAGTTAGGAACAACTGGAAAATAAACGTCCATGAAGGAATCTGAAGAGCTAAAGAACATGAATCGCCACGTGCTTTAATTCGTTTATGCTTTGAATATCTTCCAGAAAAGTGATTTGCATTGCCTGCGCAACTGATGAAAGCCCATTAAAGAGTTGGCTGTGGTAGCAGAAGTTGACAAGTTCCACTCTGAAGCTTTGAAAACAAGTAATAACAAATGATTTAGAAAACATAATAAGATGATGAGGGGAGAAAATGTCAAGCTTGTGCATCAGTCAATGTAAAATGGCAAAACTTGTAATCTCTTTGAATATACTAGATCTCTCTCTAAACTGACAGTGCAACCTTTAGCCACACACAAACCTAAGTTTTCATTCAAAGAACAACCACACTAGAGGTCCCTGCTCAAATTGCATAGCATCTCTAGTGACGGTCAATCTTAGGTAATGTCAACTTGTGTTAGAGAATATAATTCAAATAATAAAATCTATCTCTTCCTATCAGCTGGAGCTTTTGGGATAAGCGTTATATTCTCTAACAACCTGGGTGAGATGTCAGCAATGAATGAAGCAACTCAGCCTGTGGTACATGCAGTCTTCCAAAACCATGGCCTCTAGTTCGTGGCACAAAGGAGGGCATCTAAGAAAATTCTTGACCAAAGCAATGAGGAAACTAGCTTCCTCTAAAACTTGGGAATAGCAGATACAATTCACTTCAGGTGAGAAATCACATGGTGGATACATATATAAGTTAACTGCATAAACAACTTCTCATGTACCATGCGTTTCTTCTATATAACATAAGCATGACTCTAGTTAAGCACACAGAGAAGGCCATCTTATGAAGATGTAGGCTTAGATTTTGTACCAGAACTCAGAACTAGCAAGTCTCGTGAATGAAAGACGTTGGAAACAAGAAGGCCATGATTCGAGCTTATATAAGCTAAACAACAGCCTAAGAAAGCATAAGAACCCGCTATGAAAAAAAGTTTAACCCTTTAATAGACTTCTGAAATTCAACGGGCTAGTGATGAAAAAGACCTAAAATTTCAATTTCCCTCAGAAAACTCAGAAGAATGATTGAGAATACAAATCACTACAATGGAGCCCGTAAAAATGTCCCGAGATTATTTGACAAATATGTTTGAAACTAATAGCTATAAGAATCAACAATAAAGATATCTTTTGTCACAAGACTAGCTAAGTTTGATAAGCTAGAACAGGATCTAAAACTGAAATCTATCTCACAAACTTTGTAGGAGTGATATAGAGAGCAAACTGCTACGATGACGTGAATAAAATTCCGGACAAAAATTGACATCCAAGCAACTACTTTCTGAGCCTCTAATACTGTTGTTGCAATGACTAGGAGAAAAATAAATCCAATCCCATCAACTGAAAAGGGCCACTAAAACTAGATAAGACGAGCTCATCACTGCAAAACATTAGAATATTCCATTTAGACATTAAAAAATTGGTTATCTATAAGAAGAACAGATAGTTCATAAGTTTCACTCTCTTGTTCTGTAACCTGGGCACACGAAATAATATAAGCCCATTTCTGAAACCTATTGATTTTATAGAATCCATGTGTATAAATGCAAGAGAACAGTATCCAGACAATACAATGATGGCAGACAATCGCTGAAGAAAAGGTAGATAATCTGCCACATCCATTACTTCTGCTTGAATACATTAATTACAACATGGTAAAAATATTTAATTGCAATTTGGTGGCTTGAAACATTTATATACGGCAGATGCAGGTTGCTTGTAAGCAGGGATGCTACTGGCGTCAACAAATCGGACTTCGCCAGGAGCAAAAGAAAAATCCCTATGCCTGAAATGGAAAAGGGGAAAAAAAATACCCCAGGGCTTAGTTAATGGCAGTTTAAGCTAAAGAGTTTGACAAGAGTGGTTAATTCTATATGGGACCATAATTATAGTTATGACCTTCAAGTTACCTTCGCAGGTCAAGCCCAACTAAACCAGCTTGCAGGATTGTCAGGTTATCAGAGTCTGGAGAGACAATAACGACTGTGTCACCAGAATACTGGGTCTCGAGAATTGACATTAGTTGTGTGACACGAACAAAAACATCTGCAACACTCTCATTTGGGGTTCCGTCATCAATAGCAGGAGGTTTTATGCTGGTAGAAATACTATCTGATGCATATACCTGAAGCATGTCCAAGCCAGCATATTTGATATCTTTGAAGGATATGTAGATGCTTCTTACGCTAAAGGAGAGGAAAGATAGAAACCACTCTATTTTAAGAAGGTAACGAATAAAAGAGGATGGGCAGAAATCCTACTTCAGAAACAGATTCCAAGTTTTTGCCTTCATAAGCTCCCAATCCACGAGCATCTAGAAAGCTGTACTCTGGTACAATATAACTGAACCAACGAAATAGAGCAAGTTAACTTTTGGGTTGCGATTATCATCCTAGTAATGATCTGCAAAATCATAAATCTGAATCTCCAATAAGATCCTCGAAACAGGAAGGTAAGAAAACTCCCTTGTTCCCATAACCATGAAACAATGATGGCAAGCCAGATTAGTGATCATTCTACAATTAGTATTTTAATTCTCTTGGACATTGTAAATTTATGTCCTCTCTCTTCCAAAATACCAATATACTAAGCCACGAAATTGAGCACCAAATTTTACAGTATCATACCGATCACCATTCAACTCTCACCTTTTTCTACGTTTAAATCAATAGAAAGTACCTTTCTTCTTTTTTTCTCCCTGAACAATTGATTTGGTTAGAATCAAAAGTGACGCACCTTCGGCTGACCCCATTAATCGATGCAATAATCTCTGCCGCCTGGTAAGCTCTCTGAGTAATAGAAGCCCAAATCCAACATCCTTTCTCACAAGCCCCCATTGCCTTGAGTTCAAAAGCAGCCCTCAAAGTCTGCTTCTTCCCCTTCTCTGACAAACCGCTGTCCACTGAAGTCTTTGCAACTGGGTTCGTATTAATGATCCCCAAACTCTCATATTCAGATTCCCCAGCCCTCACCAGAAAGTACCTTCCCACACCAACAAGAGTTACCAACACACATAAGAAACAATGACAGTCGACAGGAAAATGTTCGAAACCACAAAATCTATAAAACTTACAATCCCATATTGACAACTTCTGGAAACCCACTAAAGTTAAGTTCTTTATCCGACTCTGCTTCAATATACACTGATATGGCTTAAATGAGGTCAATTTTTTTTTCAATTTGCTGAAAACAAAAGCACACAAAACCATAACCCACGTAACCCATTAAATTTATTCGTTTCCCTTGTTTTCTCAAACTTATCGTCCACACACAGGATGAGCTATATAAAATGAGGACAGTCCCTGTGTTTTATTAAGTTACCTATTAGTGAGCCGAAATGGGGGCATCTGGAAGAGGCCGCGGGCCTCTACGACCGGCACGAAAGGGGTGATAGAGATAGATATGGTAAGTGCAGTGAGGAGGTGGCGGCGGCGGGTAATGGGGATAGATGAATTAGCGGGGGTTTTGGAGGTTGATGATGGAGGAAGAGACGAATGGTGCGAGAGAAGAGGCGCTGTAGTGGAGGAGTAAGATTTTCCAAGCATTTTGGCGGGTCCTTGGTAACTTCCGTACCGCCGAGACTGAGAGCATCGTTTTGGAGGTTGTTCTTAAAGGATTCTCCACTTTCCGGATGCAGGCCACATAGTTCTGGGCCCTATTAACATCTCCAACTTCAATACATCCATCCGTGCCTTCCCATCAGTAAATCACGACTCCAAAACTTATTCCGCTGAAGTTGGATCGGAAGTAACAGATTAAAGAATAAATTTTTTCTTAATCTCTGGGATTGAGAGCTTACTGAGTTATTCCTTCTATTCACCTCAGTGACAGAATTGCTGATGTTAGTTTTTTCCAGTTAATCCTTCTGTTCATCTCACTAATGGCGATAATAAAAAATTAGTATAAAAAATTAAAGTATTAATTAAAATAAATCATAAAATATTAATTAAATTAGAAAAATAAACATAAAATACAAAAAATGAAAAAAAAAATGCTATAAACAGTCGTGATACTCCGGGCCTATAACAATATTAACATGGCATTTGTCCAATTAAAATTTTAAAATTTTGACATCATTACACAAATTCTCTCTTTTTACTTTTTCACAATTTTTTTTTACTTTTTCACAGACTTTTTTATTCTCTCTCTCACCTTTTTACAACTCCTAAAATTTTATTAAAATTTTTTTTCCCAAACATCATGTAAATAAATAAGTGAAAAATTAGAAGACAAAGAAAGACAAAAAGTTGAAATAAATTGTAAAAAAGCAAATCCAAGAGAAAAAAAAAATTGAAAACGGTATGACCCTCAAATTATTTTAAAAAATATGAAACCTCATAAATTTAAATTAATAACTAGAAAAATAAAAAGAAAGAGAAATAAAATTGAAACAAAATCCCTAAGAGAAAATAAATAGAAAACTAGAACGAAAAAAGTCAAAAAAATTAATATTAGAAAAAAATAAAAAAATAATAAGATACTAAATAACAAAAATAAGAAGAAGAAAAATTCTCCTTAAGTTATACAAACGTCTCAAATTTAAAAGCCTAACCACGAAATTAAAAATAATAATAATAATAAAGAGTCAAAAGTCAGAATAACATATTCAAAAGAAAAGAAAAAAAGAGAGAAACAAAACTAAAAATACTAAAAAATATGAAAATAGTAACAAGTTTACAAAAAGAGAGATAAATATTAGAATATAATATTCAGAAAAATCTCCTTAGGGATATAACCTCCAAGAGAAGTGGGGGTAGCAAGGTTGAGTCGAGGGCAAATTCGTTTGTAAAAATATTCGAAGCTATAATGAATGTGATAAATAAGGGTGTATACCGCAATTTTTAGATTCGGAAAACCCATATCCAAATCCGAATCCAAAAATTTCGGATGCTGAATTTTAAATCGAAATCTGATTCGAAGTACCATATATCCGGCCCAGTCAGTAGATTCGGATTCGGGCCGAATATCAGATCGAATTCGAAATTGGGCAAAGACTAATTTGGGCCTCTTTAATGGGCTTTTTTCATTTTTATTTTTTTTTTGCACATATTCAAATTGGACCATTTTCCCAAGTTGGGCCAAGATTGATTTGGGGCTATTTTAAGCTTTTGTAATGGGCTGTTTTTAAATATTTTTTTTCTAGATATTCAAATAGAGCTTGAATATACTTATTATTTCAACCTTATTTAGCTTGGGCCCATTTCATATACGGTAAAAATTAGACAAAAGACAACTGCAAATTGCACAATTCGGCTTTATATAATATTTGGCACAAAAATAGACTATATTTGGCAGATTGCTGTATTGCACAATCCCTTGTAAAAAATATACTATATCTAATGTAAGTATATAATCTCATAGAACCAAACATACACAAGAAATAACAATCTAATATACTAAATTACCACATTCTAATATACTATATAAGTATATAACTACTAACTATAGATCACATGCCAATCGAACCAAGCATACAAGTTACAAGATCTTCCACACTTCTAAATTCTAATTAACAAAAATAAAAACAAAAATAACACTCACTTTCTAATCTCTATAAACTAACAAATGAAACAAATAGCATTAAACAACCCTATTCGAATATATGGAAAGCCCAAGTAAGCAAAATTTCATTTCAATTTCTAGAAAAAAGCAATGCTTTCCATCCCGTAGACAATGAATTATTGTTAGAACCTGCTAAAAGTAAGATAAAAAGAGAAACAAATAAGTTCAATATTATAAGTAAGATATTACTCACATGATATCCAAAATCCAGATTATTAAAGATAATACCACTAGTAGCAGTACCCAAATCATCAAATGTTATTTGTTCCATCCGTTGAATTATACAACCTAATTCAGTAAATATGATAAACAATTAATTCATAACAAATCAGCAACCAAATCAACAACAAATCAGCAAAGATAAACAACTATAAATTAAATTATGACATAAAAAAATATGAATTTTTATGGTGTTTTCAGTATATATAGATATAAGCAACATATATGAGTATTAATCATGGCTAAAAGAGAATTATGGTAAAACAAATCACTAATGAAAAGTTTTTTATATAACTAATCTCGTTATGCATTATAAAAATAAGGGGTAAACTCATAGTTATATGTTTGGGCAAAAATCAAGTTGCTACCCTTATTTTCAATCTAACAATTTGAGACCCATAACTTTCAAAACATCAAAAATTAGGTTAAATCACGGAAAATTGAAAAATGACCAAAATGCCCCTCCAAGATAAAATTACTAAAAAAATTAAAAAAATTCATTAAAAATAAAAAATGATATATTTAAAAAAATATATATATTTTTAATAAAACTATTGAAACTTTATTTCAATAATCTATTTATTTTTAATTTATTCTTAAATTTTATTATTTTTATTTATTTTTTAAAATTTAGTTGGAGGGGCATTTCAATCATTTTGCACGATTTTCTCATTAACGCCTGATTTAGACGAGGGGCGAAGATTGATAGGTTTTGAAAGTATGGGTCTCAAATTGTTGGATTGAAAAATAAGGGTAGTAACTTGATTTTTACCCAAACATATAACTATGAGTTTACCCCTAAAAATAATTAATTAACATCTATGTATTAACAAAAGCTTCACAGTTCACATATATGAATAAAACTTCACAAAAACTTCACAGTTCACTAATCTCGTTATGCATTACACTTATATATTTTCAAACCAATTAAAGTGCTCTAGAATTCAGATCATCAATGGTATAGTTTACCAACCAAAGACAAGGCTTTTTCTATTAAAATGTTTGAAACCACCTACGAACTACTCCATATAAAAGATTAAAAAAAAAATAGATCTCTATGCTTAGGATAAAAAAAAGAAGCAAATTGTATTAACAAATGAATTACTTTCAAATTGATATCAACTAAGTAATTTCTAGATCATACATACTTCACAACTTTAAACACTACAAACAACAAATTATCTCATTCAATCTAACATATATACAATTATATAACAAAAATCATTCAATCAAGTAAACCAATTCAGCAAGCCAATCTTCAGCACAAGTTACACAACTCAATCTTCAATCTCTAACACAACACAACCCAATACACCAATTCAGCAAGCCCTGACCTCCAATGTCCATATATATTCATTAATAATTTATAAAATATACACTGACCTGAGCAAAGATGAACAACAAAGCAGCAAGGCAAATAGCAACAACCAACACTCTAACAACTAACAACACACGTCACAGTTCACACAATATCTACAATAACTTTAATAAATTAATCTAATAAATTAACAACAACAAGCAACACATGTATTTTATAATCAAATAATAAATTAATAATTAAGAAAACAACATTAAAAAATTATATAAAGGCAGTGAGGTTAAGGGGCCAAGGGCCGTGACTTCATTTACTTGAGGTAAGGGCTGTGACTTCTTCTTTAATTTACTAAGAAAATTTATCCATATATCAAACTAAAAACGAGATTTCAACTACTATAATAGAAGACAAGGGATGGGAGCAAAGAAACTAAAAAAAAAAAAAACAATTATCACAAAACATGTAAAAAGAAATTCATTCATATAATAAATTCATCCATTTATTTGTTGATGGCTAGTTTAAGAGTAAACAGAAACTAAAAAATGATGAAGTTGTGCAGGTGCTTACAAGCCCAAACGTCCAGTAGGCAATAGTCGATGGTGACTAAGGAGCAAGGAGACTGACGACAGGTGACTGGCAAATGATTCAAGCTTTATATGGGGCATGGAGACCGGTGATAGGTAACTGGCAAGTGGTGGCAGCTGAGGGGGGGAGACTGGCGGCGACAAGACCTTAGTTAGGGTTAAGTTTTTTCAAAGGGGGTTGGGATTAGAGAGTGAGAGTGAAATTGTCAATGAGAAAGGGGGTTTTAAACACACTTTTAACTTAGTGGAGAAATCGGGTCGGGTCAGATTAAATCGGATTTATATCTGAATATTCGGCTCCAACCCGAATACTAATTTTTTTCTATAAAAACTATTTGACTCCGAATTCAAATCCGACTTGGTTGGGTCAAGGTGGGTCGAATCCGGGTTGGCGAGTCGGATCGAGTGATTTTTGAACACCCCTAGTTGTAAATTACAAAAAGGATTTCTAACATCTCAAAAAATCATACACAAACAATATATCTTTACTCAAACTCCAACAACTTTTCACACACATTCAATATATATTTTTTTTTAAAAAAAACTAACAAATCTTATCTTTCCATACTTTTTCACCAAACTTTAATATTTTTTATTAAAAAATTACATCAAATCATCTCCTTTTTATAAACTCTAATAAAAATTAAATATTTTTGAAACTTTTTATAAATTTTACACAAAAACCTAAAAACTCCAACTTACATAAAATATTCATAATTCTATAAAAATTCTAAAAATCTTACAAATCTTTATAAAAAGAACATCCAAATTAGAAAAAGTGTAAATTACAGGACACAACGAAATAATAATTTAGTATATTCATTACGACCAAGTCAATTCTCTGATCTCTCTTTTCTCTTTTCTTTTTCATATTTTTTCTTTTTTTAAAGAAGCGAAGTGAAGAACGTATTTTCTAAAGAAATAAAATCATTTTATTAGAAAATCAGAATTGAATTGATGACAACTCCCCAACCAGCGTCAAGTTTTGTTTCGAACTTCTAACCACCCCGCCTGCCATCAATGTGTATTAGGTAGTAGTACCATACGAAGATGCAGACTTCTGTCAGACAAGACGACAATTCATGACTTATATTTAACTACTTTTGGAATCGCTCTACTAGCTTCAGGTATTTTACACGTATTGAACTCGGTTTGTTTTTTTTTTTCTTCTCGAAAACGTGTAATATTATTATACACGTATTGGACTCGGTTTTGAATCCATTATTTCGCTCTACTACTACAAGTACCATAGGTCCATAAACATGCAGACTCTGTCAGACAAGTAATAACTATAATTAACTCTAGTCGTAATTGCTCTCGTACGTTTAGGTATATGCGACTTATTATTGATGTTGGAGTTGGGTTTTGGGCCTTATACCACTGGATAACGTTAGCTCCGAAGAAAAAGTTTTTTTCTACGCGAAAAAGGTGCTTCTTGCATTTCCGAGAGAAGCGGAATTGGAAATGTCACGGGTGTATTGGAAATATTGATAATATGGTTTCTACTTTTGAGTTGCATTTTTTTTTGTTTATTCTGATATTATTAAGGAGCGGTTTGTTTATTAAAATTTTAAAAATTTTTTAAATATTGAAGTTTATTGAAATTTATAAAAAATGTGAAGTGTATGTATAAAAATGTGAAGTTTATTGAGATTTGTGAAAATGTTTAATGTGATAGAAATTTTGAGTCCCTAAAAAATTTGACAAATAAACACCTTCTTAAAAAGCTTGAAAATATTGATAATATAATTTCTACTTTTAAATTCTAGTTCTATTCCTTTTCTTTTGTTTATGTTGGTACTGCTGAGAAAGAAAGTGCATCTCTTTATTCGATGGACTACTTCTGTATTTATGACCGGAAGTTATCCCGACGTTAATAAGTATTTTTCGGATTTTTATTGAGTTTATGTTGGGACTGACCTTATAATTTTTCGTTGGTTGGTTTATTCAATAAAGGTGGTGGTAGTGTTGACGAAGTAAAAAAAAACTCTTCCTGCTTTTGCTTTGGCAGAAAAAAAAAAAAAAAAAAAAAAGCATGGGTTTTAAGCTAGGGCCGGCGACTGTGGTCCTCCTAGGTACACGGGACTAGTCACTGGACTGTACGCCACTAGTCTAAAGGCCAGTGGGTGTCACTGAACTCTTTTTTTTTTTCTAAATGGGTGTCACTGAACTCAAAAGACTATTATAACTTTGACGCTCTGGAAATGCTCGAAAGACCATGGATTCCGACATTATTTTTAGATATCCAAGCAGCCTGCCCTCTTGGTATTCGCGTCCCATGGAAACATGTTCGACACTCTTGACTCCTGTTTCCCACAAATGATTCGAAACACGATGCTGTGGTTCACTGTAAAAAGAACTACTTCCTGCCACTATAACTTTAATTCGTGCTCTTGATTGGTTTTTGATTAATCTACAACTCTCGATCCTCTACGAGAAATATGCTTCTTCAAGGAAACCATGTAATAATTTCGTAGGCAGCTTTGGAAAGCACCATATTTTCTGCAGGAACTCGTACGGTAAACTTGCAAGGAAACTAGGTTGGTTCGTCTAGTGAAGACATGAGTTTAGAAATTTGTTCTTTTTAAAGTTTCAGATTTCAAATTCGAATTCTCTCACGTAAACAATTCTTTTTAGTCATCTCAGACTGACTTGACCTTATGATTGAGGCTGAACTTTCACTGCATTACCCAAAAAAAAAAAAAAAAAACTTTGCCACCAGTGTCATCTAGAGGAGAACGATAACTTTGGCAACACACTCACTCAAACAGTCTCCTAAAGGAAAAGGAAAAGGAAAAGGAAAAGGAAACGAGATACAGAAACCACAGGCCATCTCTAGCTATTTGTGCTCTGCTCTGAATAGACCATCTCTCTCTCTCTCTCTCTCTCTCTCTCTCAATGGACAGACAAACTAATAGGACGAGTTTTCTCTTGCACTTCTTGTTCTTATTACTCTCATCTTTCGATGTAAGTACATTTCCGTCTTCGTTGTTTTGGCTTTATATTACATAAATTCCTTTCTACTGTCTTCTTCCTCCTTATCTTTGCGTTTCTCATTGTTCAATTTCTCTGTATATATATACACAGGTTTCTCAGGCAAACTCTACTACTGGTGAAATCAAACCAAGCTCGTCCAAGCTCCAAGTCCACCCATTCACGCCCAAAGCCTCTCTGATCCGCTATTGGAACAAGCACATCAACAACAACCTCCCAAAACCACTTTTCCTTCTCTCCAAAGCCTCCCCACTCAATTCCACCAACTCCGCCTTTCTCACCAAACTCGCCATCGAAAACTCGCTGTCTTCACACCTCGGCTCCTTCTGTTCCTTAGCCAACTTGTATTGTTCCTTCGATTCAAAGCCAGACCTGTACAAGCATGACAACAGAGACACCAACTTCGCCCTCTACTCCGACAAAGGCTTCGCTAACTACGGTTCATCCAAGCAAGGAGGGGTTGACTCCTTCAAGAACTACTCGAAGGGGCTGAACAACCCCAATGACTCCTTCGAGAAGTACAGCCGCGACTCAACCCGGCGCAGCGAAGCATTCACCAACTATGCAGACGACGCAAATGTCGCTAATTCTAACTTCACCAGCTACGGATCCAAGGCCACCGGCGGCTCCGGAGAGTTCAGTAACTACGACAAACTTGTCAACGTCCCGAATCTCCAATTCAAGACCTATAAAACGGACGCCGAAGATCACGAACTCTCTTTCTCGAGCTATAGTGACGAGACCAACTCCGGTGCCGAAACATTTACAGGTTACGGAAAGAACGCAAAAGGCGGTCCTAGCGAGTTCAACAACTACGGTGACGACTCCAACATAATCGCTTCGTCCTTCACGGGCTACGGCGAGTCGGGTAATGGTGCAAACGACTCGTTTGCATCGTACGGTCAGTCGGGTAATAATCCACAAAACGATTTCAAGAATTATGGCACAGGAACTAACTCGGGAATCGATAGCTTCTCGAGCTACAGAAATGGAGCAAATGTCGGAGACGATTCTTTTCAGTCTTATGCCAAGAATTCCAACTCCAGCAGAGTAAACTTTGCAAACTACGGAAGATCGTTCAATCATGGGAACGATACGTTTAAAGAGTACGGTAAAGGGTCGAAACGTCCGGCCAATATAGGATTCAAATCTTATAGCATGGATCGAACATTCAAAGAGTATACTGATAAGGGGGTCACCTTCTCTGAGTACAAGAATTTCAGCACTGCGTCAGAAGGTGCTCTACTTAAGATTGGCAGTTTGGTAAAAAGATGGGTGGAACCGGGCAAGTTTTTCCGCGAGTCCATGTTGAAGCAGGGGAATGTGATGGTGATGCCCGACATTGAGGACAGAATGCCAAGAAGGTCTTTTTTGCCCCCGTGGATTTTGTCGAAATTACCATTCTCAACCTCTCGTCTGCCAGAGCTCAAGGGATTTTCCACGCACGAGAGAATTCGACGATGGAGCGCATGCTACTCAACGCGCTGGCGGAGTGCGAGAGGGCCGCGAGCCCGGTGAGACCAAGCGGTGCGTGGGCTCTGTGGAGGACATGATCGACTTCGCCGTCTCGGTTTTGGGCCGCAACCTGGCTGTGAGGACGACGGAAAATGTGAAAGGGTCAAAGCAGAAGGTGATGATCGGGACGGTCAAAGGAGTCAACGGAGGGAAAGTGACGAAATCGGTCTCATGCCATCAAAGCCTCTACCCGTACCTACTGTATTATTGTCACTCTGTGCCGAAAGTCAGGGTGTATGAGGCGGATATCCTTGATGTGGAGAGCAAGGCCAAGATCAACCAAGGTGTCGCCATCTGTCATATTGACACGTCAGCTTGGGGCCCGGAGCACGGTGCGTTCGTGGCACTGGGATCCAGCCCTGGAAGAATCGAAGTTTGCCACTGGATTTTTGAAAACGACATGACGTGGGCCATTGCTGATTGAGAACAATTAGCTTGGTTAATAAACTTTAGTATGTTATACAAGGTCGTGACAACATTAATTAAGCTCGTCTGGAGCTTGGTTGGATTTGCCATTCTATGTTTGGAAATTAAATTAAAGCTGATTGAGATCAATCACTTTTTTCTTTTCTTGATGTTCGATTTGTTCTTGTTACTTACGTAAGATTTAAGTTCCAAATTCCTAGACTCTTTCAAACTTTACCATTCCCAGACTGACAGAAAGAAGCCAAAGCTTGTCTAAAGCAGAGTGCAACATAGAAAGATCTAGCTAGAGTCAAGAGCTCAAATATTGCCCAAATTATAAAAGGGAAAAGAAAAGAGAATTCCAGTGCAGAAGATAGGAAGTTAAGGTTATGATTCTTGAAGGAACAAAATCCTTGAAGGGCACGGTTTAGTCTCTGTGTCTATCAAGTTTCATCCCAAAATAATTATAATGGAAGAGGTGGCTTAATAGGTATATGAAGTATAAGATTAAATGGTCCCTTATCAATGTGGGACTCTTAACACTTCCTCTTACGTGCAGGCCGAATGAACATGGTCTATGCACGTGGACAATACTTGAATATACAAACAAGTGGGCAAAGCCCAGAAAATAACTTGACTTTGATACCATATCAAATTTCATCCCAAAACAATTGACAATGGAAGAGGTGGCCCAATAGATATATAAAATACAAGATTAAATGATCCTTATCAACATTGTCTACCCTCCATGCCCAAGTCATGTCAAAGCATCATCTGCGAGAGCCATTGAAGATGCTAAAGAGTAAAAGATGAAAGTGCGCGTGCAGTAGCAGAAACGGCATCCAATTTTGTTCAGCCTTTGAGTGTAGCTAAAGCAACAACGCACCGTCAAAATGCTGGCTCTTGTAGCTCTTCATGGCATTGCATAGAAAGGTGCGGCGGAGTCAGGCCCACCCACTTAATGGCTTCTGCCGCATGCACTCCTGCATAATTCATAAACCGTCCTTCACGGTGCACGGCTTCACGCTGAGGCTGAGTCTTCTGACTGCCTGCTTTTTTGCACCCAAAGCCATGATCATAGCAGTGACGCATCAAGCCCTCCTCTATTGCGGTAAAACTTCTTCATTGATATCCCACTTTTCACGTTTTAATGATTCTTATTGAATATAATGAAGACTAGTCTATATCTGTTGCGGACAAATAGTCGTATTTACTAGGTACCAAAAAAATATATATATATAAAAAGAAAGAAGAGATGAAGAAAAGGAGCACGTACGGAACACTTATCATGCATTGCACGCTGTATATGAATGCCTCTTGCATAAAAACTGATGTGGAATCCGGACTCTTTTCGTGTATATTCTGCACTATTGAACGAGGAAAAAAGTTACTCAGCGAAAAAAAAAAGAACGAGGAAAAAAGTTCAATGGCAGTATCGATGATGTCTACGATTTCCTCAAGTTCACAAGAAAACGCCTATATCGAACCGTCCAAGGAGAAGAAATAGATCCCATGTGCTGAACGTTCGTGGCAGAAAGTTCTCAATATATCTAAATCCCACATCATGAATTCATCAAGAAAACTAATGTAAACAAGTCTAATTGACGTGGTCAATTATATGTAGTCTGGATACGGACTTCATTTTAGCCATTGCGGCCGTGGGCTCGGCTACCTGCTTGGTCCATCTAACAAAAGCCTTGACTTCTTCAACCAAGTGGCCCTTGACCAAAGAGGGATTAGGGAGGACCCGGTAAACGAAATCCGAGTCTCCCAAGTGGGTGTCACCTAATTAATGAAGCTCATGCTACAATATCCTACTTGTCATAGGATAGAAGCAATTTTTCCTTTGTTGTGGGAAAAGAAACCAAAGTGGCTAGCCACTTCCAATAATTTCGGCCATATTATATTTTAATGATTGAAGTATTCGGATTAAATATTATAGAAGATTATAATCATTTTAAAAATATTATAGATATTGAAAAAGTCAAATTGTCGATAACATTGATGGGCAAGAAATTATGGTTAGAGTTGGCTCGGTCTAGCTCGGTAAAGGACAAACATGCCCTACCAAAAAAACCCACGGAGAATGGACCTCATGAGCTTTACTCGCGAATGGGCCCCCTATAAAAAGCCTTGGAACTTTTGTATTCAGCAATATCTCACTCTCGAAATCCTCCCCGCAGAAGGCGGCCGCCCATGGCTGACCAACCACGAGACGTTCTCCATTGAAAATGCTACAAGCTGTTGTACATAGCACCCGCCGTAGTACGCCGCAATCAGGGCCTGACCTGCTGCAAAGGAGAGTTCTGTGCACCCTAAGGAAAAGACGCAACACGTCTCTTCCACCATCTACCGTCGCCTTATACTAGCGAGTGCAGAATGACTCTTTGTATATCTAAGGAATATTAGTTTTAGTAAAATTTTAAGAATTTTAAGTATTTTGAGAATTTTTAAATGATGTTAAATTTTATTGATACGTGTGTAGAAGTTGTTTTAATGTGATGTTAAAAAATATGTTCAATTTAAAAATTTTAAAATTCACAAAAATCCAAGAATTCTTGTGAAACCGAACAAGCGGAAAAAGGCCAAACTTAAGCATCTAAGACTCACCATACGAAAAAAGCTACGTTCACACTAACTTGCAGGTTCGATGACTTGGAGGAAAACTTGGTAACAGTTCGTCGCTCATTAATTAGGCCAGTTCAATTTTTGACACCATCAATCACCATTACAGTAGATCTTGCCCTCAAGCGGATCTTGCTCTAAATCGACCTGTTTGTCATGTTCAGTGATGAACAAAAGTTACCAACAATGAAATAATTAACTGGTGATCGCAGGTTCTTGTCCTAAACAGGAAGTGCAGTAGAAGCAGCGATCGAGCACGCCGTCCATATGACATAAAACGAAAGAGCCACCCTAAGTCCTCCGATACGAGTATATTCCATTCACTGGTCAAAGTCGTCATCTACGTGTTTTTGTTCGTAGTTGACCACACAAAAGGCAATCTGACCTTTTCTCCCTAGACTGCATCGGACGTGGACCCTTGTCCCGCTGGCGGGCCTCAGTAGCTCTGTTACATCGCTTTTGTCCTTCGATTTTCAATTTATGGGCCTTTCGTTGCGCAGCTGTCGATGACGTAGAGATCATCTGGACACTACGTCAACGTATTCTAACTGGCTGATCTGTTTCCATTTGCTTTTCCGTAGCAGGTACAATTTGAAGTCCATAATATGTTGTGAAAATTCGCATATATCACAACCCTATCAAATCTTAACCAATTTTGAAATAATGCCAAAAGTATAGATAATTTTGCATCAACTATAATTAGAAAATAACAAATGAATTTTAATAAAATAGACATAATTAAATTGTAGTTTAAAAATTATAGAAGATTCTGATTAATCTTGTATCCGAGCAGGCAACATCTCTCGTCGTCTTCACATAATTTTTCGTCTGAATTTTTCTTTTTTCAGATGATAAAAACCTTTGGACAAAAGCATAATTAGCATGTTCGGAAACAATGGCATCTAGATGCACATAACTTTATGTAGATGCAAAAAAGTCTTGGGTATGTACGAGCAAAAAAGTCTTGGGTATGTACGAGCAACCGTCTCGCTGGCTTTACAGAATAAGACCTATGCATGTAGCGGAAAGTCTTTGTTTTCCCATAACGATTGTCGAAGAGCAATAATTCTCCATGAAAACGATAAATTCAGTACGTCGTGAAAAGAAATAAATTAAGCATTTCGAAATTTGAAATTAGTTTCCAAGAGCTTTTTTTCTAAAGTAATTCCTGTTGAATATTATTACGCCAATACAATCCTTTCTATTGACTAGAACTTGCATTTGGACGATAAAGTCAATACGTAGTTAATGGCGATACATACTAACTAATACTATTTTATGAGAAAAAATACCTAAAGACTAGTGTTTGTCTGTTTGATTTCGAAATACTACATAGACTAGTGGAGTAAGTTGATGTTCAACAATACAAAATTCTCAAAATTTGTAAAAACTTTTGATACTAGTGTGAATATTTAGGTAGATTGGAGTTTTATTGGGGTTTGTAAAAAATTTATCAATTTTTTTAAAGATATTTGCCTGTAGATTGTTATTTATTAGAGTTTGTAAAAAAAATAGAAAAAGATGATTTGATGATATTTTTTAATATAAAATTATTATTGAAGTTTTGTAAAAAAGTACGAAGAAAAATGATTTGATAGAGTTTTTTTTTTATATATATAAAAAAATGTGTGAGTTTGTATTAATTTTTTTTAAAGATATTGAATGTTTTGTTGTGATTTTTTTTTTTTCAAAATATTTCATCATTGGATAAATACAAAAATCGTTGCAATTTTAGACTACAGGCACTCACCAAAATATTCATATTTTCATTCCGTAGGTCGAACGTTAATGAACTCGAGACTTCGAGATTATGGGGGTGTTTTTTGCCAAAATTTTGGAGAATATTCTCGAAATTTTGGGAATCTTTACTTTATTGAGATTTATTGAGTTTGTGAAAGGTGAAGTATATATGTGTAAAAGTTAAAATTTTTAGAATGTGTTTGTTTTGCTGAAAATTTCTATGCCCCAAAATATTGGGGAAACAAACTGTACATATAGATGAAATTAATGTCCAACTCTCAAAGTCTTTTCTGTTTATAATAATTAGTCAATGTTTTATTATTTATTTATTTGAAAAGGTCAAACCGAGTAAGTCAACACTACTGTAGTACCTAATAGGTCGTGGGCCTGGCACGTGCACATGATATACCTACTCCACGTGCAGTTTGGGCGAATTCATCCGAAAATAAGCCTGTAATTTTGATAGGTTTGGAGGTGACGTAGAGATCCTAATTAGTGGAAATATCGATAGAGAAATTAAGAAAATTTGAAAAATTAGTGTGAATGTTTGAGAAAAAGTATAATTTCATAAAAATTAGTAAAAAAAGAAAAAAGAGATCATTTGAATAAATTTTTTATATTCATTATAATATAATACATAATTTGGATGGAAAAAAAAAAGAGAGAATTTTAAAATTTATTATTATTATTATTTTGTGAGCTCTTTAATTAATTTGAAAACCTTAAAAAGATAAATATGCGACAAAATTCATTAAAAGTTTTGACGCAAGGAAAAGGAAAGGACAAACGCGTCCGTACGTGGACGGTGGAGCGCGGTCAATTTTCCCGAGGGGAAAAATTGGGTATCAAAACGTGAAGAGCCAGCTACCGGTAGCTACAATGACCTGCCTGCCCATTCACACGCGAGCTGACAAACTCCAGAATTAACACAAGGAAAAGGAAAGGACAAACCAGCCCTCAACCACAGACAGATAAGAGGATATACGACACAAATAAATTTATTAGGTTTGTGGGGACGCCCTCAATCTGTACGCCATTTTTTTGTCTTTTGACGAGTGAGGGATCCTTCCAGTGTCGTTCCGTTCACTAGCTCTTTGCTTCTTCTTCTGATTTCTAAAATTCAAAGCTCTGTATTTGTCTTTTACTGTGACGGACTTCTATATAAACGCTTACGCGTTGAACTCAAACTCCGCAACAAATTATATACACCTCTCTTGTCTATTACAGTACTCTGGCTTCAGAGATCTCTTTGCTTTTCTATGCTAAATTTGTAGTACGCTAGCTGCTGTGAGAGATTGAGAGAGCTAGCTGAGGGGGCCGAAGTCTAATTGAGAGTTAAAAATGAAGAAGGTTAGCAGTGAGGCGTCGAAGCTTGATAGAAAGACAGTGGAGAGAAACCGGAGAATCCAAATGAAAGGCCTATGCTTCAAGCTTGTTACTGTTATCCCTGACCACCACTTCAAACACTCCAGGGTATTCACTCTCTAGCTTAAATTCAAGTTACCATAGTTGCAGTCGGTCTTATTTGTTCTTTTAGTTTTCTTTGGCCGTCAGAGCTAAACTGATGACCCTGTGATCTGCTCCTTTGTTTTTCGTTTTGGTTTCTCCACTTAACGCAAGCCCACGAATCAAAAGATTGCAAGAGTACTTCAGGTGGAATAGTAATCAGAAATCGTAAAATCGTTAATACGGTGTTTAAATTAGTTAGTAAATGGTATAATTATGGGTAATTAGTTCAGCAGTTCTGAGAGAGACGCGAGTAAGTGATCTTTCTAGCCGAGTGTTAATTTTTGGAAGGAATTAAGATCCAGGTTACAAAAAAGTACTGCTGTGGGTATATTCCGAAATGGCTGGTGCAGATTTAATACCCCTTTATCTTAGCTCTCTGTAGTGGGCACAGCCTCAGGTTCAAAGGCCTTCCCTTCCGCACGAGCCACCAAAATATGATCATGAGCGCCCACACTTCTTACGGTTCCTATGAAACTATTATCGGCTTCACAGCGAGTACTTTCACTCATGACGTGGAGATACTGAACCAAGAGCCTAAGATTCTAATATGACAGAATATATACAAGTCTCATAGAATTCTGTATAAGCGTCTAGGACCAATGATAATGCCCTCAGTAGAATAGGATCTAGGACTGCTTGGATATATATACGGGATCCCTATATATACTGCCTACTTTCATGCTTGCCAGTAGCAGTGACAGACTTTCTGTAAACCTTATCATTTAACCTCTTCTAATTATTTTCTTCATGATCAGGACATGCTTTCACAGCTAGATCAGCTCGATTGCGCGGCATCCTATATTAGGCAACTAAAGGAAAGAATAGGAAAATTGCAGGGAAAGAAGGAACAAGAGATGAGTTTACGTACTAGAAAGAATGTGATGAATAGCATGAAGATCGGCTCAAGGTTGCC
Organism: Morella rubra; assembly: GCA_003952965.2. Lineage (NCBI taxonomy): Eukaryota > Viridiplantae > Streptophyta > Magnoliopsida > Fagales > Myricaceae > Morella > Morella rubra. Next base: position 1,240,315 of record CM025856.1, read on the forward strand.
TGTTGTCGATTTGCGAGATTTGGGTTCCAGTATAGAAGTGATTTTGATAAGTGGGCTGCAGAAGAACTTCATGTTGTACGAAGTCATTAGTATTCTTCAGGAAGAAGGCGCAGAAGTTGTCAGTGCCAGCTTTTCCACCGTGGGTGATAAAGTTTTCCACACAATTCATGCTCAGGTATTACATCCTAAATATACTTCTTTGATGATAAAATTCTCTTTTCCCCAAATATCAGATAGGATATCGAGTTCCATATATATATAATATGCAGATTAAGTAGACTAATTTGATAAATATGATCCAGGTCAAAATTTCTAGAGTCGGGGTTGAGACATCAAGGGTACGGCAAAGATTGCAGGAGCTAGTATACTACTGAATGCGGTCTGCAAATCATCACCAATTCTCCCTTAGGAGTTCTCCGCTAGGACGATGCGAACCAAACAAAGAGGATATATACCCATTACCCACTACATATGTTGGCCATCAGATAACCGATCGAGAGATCATGCGCCAATGTTGTAGTTAACGGCATGAACTAGCTAGTCATTATCAGTTTAGCCTGCAGTCAAACTAGCTAGTATATATATATGTGTGCGCGCAATATGCAATATTTGTTTTTAGCTCTTTGTATATAAGCATTTAAAGCTTAGTTCTATATATATGCAATTACGTGTTGTATTGCGCTAGAATCATCCTCAAGTTTCAGCAAATATGGTTAGGGTTTTGGTTCCTATGTATATATATTAGTAATGCAATACTCGCAATAACGTTGTTATCTTTTAATTAGGGAGTCGTTAATCAAGGAAAACAATTAATAAAATCGAGAAATTAAGGTCACCGAGATATTATCATATACCTACATACTACTAGCTAGCTAGCTAGTTAATTTCTGAATAATATCAAATAACAGCATTTATAAACTGATAGACCAAAAGATAAAGTTTTTATAAACTGATCATAGACAATTTAACAATATCCAAAGCACTCGTAATTAAATTTGAGGATCTTGAATGGATTATATATATCTATATATATCTACGTAGTTCAATTAAATATGGTCCAGTTGCTGCTTAATTGGCATGCAGCATATATATGTAAATAGCTAAATTTAGATCTTTCTACCCCAGTCTCTGATTGATTAACTTCTTAAAGCAACCCGTTGTTCGTAATAATCCTAGAGACGTTTTGCCATCTACTTCCATTAATTCCGTAAAGAGAAAATCACTAGAACGGCCGAAAAAGATGCCTAATGAAGAACTTCTGTGAGGGCCTAAATAAATTGTTGTCATGAGAAAAGTAGTCAAAGGAAGTATCCTCTCCCCCCGGAATAGGAAAAGAGAAAGAAAACTCTTTTTTTGCTGAAAAAGGAGAAAGAAAACTCACAAGTTGTCAATTAGGACCAATTAAAACAGCTCATGATCTTGGCTAAACGCCAATCTCTAGAAAGAGAAAATTGTGTAGGGGTGGGGACGCGTTTAGCTAAGAAGACAAGAATGACCCGCGACGGATAATTATATGAGAATAGGTGCCCATATTTTAACAAGGGCCGTGCAATGACTACTGGGGTTGACTCGTTTTATGGGGTACAACCTTGGACGTCTGTATCGATCGTGGGGCCCACGTAGATATTTTTTTTCTTCAAAACTTTCAAATTCGCCATCAACAATACGTCATGACTAGAGCTCAAATATTACTGTACATGTTGAACGTTCAAAGTTAATTTAGCACGTTTACATTTGTCGCTTTTTTCAGGATATGCAGACACACTTAATTTGGTCTTTCGGTTTGAATTTAGTATCTCGATTCTTTGCAATTTTTTTTTTTTATCTAGAATTATACTGTATAATTATGAGAGAAATAAATATAACAAAATTTTATTAAAATTTTAGGTGAATAATATTAAATAGCATATGATTTATTTATTATATTTATTTCTTTTTAAATTATGTTGTATAATTCGACCAGAAATTAAATTGCAGAGATCATGATCCGAATTTGAATTCAATATTAAGCATTCCTATTCCTAATTTAGTCAACACATTTGTAGCTTGAGCACGCAGTTTCGTTTCTGTTTTGATTTATTTATTTTTTTCCTAACTCGATTTTAATCGTTAATGTCATTTATTTTATGGAGAAGTGTTGACAGAGTACGGACTGTGTAGAACCGCGTAACGTCAGACTGCATGCCTTACGTATAGTTTTGACTTTTGCATTTCAATCTCATGTACGGACTCATTGGGTATGGTCTTGGAAGCTTCAGTACCCCACCGTCTAACGGACCAACAAAACTGACTTCTAAGTGTAGCTTAGTTGATTATGCTTTTGGAGAGTGAAATAAAAAAGAATGTATTTGGGTAGGAACCTCAGACGAAGGTACAAATATGTTTCATAATTGATAAGTGCATGCATGCTAATTAACTAGCCATTCCACCTTTCTCAAATTACCTCCTAGCCAAATTTATTAAAAAAGTTATTTATTCCGAGATTGTCTCAGTGATAAGAATAAATTTATGCTTATGTAGATAGACACACAGGTTACAAATTTAATTTTTTATTAAATGAATACCGTAACAAGTTTAAATAGAAGTCGCAATGATACAAATGAAGATCTGCAGTAGCTCTTTCTTTAAAATTTAATATATGTTAGGTGAGCACTTTGATGACCTAACGTATAAGATTTTTCTCATTACTTACCAAAAAAAAAAAACATTCATTGAAGGTGTTGTAACATACAATATAAATACCTTATCCTGCTTATAATGGCAGCGTCAGAGTCTTATGTTTCTTGATTCTTTTTTGTTTTGTTTTATGTTTCTTGATTCGACCCTTCAACTTCCTCATAAAACAAGATTAACTGCAGTCAATCTAGCACGTGTGCGTTAATTATGGAATGGTAGCTGAGAGTAGATGCACGTAAAAAGTTTGGTCTGACGTGACGTCTACATGAGAAGCTACATCGATCCAGGGATCACACGGGGACCAAGAAATTAACCTGACTCGCTCTCTCGTTTTTTTTTTTTTTTTTTTTAATTTTATCCTTTTTTAGGTTTTCCCTTCTTTGGTGGGTCAGGTCAGAGAAATTGCAGAGGCTCTTGCTTTCCCGAAGGGACACTATCCACCTTGTATAATTCCGCGCCGCACGTGCAATGGTCCCACCACAAACAGCAGTGGTTGCCATCACCATAAACTACAAATCTTTTAGAATTTTTTTAATCATCTAACTAGACTAACATGTCTACATCCACTACCCATACACATCTATATTATGTAACTAGATTTTCACCCACTAAAATGTAACTGCCTCTATTCCAATTCTGTCTCTCAGAGTTCGTTCAATTGTAACGTCCTAACAAATATTAACAATTATGCGTTATCCAATTAAATCATTTTACACGTGAAGTCACCCGAAGTCGTGTCAACATAGAAGCTCTAAACAACGTTTAGTCCACGTGCCTAGTGATGTGACAGAGAATCCGGGTCAGTAGATGATGAGCTATCAGATAACACATTGGTAGTGCTGAGATATCTTAAATTGACAGGTAAACGCAAATGTGATAAGAAACGTATGAAATTATTAGCCATTGAGTAAACTACAGAATTTAATGACTGTTGCATATGTAACTGCCTCTGATTCGTTCCGTCCTGATCCAATTGTGAAGTTCGTGTCATATGTTTAGTCCACGTAGTGAATCCGGGTCACTTTTTGGTAGTGCTGACTTAAATTGACAGGTTGTGATTTCTAATTGAGATCCATATCCATATCTTTGATCAGAATATATGACAAATTCTTAGGTAATCTTTTTATCTATCAATTAGGAGGTGATTTTGAATCTGATTTAAGTCATATTTTTTACAATCTATTTTTTTTTGCATGTATTTATTTTTGAAGTGATTAATGAGATTTTGCCAATTTTGGTAAAATTTCATATTGGATGAATTTTAGCCATATAGTCCAACTCGTGGGTTAAGTTTAGTCATTCTTGATTATTGATAATTCTCTTAACAGCAGAAACGTTTTATTTCTATTTTTAGGCGTTTCTTTTGTATTTTTACTGTGAATTATTAGTAGAACTAACTTGCAGCATAATTTCATATTCTGTTCGGGCGTCACTTTTGTATGATGCAACTCGAGGGAAATGTATAAGAATTTAATTGGATAACACGTGGATGTTATGACGCATTAGCTCTGGGTGACGAAGTTAGGATGGAAGCAATTATTTTAAAAAAGGGAGGAAACCCGAGCAGTGTTTTGCATTTTTTAGAGACCCAGGCAGATATGGGAAACATAAGCATAGTAAATATTGACTAACCAAGACTGATCACGTGCAGCTGTTTTCTACCTCCAAAATTAGTTGCACTATTATGGGGTTGTGGTAATGGCCTTTGGATAATAGTTATGGTTTAATTCGAATATTATGCAGTGGGTAGAGGTTCTTATGATATCCAAGGGGAGTAAGCTACGCTGATTGCCTCCCCCTCCACCTTTTTTGCTAAGGAAATAAAAAATTAATATCCTCTCTAATTTGTTAATCAAATTGAATTGTCTAAATCGGAGAGAGATAGCCATATCATATGAGTCATACAACATTTAATGCTGTCTATATTATTATCGCGCAATGTTAACTCTACTGTATGACTCACAGTATGTATCTCTCTCTAAATTGAAAATTAGGACAATAAATTAAAGAGGAGTTCGATTCATATTATCTACTCTTTGTTTTTTTCTTTTTTTGTCTGGTAACGTGGTAGTACTGGTTGGATGTGCTAAACGGTACATGAGAGATCAAAAGACTAATATGGCATTTGGTAAACCAAAATTTTAACTCCTAAAATTTTATTATCATTACAATTTTTTTTCTCTTTCCACTTTTTCATAAACTTTTTCACTTTTTTAATAACTTTTTCATTCTCTCTCTTCACCTTTGTACCAGACTCTTAAAATTTTACCCTAAAATTTTGTTCTCAAATGTCATGTAAAGGTAGGTCGGTTTGTTGTTTCGTTTGGGGCTACGACTCATAAAGAAGCACTTTTGCCAATCAGTTATAAGGTTGCAAGGAAGCCCCATTCTTCCTAAATTCTCAGAATTAATCTCAGAACATCTTTTTCCATGTATGAAAACTTCCAATAATTTCAGATCTCTCCAAATCTACACCCAAAGCTTCTTGAAATTTCAGTGGGACAATCACACCCGACACTGTGCGCCTACTGGCAGGCCTGGAGTCCAGACCAACCTTAACGACACGACGGAGTACACATTCGACCCCTTTTAACAGTCTTGCGTACCCAAATGAAATTCAAATCTTTGACTAAGCTTATCAAACTCATTGTCGTCCTTATCTGCTCCAAGAGAAATAGAAAGACGCCTCAACTTTACCTGAAGAAAATGGGGCATTGCTTCAGATATGTTCCGGCCTAGATGAGCCCGAACAAAATGGAGACTTCCTAAAAAGAGTTTGACCTAAACCCTAAAGAAAATGACATTCTTGCATTAGGGTTTGCCCACATCGATCCAATGCCCAAATCTCTAGCACGATGAAAACATGCAACGAATCAAAATGATCAAATTATTGTCAAACACTTGTGGTGGGTTTTGGGTCATGCCAAATAGTTTCTCTGTCAAATCCTACGTTTTAGATTCTTCGTCTTAACAATCCTTTGAAAACGTGCAGTTCCCTCCTCTTGTATGCATATTTCTTTGTGGGATAAATTGGTTAATCTACTAGGTAACTCCTGACCCAGGTATGCTCTTTCTCAAATGACATCATTTGTTTTGAGTGGAAAATTAAATATTATAGCAGACATATTTGATCAAATCTTTCAAGATTCATTCGGCTAATTTCTTTCGGTGTCGTCTTTTGACGAAAATCACTTTCAATTGCCGAGCAGTAGTTAAGCAGCCAATTCATGGCTTAAGTCAACGAAAAAAAATGGATATTCAAAAAATGACAATTTTGTCTCCAGATTTTTTTTTGTCAGTGACTATTTTATGAGGGCAATATCGTAATTTTGAGATTAAAAAATAAATTTCCATTCAAATTGATAGAAAAATTTTAATGGAGATGCAAAATGTCTGAAATCATTGGTAAATGTGACAAAAATAACATATTAAAAATGTTAAGACCCCAAAATTAAAAAAGTACAGAGTATTTATTCATAATTATTCTCTACAAGTTGCTTGCCGAATTTTGAGAGCTGTTCAAACTCCGAAAGCAGTACTGTTAGTCTGTTACCCTTTTGGGCACCTGATTTATATATTCTTGTTCCAAGTTAGCATATATATACTTTACCCGGACTAATTCTCTGATCATGAACTAATGAAGCTAAAAGGAGAACATTCCTAGCGCTTAGAAAAAAGAAGAAGAAGAACATTCCTAGCTATATACCCATGCAACTAGAATAATGAAGCATCCAAATAGGAATATCTCCGGATTTCTGGAGAATTTTAATAAGCCGCCCATCTGCAAGACTTGGGAGCTTTTGAGTTGTCTTGTCGGTCCACGGCATCTTGTAATTTGAGAAGAACATTAAAACAGATATGACACAATGACGTGACAGTTTTAATATATAGATAGCTTCTACAAACTTATTATCCAGGCTGCAGTTTTATTTGAATGTATATCTTTTACGTAGGAGATTGTTAAATTAATTTTTAATATATTCAATAATTGACTAATAAAAGTAAGACAACCCAATTGAGTTATTAACTAATTAGTAGGCAATTTGACTGCAATTTTCCAATTGGTTGCTTGCATGCGCCGGTTACGTTCTTATGTGTAAATATCTAAAATTTTAACATTGTGTAAAAATAAAAACAGAGAATTAATTCAGACAAGAACTATATATAAATATAAATATAATATAATATGTGATGGGGATAGATTTTCCGAACCCAAAAAGCCCACAAAGGTCGTATAAGAGAGAGCTCGAGCCCATCTATAAGTATATAAGACTCTTTTCGAAATAAGAATTAGGTCATGTAAGTAGACCGACAACCATCTTAAATGGAGATCGCGTCATATATAAAAAGTAAGGTCTAGGAGAGATTAATCATTCGTCCTTGACATAATGGATACTAGAAATAATAAAATCTCGTCATTAAATAAGTAAACAGAAGTCGCCTTATTGCAGACCAATAATAAAAGTAAGGAAAAAATAGGTCCTACATCTCTAATAAAAGATCAGAAGGCGCAAGGTGAAAAAAGGGACCGACATCCGAAGAAAGAAAAAGTGGGCCAAGGCCCAAGGAACCTCGGCCCAAAACAGAAAGAAAAAAGGATAAATAGAGAAGGCAAGAAGCAAGAAGCAAGAAAGCTACGTAGTTTACTCTCTCTAAAATTCTCTCACTAAAAAAAGAACTGAGAAAAAAAAAAAGATGACAAGGATTGACGATAACATCGGAGAAATCTCTCTTCAGAGAAGACTCTGAATTCTAGTGTGTTATTTTGTTTGCAGAAAACAGAAAGAAGATTTTAAACTTTTCAACCCGTTCCAAGTATTGAACTTTGAGTCTAGCTCCATTCAATTTTTGATCCAGTAGATTCTTATATAGGTCAGTTAAAATTGGCTCGATCAATATGCATGGTAGCTTCACGAAGGTTTTGCTTTCAAAATAAACTAAGATCTTTGACCTGATCCATTCAAGCTGATGCAATATTGCGCCAAGTGGCAGTTCTTTACACAATATGTATTAATTAAGAGAATGACTTAAAAGGAGCTTATGCTCCCCAACCTAACCCTTTTGGTAAATCAGCTACCTACTCAAAGTCTTTGGGATGAGATAATCAAATAATTCTTTCCCTTTCAGCAGAAACATACTAAAATTTTGAATAAAATGCGGAGTCAAGTTTTGAACTTAAGATTTTAGTTATGATGTTATGTGAATTAATAATTTATTCTAAAAATTTAAAGTGTATTATTTGAATTATGTTTTTTAATAACATCTTGAAAATCTTGACGCATAGAATAAACTTTCCATTTATTTTCATTCAATAATTGGTTCCATAATTCATGCTTAACAGAGGGGCCACTGTCGTTCATGTGTTCAAAGTAAGACAAAAAAAAAAAAAAGCGAAAGTGCTCGATCGTTTAAAGTATAGCCGCTTTACTATTCGCCCTTAAACCGATAGTTTTTTTCTTATTTTTCTAGCTTGTAATTTTTGTTTGTACTTTTTATATATAATATTAGCCGTTTTGTAAAAAAGAAAAAAGAAAAAGAAAATATAACTGAATCGTGATGGAGAAAACTTCTCTTGGGTCAGAAACTTATTTAAAAAGCTGCACTCCAAATACGTTTAGAGGGTCAACTTTAGACGCCGCCCAAAAAGTGTTTCTGACTTCCTTTGGAGCCAAACAAAACGACCCCCCAAAAAGGCAGATGGATTGATTTGGTTTGTATCATAAAAAGTATATTGACCGTGAAACCCCTCCCCACTCGCCCGTCCAATTCAATCTTGTCGAAGAGAGTACGTAGTCTTTGTCCTTCGTTTGTAAATGACAAATTAGTGCGTAAGTCCCTCCAAAAAATTGATGTTTCACCCACATCCCCATCTCCGACAGTAGCTATCAACAACTCAAGATTGGTAATTTGGTATGGCAGCAATTGTGCATTTCAAATTTTGAACCCTTAAGTTTTATCTAATTTGGAAGATTTTGATATTCGGTTACCCAAAACAAAAAAAGAAAAAAAGATTTTGATATTTAGCTTTTATTATCTTCTAGTTGAAGCTTTGAATGTGAATTTGAAACCCCGAAATGAAGATTACAAGCACCCTTTGACTTCAAAAGTTGAGAACTTATTAATTAATTTTAGAAATTTAAATTGAAGACCCATTTTAGAGTTGGATTGTTTTTTAAAATTCTTTTTGTAATGATTAAGTTAGGTGTTTATGAAAGTGATGAGATTCTTGGAAAGAGAAATTTTTTGAAGATAAATTTTAATGAAGATTAGATAATTTTTTAATTAAAAATTAACAAATATTTGTATGTGAAAAAATCATGTTTAGATTACAAACTATTTTTTAAAAATAAAAATAAAAGTTTTCAAAACCATAAACAATCATAGTCGAAATATTATTTTTCTCCGTTGCAATGAATTTTTCTTGTAATTAAAGAAATCAAACTAAGAAGCTCCAAAACAAAAAGAAGTATCTACAAACATCCGGGGAGATTATTAAAATTGTAAAAAATACCAGGGAGGCAAATGATAGTATAAAATATAGCCACCCTCAGTAAAATAAACATGTGAAAAAAAAAAGAAGAAATTGATTAAATAGGGAGGAGGAGACTGGAGAGTAGGGGAAGACCGAAGTGGGTCAGAAGCACACGTTATGCTCAGGCAGTTCCATGTGCCCACATGGATGATGATTGGCGAAGAAATACTGATCCACAGCAAATTTTTCACATTTTGTGGAAACCAAAGCTAAGACGAACCACATCGAGTTAAATTAGCATACTGCTCGCTGCTCAGAGTTCTCTGATCTCAGGCAGACTGGTTGAGAAACAAGGAGAATCAGAAGCAAAAGATGGACAAGACTAGTGATGGGTTTGTGAGGGCGGATCAGATTGATCTGAAGAGCTTGGACGAGCAGCTGGAGAGGCACCTCAACAGGGCCTGGACCCTGGAAAAGAACAAGAAGAGAGAGGATGACGCTTTTGACAATACTAGTAGACATAGTTTTAGCATTAATGTCACGGCCACCTCCAAGACTCTGAAGGAGAGGCAGGAGTGGGAGATCGACACTTCCAAGCTCATCATCAAGGCCGTCATTGCCCGTGGCACCTTCGGAACCGTTCACCGTGGCATCTACGACGGCCAGGATGTTGCCGGTCAGTCTCTCTCCCTGACTCCGCCTCTTGTAATTTTAGCTTTCTTTTTCTTTTTTTGTTTCCCTTCTTCTATGTGTAATTTATCTTCCTTGATTGATTGTATTCTCCCGTAAAGTTCAGTAATTTATTGCCTACCCGAAGGAAAAGCAAATTAGTTTTGGGGTAGTTTATTTTGTTCTACTCATGCTTTGAATTGTATCTCAAACTTTCTCTTCTCTTAATTATCGGACAATTGAACTGATGCCATTGGTTTTGCATAAATGCATGCACTTGTCTTTTATGAATTTGGTTGATTTCGATTTCTATTTGAACGTGTTCGGTCCTTATCGTTTCGGGGGACCATTCCGTCTAAGGCAAGGCGAAACAGTGTCTTGGTATTTGAACCGTATAAGAGAACTAAGTTCAGCTTTATGACGGGATTGGCGATTGGCCGTTGTAAATGTACTCTTATGAAATCCGTGACTGATACACGGGTTCAGGGTGAATTTGCTGATGGCGGCCAATTACTTGGTTGATGTTGTCGTATTGCTGAACTTTCATGTGATCACAGTTGGTTAGTTGAAGTCTTACCAGCAAAGAGAAATAACAATTAATATATGGCGGTCTCCAACTTTTTCGATTTGGTTTTGTCATCCTTGCTATAATGCCCATCAACTTATTTCAATAAAGCTAAGATCTATTTCCTTTCTTGGGAATGTAGCCCCTTTTCAATTCATTTGTTATGCTGATGGATTGCTCCTCTTTGAAGTCATTTTAAGAAAAATTATAATCATTAACACCACTTTTGCTGGTTTCTTTCTTGATCACCAGTTAAATTGCTTGACTGGGGTGAGGAGGGTCATAGGACAGAAGCTGAGATTGCCTCATTAAGGGCAGCTTTTACGCAAGAAGTTGCGGTGTGGCATAAGCTAGATCATCCCAATGTTACTAAGGTTACTTTCCAATTCTGCAAATTTCCTGTCTTCTTTTATATATGTACACAAGTGCCAATCAAATTTTAACTAGCTTATGCTTGTATAGCACTCATTACTATTGTTTTACCTCCTATCTTACTTTTTTGAAAGTGTTAATAAATTGAAAAACTTGAATTAGTTAAGCGGAATCAAAAGAGCTCAAGCATTGCTGCCTAGCTGTTGATGACTATTTTTCTTTAACTTGATATTCTGGCCTGCATCTCTTGTCTCCAAACGGCATTATAGCAATTCAAGAACGATTGCACTCTGACTTGGTTGGAATTTATTGACTGATTTAAAAAGTGGATGCATTTTAATGCTTTGTAATTTTTGACTGCCACGCTACATACATTTAAGGTCAATTTTTTTTTCCTCCGACTTGGTTGTTTTGCAGAAAATATTGTGCAGATTACAATTACTCTCCTACATTATCGGTTCTCCATAAATTGACATTATGATCTTTTGATTTCCAGTTTATTGGGGCAACAATGAGCTCATCAGAGCTACGAATTCAAACTGATAATGGTCAAATTGGCATGCCAAGTAGCGTGTGTTGTGTTGTTGTTGAATATCTGCCTGGGGGTGCTCTGAAATCTTACCTCATTAAAAACAGGAGGAGGAAGCTAGCATTTAAGGTTGTCATCCAGCTTGCGCTAGATCTCGCTAGGGGGTACCCACCATCACTTTCTTGCTCAGTGTTTGCGTAGTTGTACTCTTCGCAATATTGTCGTTTCCAGTTTAAAAATGACATACAACTTTGAGTTTTTTTCACTTTGAGCACTTGGAAGCTGAATATAATCTGTATCATGTAGGTTGAGCTATCTTCACTCACAGAAGATTGTTCACAGAGATGTAAAGACCGAGAACATGCTATTGGACAAGACACGTATAGTGAAAATCGCAGATTTCGGGGTTGCTCGTGTTGAGGCTTCAAATCCTAATGACATGACTGGGGAGACAGGGACACTTGGTTATATGGCCCCAGAGGTATTACTGGATAATTTTCTGAATAAGACTCCAAAACTATACCGAAGATGTCTCATTGATTCCTCTAGGATTTTTGCCTGTCTATATGTGGTTTGGGAGCAAATAGAGATCTTGCTGCTGGGGTGATCACCGATCACTTCATAATATTATGCAGTTGGTCTTCATGTTGTCTTTGGTGAACACTAGTTCTCCTGTTGGCACAATGGGGGTATTGAACTACACAGGTCCTAATGTTTCAGCTTAGAACTTAGTAAGGATTATAGTAAATTTAAGGGATCACTTGGAGCATGGTTGTTCGAAAAAATCAATTGTGGAGATAAAAGCACTACCATTCTTTAAAGGGCAGCTTAAATATCAATGCTAGAATCTTACATCTCTAATGAATTTTTTCCTTAAAAATCAATTCTCAAATCTTACATAGTTAATAAAGCTTAATAGTTTTTCAAAAACCAAGCTGCATTTTGAGATTTCTGTCTCAAGATTACCTGTCACTTTTTAACTCCTAATTAAACTATCTATCTGGGTTACCTCATCTTGTAAGTTGCTCGTGGACCATGTAAGACAACTTCCTTTTCTGGGGAACTTAGAGCTAACTAGGATGGTAATGGAAGAGACAATCATTTAATGAATGAAATTTTATTGACTTGTCAAATGGTGGTTGACAGGTTCTCAATGGCAATCCATATAACAGGAAGTGTGATGTGTACAGTTTTGGCATCTGTTTGTGGGAGATATATTGCTGTGACATGCCATATCCCGATCTTAGTTTCTCAGAAGTGACTTCAGCTGTTGTTCGGCAGGTAACTTATAGGCTTGTACACCAATCATTATACACTAAAAGTACAAGTCTTTCTGCTTGATATTTGTTTGATAAGATGAATTCTTTATGATTGATCCTTCTCTTTGGCAAAATTGCTGAAACTCCCAGAATCTGAGACCAGAGATACCAAGATGTTGCCCTAGTTCTCTGGCAAATGTGATGAAAAGATGCTGGGATGCCAACCCCGACAAGCGGCCAGAGATGGAAGAAGTAGTTTCCATGATCGAGGCCATCGATACATCAAAAGGTGGAGGTATGATCCCCCTTGATCAGTCTCAAGGCTGTTTTTGCTTCCGGAAATATCGTGGGCCTTGAGTTATTTTGTCCCGCAAACAGCGTGATGATGTAATTATTTTGAAGATCAGAGAGATCCAGTTGTTGTTACAGTGGAGAAAATAGAATCTGGGATGTCTTGATGGGAGAAACAGACGGTGGTGGGTATATGAGGAGGAGCTGTGCTACATCCCACACTGTTAGATGATGTAAAGCCTTTTTTTTTTTTTTTTAAACCCTTTTTTAGATGCTTTCTAAAGATACGTTTTGAATTTACCCAATATGTGTATCTTATTGTGGTTGTTGGACTGGCCCTGCAACCTCTTTGTAAGATCTCCCTTTGATATGGTATTGTTTCTTCTATTGTTATGATAAAGTTGAACCTTATTGCTACCTAAATCTGCTTTATACGACAAAGCATTTTGGCTACGTCACAACAGAGCATTTTGAAAACACCTCCTTGCTCATCCGTTTACAACATTGTTGGCTACGTTAGTTTACATTTTCTAATAAGATTGCTTGACCTCTCTCCTCTACTTGTATTTCGGGACTATCCTCTGGTTTGAAGAAGTGAAAAACCTAACTCACACAGACGAAAAGATTGAATGCGGCCACCAGATTGAAGCAACGAGACACGTTTATGCTTGAAAGAGTTGGGTCTCACTTTGTGTTCTGTTGTCCCATTCGGTCGTCCGGTAGTAGCTGGCGTACAGAATGAGCTGCAGCAAACCAGAAAAAGCTCCTAAAGCGTTGGGAATCTATCACAGTTCAGAAGAGGAAAATATGTTAGTTTGCCTAATGAAAGCTCAAAGCCTCCCCAAAAAAACTTTGCCACATTATGTAGAGATCGAACTTAGGCAACTAGAAACTTCTTTTTCAGGCTATAAAATTACCAAGATGTAGAGATCGAACTTGAGGAGTGAATAAACTACCCAAACGAGGCCATTGCAGAGGTTGGCCAGAGAGAGAAAGAAAGGCATGTACTTCACACTCTTTGTTTTAATGACCATCCGCTGCCAAAAGAAAAAAACCAAAAAGCAGAGCATGCTTTTAGTGCCCAGGATATATATGATCTACATGTGCAGCACTGGGGAAAAGATATGCCTACCATCACGGTCAAGGGTGAAGCATACATCACTATGTTGAAGCAAACACACAATATCCCGACCGTCATAGATCTGTCTTTGGTGGTATGGAAAATTTTCAGAGTAATGAGAACTACCATGGCAAAGAAGATGATTTCAGTCACAAGAGCGATGATGATCTTCCGCTGAAAGCAAGCATATATAAAAAATGAAAATCTCTTCAGATAAAGGAAGAACATGCAGCAACCAAGGAGCAACATTGAATCACAACACCCTCCAATATTACATCTTGAATCACGAATTATATATCCTAAGATCTTTAAAAAGTGAATATTTGAATAGAGAATATTGTTCTGTGATATGATATCAGCTTTCGCTTACACGGTTAGACGAGGAAGAGTAAATGAAGAAGAAGGTAACATAGATGATCTCGATTATTAGCCCACTGCCATTGATTGTGATGACAAGCAAGCTGTCTGGATGGACAAAAGGGAGACCGTAGAAGCACCACATTGCGCAATTGAGTACAGTTGCTAGATAAGGATCCGGCTTAAAGTCTTCCACCGATTTTGCCTTGCGTATTTTGAGGAACGTTGGGCTGCAAATTCATATAATGTGAAAACAAAATACTAAAACAGTCAGGCGAGTGCAGGTGAGAATTGATTCGTCTGCGTGTGTATGCGTTAGAGACAGAGAGATTACATTGGGGAGGCAAATAGGCCAAAAGAGATGACATTCCCTGCACAGAGAAAGGAAGACAAACTGATCAGGAATAATGTGGCTCTGCATCAAGTCTGTAACCGAAGCTTAAGATCCTCTATATTTAATATGAGGAAGGTTGGACGCGCTAACCAATGGCGCCCACAATGGTTCTAGCTGTCTCAGTGTTAACCATAGCTGCAATGCCCAGGAACGCGAGAGATCAGATTCTTTGAACAAGACGAAGACGAAGAAATAGAAGCAGAGATAAAATTAAGAGTCTCTGCATCTGCTGGTTTATCCAAAACCGAAAACTTTCTCCCCAAACTCACGGATGAGTGCTGTAACTGTGGGAGCAACAAGATGAAATGAAATGAAATGCCACGTCCCAAGGAAAACTTGACCAGACGCAAATGTCGATCGAGTGTTGCATGCCAAGTACTGTCAGGAGGCCGTCAGTTAGTTAACAAGAATGTGTCATGCATTGCTGTGTCTTCGTGCTTGAATCATCAGTAGCCACACATGTAGCTTGATCCTTAATTTTAGATTTGTCCTTGAATATATTCCTGTTTTGCGATCTATATCATGTCTTGGTTTTTGATGCTCTTTAATTATCAATAATTGTCTTGAGATTCAACCGATCAATAGAAAAATGATAAAGAAAAAGCAGCTAGCCCATGTACGTGTTTGTTTTTGTATGTCAGTCCAAGCAATATTAGGAGTTCCAAATTATTAATCTCTCTCCATCCATTCTCGTGATTTCGATTCCATTCCCTTTTCTTGCACCAAACGGAAAAAAAAAAGAAAAAGAAAAGAAATATCTCTAATCCTTTAACTCATTACCTTTTCAAATCTGATTATACGGAATTTTAGTAAAACTACATTTTACACCCTTTAATTAATTTTCTTTTTAAACCGAACTTCTAAATTTTATTTATACCCTCACGTATGATGAAGGACAACTGTGGTTACAAGATCAAACCGACAATAAACCAATAAAACAAACCAACAAAACGGACACCCACAAAAACCAAGGGAAAATTATAAACACCAAATCAAAACAACTAATTACATTTGTCTAAAACTAGACAGTCCAATAAGATATACGTACAGATTTTGTTGAATGCCATTGGCTCCAAACTTTGGTAACAAATCTGCAACCTAATTTGCTTCTTGAAAAATACTACTTATAGAGTAAACAATACTCAATAAGAGTTTCAAAAGAAGCTCACATCCATCTCCTAAACTCCAAGACCTACAAATACAATTACGAACCCAATCAACTATAATGCTCGAGTCTCACTCAACTTGGATTGTTAAGCAATTTTGTAATTTGCACATCAGACTACTAAGCTTAATATGTCGCATCCAAACTACTAAATTGATTTACACTTTGCGCTCACATGGTTTGAGGGTCTTAACATTTTACACCTTGTTCTTTTAATTTTGAAACATTTCATTCTCGTGGTTTGAGAGTCTTGACACTTTGCACTCCCGTCAATTTATCCGTTATTTCAAACAGGAAAAGTCAACCACTTGCCGAACGCGTGACTAATTTTCTGAGTGCAAAGTGTCTTAAAAATAAAAGAACGGGGTGTAAAGTGTTGGATCTCTCAAACCACGTGGGTGCAAAGTGTAATTAAACATTTTTGAATATTGAGGGCAAAATCCAAGACCTACAAATACAATTACTAATCCAATCAACTATAATGCTCGAGTCTCACTCAACTTGGATTGTTAAGCAATTTTGTAATTTGCACATCAGACTGCCAAGCTTAATATATTGCATCCAAACTACTAATTGATTTACACTTTGTACTCACATGGTTTGAGGGCTTTAACATTTTACACCTTATTCTTTTAATTTTGAAACATTTTACCCTTGTGATTTGGGGGTTTTGACACTTTACACCCCTCAATTTATCTGTTGTTTCAAACAGAAAAGTCAACCACGTGCCAAACGCGTGACTGATTTTTCTGGGTGCAAAGTGTCTCAAAAATAAAAGAACAGGATGTAAAGTGTCAGACCTCCCAAACCACGTAGGTGCAAAATGTAATTAAACATTTTTTAATATTGAGGGCAAAATGGGCACATGCAGAACACGTGATTGATTTTTTCCGTTCGAAATAACGGATAATAAACGGCGGAGTGAAATGTCTCAAAATTGAAAGAACGAGATGCAAAGTATCAGGACCCCAAACTACATAGGTGCAAAGTGTAATTAACCTAATAAAAAAGTACTAAATTATCTACATCCATGTGATTTTGATTTCATTCACTTTTTCTCGTAGAAAAAGTAATATTTCTAATTCATTAGCTAATTAACTTTTCCAATCCGATTATATAGAACAACTAAGAAATTCGGTAAAATACTTAATCATTTTGATAGGGGTACTTTGCTGTAAGTAAGCCACGGTTTTTTTTTTTAAAACAAAGATAAAATTATATATAATAAAGAGAGGGAATTATTTTAATAAAATTTGAAGATGTCGCGCCGTCCTTGAAAAAAAAAAGTGACCGCTTTTATCTATTATAAAAATATATGTAGCAGCATAAGGTTTTACAATTTACACATCCCAAATATGAAATGCCTTGTCTAATTAGATTTCTAGTATAAACAAGGATGAACATAAAGAGAAATTATTAGGGAAGACCTTCTTTATGGCTAATTCTTCACTTATTACGCAGGCCTTCCCTTCGGTGGTGTTGCACGGACGTACCTGTCCCACCGCAGGTGCACTACATTACCTCCCAAGTCTACCTCCAGATACAGTTCATCCAACACATACAGAGAGCTGTCCTTTCAACTATTCAAGATGGATCTGTCTCCACACAAAAGTTGAAGTAACCCCCGAAAGATTTAACAAAGAAAAATTGGACCCTTATTTCTATAAATAAAGATCTTCATCTCTTATCTGAAAAGACTCATAATATAAAATATAATTATAAAAAAATATTTATAATATATAAATTTTAAAATCTGAATTATTTAAATTTTTTATTTCTTGTTATTATTTCTCTTTCCGCTTCATTCTAACCTTTTCCCTTCTGCGTGTCATTTGAGGTTGTGGAATTAGGATAAGCGCATGTGCAGTGCAGCCACTATCAATTATCGAACAGAAAACACCTTATAAATTACTCAAAAACAATGACGTTAGCAACCGCACCAAATGGGTTACACACCACTGCACCTGCATTTGCAAACATACACAGCAATGAGATTGACGCACACCCAACTTTTCTTGTACCTCTTCTCCAAGTAATTCACACATTAAAATACCAACAAAACGTGGTGTGGTGGTAAATTGTACCCTTGATGTTTATTTATTTGTCCTGTAATTATATTCACGAACTTGTCAAGTGGATTGATTTTTGTTTGGGTGACGGAGAGAAACCTAACCCGGCAGATCCATCGAAATAGAATCCACCTAACAGGTTAGTAAACTTCAAGTCGGTTCAATTCTTTTAGGCCACGCAGGCCAGATAAGAGATTGATTCTCTTGCAGAGAAGTATGCCATAGTCGAGAAACATGTTTCAATCAGAAAAAAAGAAATAGTAAGGACAATGTCTCCTGCAAAATTGGGTCACACATAGTCGTTAGTCTCGTACGATCTATTTACTTGGCAGGGAGATAAAACATGAGTTCTGTCCAGGGTAGTCATTTCATCAACTCTGACCGGTTAGCCAAGTTTGGCTATTGAATATGAACATTTTAAGATCTGTTTTTAACTCCAAAATTAGTCGTACTCGTGGACCATGTAATACGCAAATCTACTGTTTTATAGGGAAAGGACGGAAAAAACTCATTTGTAATCATACTTCTTTCCCTCACGGAACACGTCTTTTTTCCGTTCAGTGATCTACTGATGTTGATGGCAGAGAAGTTTTGCGTTTTTCACTGTGTTTGAGAAGTCCGCAATCCACTTTGGTATACCGGAAGGACAAGGAATGAAGAGTCGCTGGTTCCTGTTTGAGCTAGAAGTCTGAAAGTTTTCAGGAGAAACCTTTTTTGCTTTTGTCGAATATTTTAAGGTAATGGAGATAATCATCTCTGTGACACTATTATTGGCAGGTATCGCTGTATTGGTAGCAATACATGTTTGTTTATCTGGGAGAGATTTAGGAAGAAGGAATCAAGGTGATAACATGATCCAAGAAAGCAGCAATGGGAGCAAAAGGATGTCTACAGTAGAACTTAAAAGGCTTCCGTCCTTCGATTTCAAGGCAGGGGGAAAAGAGACTAGCTCAGTTGATTGTGCTGTGTGCTTGGAGAACTTCAAGATGGGTGATAAGTGCAGGTTATTGCCAAATTGCAGGCACAGCTTCCATGTCCGGTGCATAGACTCGTTGGCTGTTGAAGACACCCGTTTGTCCACTCTGTCGATTGACATCATTGAAGAGAGGAAAGTAGCGTTTTAGGCAATGTTGGAGGTGAATTGACATAGAACATGGAAACCTTCGTTTCAAAGTGAACCATCAGCACGGCTCAAGTATGCCTACTTCCTTCTGCAGCTAACAGCTTTATTGTACAGTTCTAGCTTTGTGTTTGTTTAGCGCCCTTCAAGATTTTCCTTGTACTTTTTCGCTGATATATTTCAATACAAAATCCATTTGAGGTCGTGCAAGTTATTTTTATCGTTTCTGTCTGATTTCCAGCTAGTTCGCTCTCACAGATTCACCGCCATAATAGAAATAGAATGGATGTTTTTTTTTTTTTTTTTTTTTTTTTTTAAATTTATTTTTTATGTTTCAGAGCTTAATCATGAGACAAAATGCCAGCTTAGGTTGTGGGAATCACATCAAAAGCGATAAAAGGAAAGAGGAGAGAGAGAAATTTGGCAATTGGCATATCCAAACATGAAACGTAAGGCCTCAATGCAGAGCACCAAAAAGTAATATGAAACGCTTTAATTACAAACGCGCTTTTTCCAGAGCCGCTCTTTGTATAGGAGAAACACGTTGTTCAGACAAGACTCCAAAGAAAATGACCGCGGGGGGGTGGGGAATTGTAATCATGGAGTTTTTGCCTGTTGCTTTTCTTTACCGCTCTTTTGTCTTGGTCTATAAGAGCGTTTGTTTACTAAAAATTTAGGGAATATTTTTAAAATTTTAAGAAATATTTTTAAAATTTTAATTTTTTAAATATTGAAGTTTATCAAAATTTGTGAAAAGTGTGAAGTGTATACGTAAAAATATGAAATTTATTGAAATTTGTAAAATATATTTAATGTGGTAAAAATTTTAGATCTTAAAAAATTGAGAAAACAAACGTACCCCAATGTTGGTTTGCATACCGGAGAATCGTATCTTTTCGCAGTTTAGTGCAGAGTACCCTTTTGCTGCACTACATGTGATCTCCCAGAGCCAGAGGATTATGATTGATAAGGCAACTTGGTCAATAAAGAAGAGTGGAGAAGCCCTTTTTGCTCTGTAAGTTGGTTGTAAAAGAGCTGGAGGAAACACAGGAGATGGAATCAGGAAGCTCAGCATCAGGTGATACGAGAGTTCAGGCAATAGGCCTTTCTAGTAACTAGATATTGGCTCCAGTGACCATCAATATTCCTTGGAACTTTTTTTGTGTCACCACTTCATGTGCAAGCGTTCTAAGACCTACCCAATTTGAATCCTTCGTACTGGAGCTCCTCCCGCTGCCTAGAGCAGAGCGTGGAACACTGGATCAGGCGTCCTCCCATGAGGAAACAACTAGAGGGAAGAATGCAAAGCCTCTCTCTGTTGCGGGGAAAAGAACTCGTGTGTGTTTCGCTAGTTTGCCACCTGTAAAATTGTGGTTTGGTACCTACTGACCGACTAACAGATACTGGCCATCAAGTGTCCATTTTATCTTGTCAGTTGTCCCCAACTTTTCTGAAAATTACCATCAGGCAACTTTTGGTGACTCTTTTAGTCTATCTTCCTCTAAACCTAACGAAAGTTCTCTCCCCCTGTGGATGCCAAGAGAGCTGTAGCACAGGCATTTCTCCCGTGGTGAACCAAATATTAGTCCTTTTTGTTTCTAAAGCTAAACATTAGTCAAAAAGCAGGTGGACAAAATGGAGGGAACTCGTGGGGTCTCCAGTGGTCTACGTGTCAATTTAACATTCATTTCAAAAGTTCGAGTAAAGAGTTTATAATTTAAATATATTTTTTAATCCTTCACGCATGAATAGGATGCTCTTTTAATTAAAAAGTCTAACACGTATAATATTTAATTTAAATTAAATGTATTAAAAAATTTTGTTTCTTCAATTCTGAAATCTGAAATCACGTAAATTTATCACTCTGATAAAAAGAAAAAAATTTTATTATTTGAATATTTTTCCCTCTGACTCTATGAACCAACCACCGTCTAAAGATCAACATGAAAACCCAATTCCATGTGGTTCTCTAATGGTCGCTAAACTATTCAAGTCCCAAATTACAGAGAACTAAGAAAGTTACAAATTTATCCTCTCCAAAACTACGGAGCTATTTTTTTCCACTCTCTGAAATGAACAGAATTAGACTGTACTGAGACTGATAACTTCCTTGACTATTTCTCACACCAAATTATTTACCATTACAAAAAGAATCTAAAGTACATGAATATTTATATCTGTAAAAAAGCCTCTGGCTCTGGCATAGAAATTGGCTCGTGAAAAAACTGAGCTAATTTCGTACATTGGAACGGGAAAATGAAGAACAAGAAACCAAATATGTAGACACCAGAATGGGTATACATGGAGGGTATACATAAGGACGTCTAGAAAAGAATTGTTACTGCCTACTGCACATGAACAAATCGTTCTTGTGGAATTGACGAATTCATCAATTCGGAAGTGCTTGTCTCATGAAAATTATGCAGAATCTTAAGGAGCGAACGTGCCTTCTTGCTTGTATGAGAGGTTCCCTCGGTTGAGAGGTGATACAGGGGAGCCATTAGCAAAGGGTCCTTCGCTAAAACAGCAACAACTTCTCTGCCGCCATTGATGCACAAAGATAGCAACATTGAAACACAATACTCTTTCCCGGCTCGTGTCGCGGAAGACTGCAGAATCCCAGTTATCAGACGCAAAGACGAGGTTTGGACAATAAATTGCGTTCCCTCAACGGTCTCAGCCAATGTTGCAAGAACTGCCAAGGTGTCTGTTATAAGCTCAGGTTTGTCTGAAGAAGCTAAAATGTCAACTAGCAACGGGACAGTGCCAGCTTCAAGCACCCTCTGATGGTTCTCGGGAAAGAAGAGAAGCCCGAAAATTGCAACCACCGCATTCTTTTTCCCGCAGGTTGTCCCTTCCTTGATAAGCTTCACTAACCCTGGGATTGCCTCTGGTGCTTCTCCTAGCAGTTTCCGGTACTCCTCCACCGAAGAAAGGTAAAACAATGTTGCTGCCGCTAGTTGCCTCGATTCCAAACTTTCTCCCATATTGAGGACTTTGAGAATCAAGCTCAAGCCCCCATTTTCAATTATCTCATTCTTGCCAGTTATGTGCTTTGAGAGCTTCAGCAAGGCCGCAATAGCGTTCTCTTGAGTTGACGTTTTGGTGGAAGACAGAAGGTTTAGCAAAGGCAGGACTGTTCCCTCTTTGACCAAACAAGCTCGATTGAAAATGTTTGATTTTGCGAGCAAACGAACCTCATAAGCTGCCTTGTTTTTCTGCTCGATTGTTCCAAAAACAAGCCTTCTGGCAAGAAATTTTGACAGAAATCTCATAGCTTCTGCTGCCACAGCACTCTCCGGCACGATAGTTCGTGTTATGTCACGACTCCGACTTCCGGACCTGGCAAGCGAAATGCCATTTTTAGCGCAAAACTGATGGATAAGCTTTCTCAGAGAGGAATTGGGGACCAACTCCGTGCTTGTCAGCGTCTTTCCTGTTTTGGGACAGATCATGTTTCCAGCTTTCAGCCATTTCTTAATTGAACAACGATCGTACGTCTGACCAGTCGATACAGTAACGGGATCGGTCATTAGCTCCAGCGAAATCGGGCAGCGGAAGTCCTCGGGATTCAAGCAACTCAGCGTCTCCAAGTTGCCCCTCACGTCGGTTTGTCCTTCGGCGTTTCGGTAATCAAACGTGTCAAATATAACACCCCTGCAGTAGCTCATCAGTCCTACCAAGCTGCTTAGAAATGGAACCTCTCGCAAGTCGCAGTCAGAGCACTCGAAACCATTTTGGTCCTCCAAGAACTTGATCTCCTTGTTGCAATCAGCCCAGCTTCGAATTTTCAAATAATCTAAAACCCGCTTCAAAGCCCTTAGCTCAGGCTCAATCCCCTTCTCGAGCTGATTCAATATCGAAAGTACTTGTCTTGAGGCCCGTTCGTCATTTGGATCGAGCTCAAACTTGGCCTTGCGCGCTTGCTTGGCTATTAATTCAACCAATTCCTCCACTTCTCCGCCAACATCGATCAAACTTAACGGCGTAACGTCAAGAGCCGTGGCAACCGCCCGTATTAGAACCCGGAATTGCGTGGCGATGAATTCAGACTTCATTAGCATCCAAAGCCGAGCGCCTTCTCGCGTACAATCTTCTAATAAGAACTGAATTTTCTGGTATGTAAAGTGGAGCTCGGAAAAGCAGAGAACAATGGAATCCGATAGAATCAAGCCGCGGTCTCGGATTTCCTCCAGGTACATAAGAAGAATCCCAATTTGGCGAATCGTTTCTCTGGCATTTCGTCGTTGTGTCGTAAAGAACTTCGATTGGTAGTTGCATATGTCTCGAGAGAGAGCGATCAAGGAGCTGAGAAGTGTTTCTAGAGCTATTCCCTCGCATGGGTGAACCGCCGGAAATGTTAAAGCCCGGCGGTCGGTCCGACTGAAACTTTGAATCATTGAAGTACAGGAATGGAATAAAGGTGAACTCTGTTTTCCCTCTGTTACTCTTCTCCGAACACCACATATATAGCTACTAGGGGCTCCACTAGAAAATCCTAGGACACGTGGCATTAAGACTCTGAGTGGAGATAGATTTGGCAGTTGAGGGACTCCAACACGTGTGATGAAACACGTGGCGAGGTAGTAGTGGACAGGCGCGGCTTCTTGGATCCTGCCCAACTTGGCAGCAGCAATTGAATTTCCTTGTTTTCGGTTTGTACGGCCAAGATTATCAAGAGCAGAAGTGATGTCTCGTGGGTATCCTAAACCGACCTTGAAACGTGGACGTATCGGGCGGTGACATGCTACCTAGGGAAAAGGAAAGATGCCGGAGCAACGTAACCTGACAGGGATATACTTTATCCAAGAAGCAAAATACGTGTCTTTTATGCAATAAGAAGAAAACTTGAGTGATGTTTGAAACAATAAAAATATTCACGTGTTAAAGAAATTTTTAAAAAAGTTAAAATATTTTATAATGAAATAAAAAAAATCTTATTCTCTCGCAAATTCTAATATATTGTTATATCAATTTCAAATATTTTTCATTAAAAAAAATTACATTAAATATTTTGTCTCTTTACTTCCTAACAAACTCGTTTATTTCTTTAATGGCATACTACAACTCAGTCGGATCGCCCAATTTTAACTCGTAAAATTATTTTTATAATTTACCTTTACCCATTTACTAATTTCAATTAAACTAGTTACCATCACTAATTTTTAATTATCAAAAGTTGTGTTTTTGGGACAATATTTTTTTTTAAAAAAAAAGAAATATACTCCAAGTTTCAAATTGTTTTCCAAACTCTCATGCAGGATCTTTTACTGCTTAGTTTAACACGACAATTTTTTAATTAACACTTCTAGTGGAAAGTGCTAAACAGTAATTACATAGAAGCACACAGTCTGTGACTATTTTATATTTAAATAAAAGTGTGGAAGCTCTGTGTAGAATAACAATTTCCGGCCTTTTATTATAGAAAAGTAATTTGCATTTGAATAAACTGTTTGAGTGCAATTAATAAAGTTTTGTCAAGAGGCGTGCTCTGACAGCTTTATTCGCCCAAACTAAACAGTTATCAAAGCTTGCCTTCCTAGAACGAAGATTTATAAGTTACGAGTTGGATTGTCGGTGGATCGGTGATGTTTTCTGTAACAGCACGCGAGGTGCTGATGCTACGATAATCATAAGAATTTTTTTTTTTTTCACAATAAAGATAATAACTAATTTAAGAATGTTCAAGGTTAATTATAAGTTACGAGTGACTAAATATAAACGTTTGGTAGTGAAAAAAATAAAATGTAACAAAATTAAATAGTTTTAAGTGAAAATTGTCATAATCCAAATAGTTATATTTAACTTAATATTTTAGTAATTAATTCATAAATTATAAAATACATTTTATACTTTCTAATTATGTGAGCATTGACGCTTTGCATTCTCAATTATTATTTTTATTACATTATACTTATCAATATTAATTTAAGATATTTTACACCCTTGTTAAAATTTGATTTTTTAGCATCTAAAATTACAATCTTATCCTCATAGAATGATTACACTAAAAAAATATTTTAGGAATAAAACTATCACTTTATGCGTTAAAAAAATTATTTTCTATTTAAATTGATAAAAAAAATTTCTAAAATTAATAATTAATGAGTGTAATGTAATAAAAATAATCAATTGAATTACAAAATATTAAGACTCTCATATTTTGAAATGCAAATTGTATTTATTATAATTTATAATTAATTTATTTTTTTAATAACAAGAAAACTCAAGATTCACTAAAGTGGAACACAACCAGCACATATGTAAATATGGAGCACTTTACAATTATCCCACATCCAAAGTACCAAGTAAGTTCGGATATTCGAACATCAACCGAGAACGTAGAAAGTATATCACTTAACAATCAAGACAGTTATTAAAAACTAATAACTCAGCCTCTAGATTAGGGAAAAGATAACAAAACCTATTAATTTTTCCGTTTGAGATTAGTACTCTGTATTTCCTTTTTGCAATGGATCTTTGTCGTTTACAGTTTAAGCGTTAGAAAAAAGAAAAGAAAAGAAAAAAGATAACTTGATCTGGATCAATGTGCTCTTTTGAGTGGTACATGTCGATTGCGTAGGAAAGCAATCTAATTATAAAATTACTAAGACATCCTTCATGGACACAATAAAAGACAAACATGTACCGACCCTGAATAATAATAATTTTAGGGTGTTTTTGATTGTTAAAATTTTAGAGTATTAAATTTAGTAAAATAATAAAGAAAGAAATAATTTTTAATATTTATTATAATAAAAAAAATATTATATTATAATTTTTTATTATATTAAAATTTTTAAAAAATTGTAAAATTTTACAAACGCACCCCTAATCTTAAATGTTTTGATCAAATTTGTGTTTGATTTTTCTCTGCTTACACAAATCATGATGTTGACTAATGGACGGGATCGGCTTTGACGTGGACCAATCATCAGACGACTAATAGAACGCGGTTGGTCTTTCTACATCACAATAATGAAACTGATAAATAATATTAAAAGCTCTTGCTAGACTCTTCTTCTTCATTTTTTTTTTCTCAAAGTTTTGCTTTGCCAAGGAAAATAATAATAATAACAACAAAAAGCTAGATATTTATCAAGATAAATCCCACCCGTTTAAGTTGCTTTCAGGGTAATAAAAACGTAGATTTGGGAAATCATAAAAGTAAGAAATGAAGCTGATTCCCCTACCTAGAGGTACCTAGGTTTGTGATAATATCTTCAGATTCTTGTAACGGGAGTGGGCCCGATCTGATATCATCTTTTGGTTTGCCAAATAAATTCAACTAACCATTAATAATTAGAAAACGCGATGGGGATAAAAATTAAAATATTATAACACAAATATTGTTTGAAAACACCACTTCCAGAAAGAATAAAGATTCACGTGGCAATACATCCATAGTCCAATCTCGACCACAACCAACCCCATCTTGATGTAGTACAGAGATACTATTGATATTGTTGTACTTCATGCTACTATTCCTTGCACTCTTACACCCGTAGCTCTAGTTTTTTTTTTCTTCCTTTTATTGGGCGAACGGATGAAGATTATATTTAATTTACTATTTGAAATAGATGGTCTAATTTAAAAGAGAATAATTTCTTTTTTAGTGAGATGAAAATTCCTTCTAATTTATTGTTTGAATTAAATGATTTAATTCAAAAAGAGAAAGATAAAACATATATTGAATGTTATTAGATTTATATTATTCAATAATTAATATGAGTAACATTAAATATTTTAGTCCTCACATGCCTATGAATTAAACTATCTAATTTAGACAAAAAATTGAAAGAAAATATTATTATATCATTTTATTAGCATTATTATGGTTCATAATTTTGTTTATCATAAGATGCTCTGAGTTTTTCTTAAGAAATAATAATAATATGCCAAACTATTCGCAGGAGAAGAAATTGCAGCCTTTCAATTTAAAACTCGCCAATCCGTGTTGGTATTTTGACCACGTAGCATTGTCCAATTCCCATGGGTTTAATGGTATGAGGCACTATTCCTCTAAAAGCACATAGATGCTTCTGGCAACTATGTAAAAGAATCAAGTTTACTACATGGATATTATTTGTTACATATGTACATATACACACACTAACACATTCAGACAAATACATACATAAATAGGTGGGCGTATATATCTTTATATCCATTCACATAGTATGTATAGTGTTTTAAGTTAAGCATCCAAAGTAGGAAGTTTAATCAAAGTCACTTTAAGCAAAAGAATGTACATCCATGTGAGGCGTGCTGCTAATGTTTTTGCGCATGAACTCGCTAAGTGGGCTGTTTGTCAGAATTTGGAGGGGACTTTACCCACTCAGGCCCTCCCTGTAACGCTATTTTCCTGTGATAACCCTTGGGTTCCACCTTGAGGTTATCTGGGGGTTTTGGTTTGGTTTATGAAGTTTGCTTAGACAAAAAAAAAAAAACTAAGATCAAATTCCATACGAAAAGTGCAAAGTGTATCAGATAGTTAATGGGTGAAATATAGTGAGACCAATAATTCAGAGTGCAAAGCGACATAATCTCAAGACAAAAAAAAGTTTTCTTTTTCCTATAAATTTAATAAACTACGTCCAAAGGTGTTCTCGAGAGTTCAGGGACCCAGGCCTTTCTATTGATTCTCGCTGATCAGTAACATTCAGTGTTCTTCTACTAGTTTGTAAACGTAGTTCAAGCGATCTGTCTTTATTATTAGCTCAGCCAACGTTCTACTCCATTTCACTCTCACTGTTCAAGAGGCATACCCAAGTACCCCCAGCTTCTATAAGCAGTGACTTGCAATACTAAGCCGAACCTCCTGTTGTAAAGTTCTCTATTTCTAACAAGCGAAGGACTCACTTGAAAGGACCATTTGTTTCCATTATTCAAGTTCATGTGAAGCATTTGAGCGACACGATGTTGATCCATTAAGCACAGAAAGATACTGTCTAGAGCTCAAACAACTATGCGTTGGTGCAGAAAACTCAAAGTTACAACGAGTCTAGAAAGGTTAGCTCATTTCTTCTCGGTATTGTTCTCCAGTTCCTTCCTCAGCTGCAGAGAGAAGTCATCATTGACATCATCATCATCCCAATCATCTTCCCACTGCTGCGTCACTTCTTTCCCTTCCTCCTTCTCCTCCCACTCTGTTATGCTTATAGAGGTTACAAAAAGTTGGAAAGCAGGAAGAAACTATGCCCCTAGAACCAACCCCATAAATTTTCATCCATAAGTAATCACAGGAAAAGCCAAAAAATGAAAAAGAAAAAAACTAATGACAGGAAACGAGCAAAAAAAAAAAAAAAACTTAGCAATCCACTTAAGAATACCAAGAGAAGAGAAGTACAGAGTGAATACACTGATGAGAGAATATGAAATACAAATATCAATGCATGTAGAAGATTGAAAGATCTACCTCTGCAAACATTCTAAAAATCCATTGTCCTAAAAAGAGTGCTGCTCAAATCTTGTCAAATTCAAATGCAAGAACTCTCTCTGAGTCCCTGTGTGTGGCGGTGGTGGGGAGAGGGGGGCAAGAAAAACCTATAAACATATATTGAGGTACAAGATCGAAAGAAGTACAGAGCATCATCAGTCTCATCGTAACTTCCTATGATACATGACAATAGATCATGGTTACAAAGATCTTAGAGGAATGGAAGTATTTAAGCATCCTTAATTGTGTCTTGACGACAATACAATTTATCCAACCAAAATTTAGCTACTAGTCGTATCCATCAGTGTTGACCAAAACAGATATCCCTATTGTAGTAAGCCAGCCCCTTAGCACAAGTGTGTTTGCAATGCTCGCTGAAATAAGTACCGACATCGAATTTCGGACTTCTCTTCTCACATTTTTTCCTGGAGCTACCATCATACAACTTTTGGCAACTTCCCTCTCTATCATTCTCAAAAACCAACCAAGATATCATCATCTCACGTGGTTGTCAACAGTCAGGTACCACATGCATCTCTGAAGTAGTGAACTAAAAGGAACTCAGAATGTTGCACAAAATCGATGAAACTCCAGGTGATCCAAATGGGATGTTTTCATATTTTACTCTCCTCACATAATAATGCTCAAAAGAAGAAGAGATTCTGATACTCTGTCCTTGTCTCCCACAACAAACTAAACCAAGGGTAAAGATCAAGATGAAATGCAATTCTATACCACTACCTAATGGTTGCTAAACGCCCAAGTCCCAAAGCAAATGACCACATAATAGAATCCATCAACTTCTCTGCAGCCTCCATCGTCAAAGACAGACAGTAGAGTAAACAGAGTCTTGACTCTTGGAAATAAAACACGGAAAATGTAACACTTCCAAAGTTTCAATTTCTATTCCTTTCTCTCAGCCTTTTAAATGAATTGTAGTTCTAGACTCTCCATGAAGGCATAGAGTGGAAATTTCAATCAACC
>CM025856.1:1270795-1453916 GCA_003952965.2 Morella rubra
GTACACAACTTTCAGCTTCAATATTCTGCAAACAAAAAAAGAGATGGCAATCAAGATCACCCACGCTTTAATTTTCTTGAGCCTTGTCATAAGTTTTATTTCTGTGGTTTCTGCAATCTCAGGAACAGCCACCTACTATGATCCTTCCGTTGGTGAGTATATATCCATAAAACCCTAATCATTCTCCTTTTCGTCATTCCAAAAGTAATGAAGCTTTGTGTAGACGTCGGGATAAATTTTAGGTCTGCAAATTTGTGTATCTTGCACTTGATTAAGTACAATATAGAGATAAGTGGTAAATTAATTAGCTCGGTGCATTGTTGAGAAATTATAGCCAATTTTTTGAACTTTTCGAAGAGGCATTGGTATAAAATAAGATCTGTTTGTTTTAACAGAACCCTTAATATATAATTCTGTGGATAAGGTTTACGTAGGGTACTCTACTGGATTAATTTTGTAAATCTGTGGATAAGGTTTACGTAGAAAATCGGTGTTGGACTGACCAGCTCAAATCTTTCTAGCCTAGCACACACACTACCTAGGAGTATCTGCATGCGGCACCGTAGAAACAGGCCTTGTAGCAGCCGTTGGCGATGCCCTTTGGAACAATGGGGCTGTATGCGGTAAGATGTACAGAGTTACGTGCACAGGCCCTACGAACCAATGCAGAAGTACTGGTGCATAAAATCGTACATATATATTTTCTTCTTGTCACAGAGTGAAGATTGTTGAACATGATGCCAAAATCCGGATGCGTATATAAAAATATTTACATATATCCCATCAAATTCTGCAAACCTATAGAGCTTGACCTCTCTCCTTTTTATTGCAGGCCTTCTCCGCTGAAATCGAATCTAGGTAGAGTCCGACCCTGCTCGATACGAGGAAGTATAATCAACATCGTACGTCTATATATATTATCTGGGAAGAAACATACAAATTTCGCACAACTTTAGAAAATTGAATCTGCTGCATTTATCATACAACACAGACGCATATTGTATTATATACGATTATCAAATAGAAAATTGACAGCTGTAAAGATCACAGTGTTCATAGTCTGGACTTCGGCTCCAAGGGCGGCTTGGGCCACATGGACAATGGGATCAGCATTGGTCTCGGGCTAGAAACCAAAAAATGGAGGCTTCTAGACACGTACGGCCCAATTGAAATACAGGCCCATAAGAAACTTCGACAGTGACTTTTTTGGCCTAAAGTCAAAAGTCCAAATAGTGGTAACACAACACTTTAGTCCAAAGTCTCAATAAACTTAATTTCCTCACACACAAAGAGATAAGAATAACAATAGAGCCCTCTCAATATTCTATTACTCTTTTCTCTAGCTTCTTGACTGGGTTTTCTCACTACCTTTACTCTGAACCAACTCTTCTTTTTTAAAAGGTGATTTTTTATTGTAAAATTTGTAAGGCGTTGAAGTTGGTGAAAAAGTGGAGAAAAATTATTTGAATAAACTTTTTACATTGATTTGTAGTAAAAAAGTGATGATTTAACCAGAAGAGATAAAATTTTAGAAAATTATTTTATTTAAATAAAAATTTTAGTGGTTTAAAATTTTTATTTTCAAACATCTACAAAAATTACACGCGGCGCCAAAGTTAGCGTGCATTTCTATAAATGCAAAGTCATGAAAAAACAAAAGAAACGTGAGTCTTGACTTTTCAAAATCTGCTTAACTAATATAT
Source organism: Morella rubra (assembly GCA_003952965.2). NCBI lineage: Eukaryota > Viridiplantae > Streptophyta > Magnoliopsida > Fagales > Myricaceae > Morella > Morella rubra. The sequence continues at coordinate 1,272,499 of CM025856.1, forward strand.
TAATCTGCTTAACTTGACCGGGAAATTCTATAACATCGGGACACTTGGTTTCCTCAATAATCTCTTGAATGCAGCAGAAAAGTCAGATAGGGGATTCTAGGCACTGGATCTGGTTCCAGGTCCAATCATTGAACAGAGGAGTCGTGAGAAGACCTGTTTCTCGTTGGGAAAATCGGGTGTTTAACTGCTAAGCTTCTACTATAAAAGGGTACAAATTCTTATCTTCCATACAATTGCGCCTATAGTACTTGAGGGCAAGAAGAACATAGAGTACAACTTTCAGCTTCAATATTCTACAGACAAAAAACGAGTGGCAATCAAGATCACCCACGCTTTAATTTTCTTAGGCCTTGTCATAAGCTTCATCTCTGTGGCTTCTGCAATCTCAGGAATAGCCAGCTACTATGATCCTTCAATTGGTGAGTATATATCCATAAAACCCTAATCACTCTTCTTTTCTTCATTCCAAAAGTAATGAAGCTTTGTGTAGACGTCGGGATAAATTTTAGGTCTGCAAATTTGTGTATCTTGTACTTGATTAAGTACAATATAGAGATAAGCGGTAAATTAATTAGCTCGGAGCATTGTTGAGAAATTATAGCCAATTTTTTGAACTTTTCGAAGAGGCATTGGTTAGAAAAGAAGATCTGTTTGTTTAAACAGAACCCTTAATATATAATTCTAAGGGTACTCTACTGGATTAATTTTGTAAATCTGTGGATAAGGTTTACGTAGAAATGTGTTGGACTGACCAGCTCAAATCTTTCTATGTAGGAGTATCTGCATGCGGCACCGTAGAAACAGGCCTTGTAGCAGCCGTTGGCGATGCCCTTTGGAACAATGGGGCTGTATGCGGTAAGATGTACAGAGTTACGTGCACAGGCCCTACGAACCAATGCAGAAGTACTGGTGCGTCCGTCACGGTGAAGATTGTTGAACATTGCCCCGGATGCGCTGCAAACCGGCTTGACCTCTCTCCGCAGGCCTTCTCCGCCATCAGCGACCCTGCTATAGGAAAAATCAACATCGACTTTGTCCAGTAAGCCTAGCACACACACTCCCTCAGTTTTGGTTTCCTTCTTCTTCTTCTTGTTTTTCTGTTATTCTTGAACAAGTCCAGTCTTAATTAATTCCACTGGCTCCTAGGTATATGTAGTGTAGGCCAAATAATTAATTAACAACTTCTTTTCCTCTTTTTCTGGTTTGCAACTTTGCAGGGTTTGATTCTCCAAGAAGAGAATAGGCTAGCTATATATAGCTCCTTCCAAAGCAAGCCCACTTGTACTGATAATAAGGCTGAAATAAAAAGCAGATCGACTATGGAAGTTGGATTTTTTCCATTTTGGTTAAGAACGATCTGCCAATGAAATAGAACTTGTATGATGTATCGAATCGATAATACTAAACTTACTTGCAAGTTCTCTCTCTCTCTCGTTTCCAATATTCTTCGAAGTTTGTCATCAAAGTATATAATGAGTAATGTGATACTATGTATTGGGCAAAAATCATATAAAAAAAAACGAAAGAAAGTGAAAAGGCACGAAGAGACCATAGGCCCTGCCCCCACAGGACCCTGGGCGGGCGGGCACCCCGCGCGCAGGGGGGTTGGGGGGGAAGGGCCACTGCCCCGATTGGCTCCCACAAAAAAGATAATTTTACACCTAATTTTATTTTCAGGCCCGCCCCCCTTGGCCCACTGAAAACTCAGCCCGCCTCCCTTGCCTGGCCAGATGCCTTAGCTCGCCCCTTGCTTATCTAATATTTTTAGTATTTTTAATTTTTAATTTTTGATATTTTAATTCTTAAGATATTTTTTTACATTACGTAGTAAATTTTTTTTTTTTCCCATTTTTCTTTAGGAATTTACATTTTTTTTTTATTGTATTCCTAGTTCCGGAAGAGACCAGAGAAAATTATCATATATAGGATCACGAAGGCATGGGCCACGTCGACAATGGGATCAGCCTTGATCTTGGGCTAGAAACCAAAATGGAGGCTCTAAATTTAGACAGGCGCTGCCCAATCGAAATAGACGCACAAAGTCAAAAGTTTGGTTTGCATCTTATACGTACCCTCTAGAAGCCAAGCAGCCTTATATTACTGACGTGTTCAGACAAAGTACTATTTGTGATGCACCCCACGTTACATCGAATATAGTGAATTTTTACTTAACTTAAAATGTTTGTAAATTTCCATGTCGCGACAGTATGGGGAGGTTTTGTGTAGGTAGTTATTTCACATCAGAATTGTTTGCATGGTTCAATCTCTACTCCTCTTGAGCGTGAACATGAAATTCTTTAACCGCTGCAGAATGTCACGATGAAATCATAACTACCACTCGTAAGAATGAGGATCTTCACTAAATCTCTAGACCCCACACTCACTCTTGAGTGCCCCTTTTCATAATTCAGAGCTTCAAATCAATTGGACAACCACTCTCAGTTGATCCACCAATTTCTTAACTCCTTTGGCATGCATGTACATGCGAATGGCATTGTTTTGTTAGCTTCTGATCTCCACATTAATAAAAGTGAAGCTGCAGCCTTGTCACTATATGCGGAAAATTCTGCAAAATCTGTTTCCTAGTACATCGAATATTCGAACATTAATTTCATTTCAGGCGACTGAAAATGTGTCTTTGTAAGTTAGTGGCGACCTGATCAGGCGTCAACTAAACTGTAACCACAAAAAGCATGTGCGGGGCGGTACCACATGGGTGATCGAGTGGAATTGCTTCTGCACAGAGGAGTCGTGAGAAGACCGTTTCTCGTTGGTAAAATTTGGTTTCTAAGTGCCAAGCTTTTCCTATAAAAAGGGTACAAATTGTTATCTTCATGCAAGCACCTATACTACTTTAGAGTTGGAAGATATATTGAGTGCAATTTTCTTCAATATTATTCTACAAACAAAAACGAGATGGCAGTCAAAATCCACACTTTGCTTCTCTTGGGCCTAGTCGTAAGCTTTATCTCTGTGGCTTCTGCTATTTCTGGAACTGCAACCTATTATACAGTTTATACTCGTGAGTATTTGTGAAATCTTAATTACTCTCTTTTTCTTCATTCGAAAAAGAAAAATGAATTTTTCTGAGCATAAATTTCACTTAGATAAATGTACGTATCTTGCACTTGATTGTGTACCATATGGAGATTGGTGTGTCAAGGCTGTTGTTCAGAAATAGCCAGCTTTTGAACAATTAATGGAAGAGGCATTGATAAGAAAAAAGTACAGCGTCTTCATCTTTTATGAGAACCCTTTGAATTTTTAGGGTACTGCACTGGCCGGATTATTATTTTTGTGAATCTGTGGCCAATGTTTACATGGAAATGTGTTGGGACTTAGATATATATATATATATATCAAACTCATGACGAATCCTCTCTGTGGTAGCATCTGCATGCTACGGCTACCAAGGCCAAGGCGTTATGATAGCAGCCGCTAACAATGCCCTATATAACAATGGTGCTGCATGCGGTAAGATGTACAGAGTGACCTGCACAGGCGCAACAAACCAAGGAGTACCAAAGCCTTGCAGGGGTTCAGTCACGGTGAAGATTGTTGATCGGTGCCCCGGATGCGCTGCAAACCAGCTTGACCTCTCTCAGCAGGCCTTCTCCACTATCGCCGACCCTGCTGCAGGAAAAATCACCATCGACTATGTCCAGTAAGCCTAGCGCACACACTCCGGTTTTGGTTTCCTTCTCGATCTTCTTGTTTTTCTTTATTCTGAACAACAGTCTTAATAATTCCGCTGGCTCCTAGTATATATAGGCCAAATAATTATTAACAACTTCTTTCCCTCTTTTCTGGTTTTCAGGGTTTGATTCTCCAAGAAGAGAATAGGCTAGCTATTCATAGCTCCTTCCAAAGCAAGCCTACTTGTATTGATAATAAGGCTGAAATAAAAAGCAGATGGACTATGGAAATTAGACATTTTCCATATTAGATAAGAACGATCTGCCAATGAAATAGTACTTGTATCAAATCGATAATAATAAACATACATGCAAATAGTAGTTGTATCAAATCGATAATAATAAACATGCATGCAAGTTCTCTCTCTCTCTCCCGCGGCCTTTCCTTGTCCCTCTTTCTCGTTAGCATTCTAAAGTTTCGGAATTTGTCCTCAAAGTACGGATTAATGTGATATTATTGACCGGCCAAAAATCATAAAAAAGAAAAGAGCAAAGGAATTACAGTAGTCTGCTTTTTCTAGGGATGAACATCAGGGTTTTTGATCTGTTAGTTATCCGGTTTGTGTTAGATAAAAGGATTGCACAGACTTCGAAATTAACGGAGGTGTGCTTAAATTGCCCTGGACAACCAGTTAAAAAAAAAGGACTATGCACTGAGCAATTATCATCTTCATTGACCGGAATATTTGTAACTTTGGACGTGAAAACTCGATCACGCATCTTCTTTGTGTAAAAAAGGGACATCTTCTTTTGTGTGAAAAGTTCTTCTGCATAGGCATGTTTCTGTCGATTCTTGTTTCGGAAAGTCAATCTTTTGATAATGGTGCCAAAAATCGTCAGGACAGATTTAGTAAAAATCTTAATCCTGGATTGATCGGCTTGAAATCGTATATAGTTTCTTCTTGATCAGCCCAACTTTCAGAGATTAGTTGCCACATCTGCTTCGTTAGTTTGACATAAGCATTCTAGCTACTCTATTATATTCAGATAATATATATGGATCACAATCCAAAATTACCTGCTAATTATCCAGGCATATACTTCGCGTCAAACACTTTTCTTTCACCCTTTCTTTTATAGCTTTTCTTTTCCTCCTCTATTTTTTGAGTTTGTGATGACTTTGTATCTGACGGACATGACCCATATAACTTGTTCCTTATTCTCCATCAGTACTCTTTTGATCTGATTCCTCCTCTTTTCCAAATTCATCAATTTTTTTTTTTAAATAATGAACTTCCTTCCTGCCATGGAAATATGCCATGAACTTTGACCTCGATGTTGAGCTAGAGTCCTGAAGCAAATTACCAAGGTGGGCCAACTGCCAATCAATCAAGTAAGCTGTCGATGAGAGGCTGAAGCCCATACATAACTACACGGCGAAAGCTGTTAAATTAATATAGACATGTTTCAACAAACAAAGCCCAACGCCAGAATATTCGTAAAGAGCAACCTTCAACTAGTTTTGAAGTGGGGTGCGCCCGGCCCGTGCAGCAGTGCAACGCATGGGCGACGGGCGAAGGGCCCAGCAGCAAGCTACCGTGGTGGGCCTTCCACCTAGAAAAATTAATTTAATATTATGTGGCCCGATGGACCACGTATCAGATATTAAATTGATAAGAACAGATACGACACTTGATGTTAGTTAAAAGGCCGAGAAAGGTATTCTTTATTGTACGGCTCGCTTCGAGTTTTATAGCTCACTTATGCTTTACTCTCGTATCGCTTATTCGATTTGGGACATAATACGGAAGGAGAAAACATAAGAATCTACTCCAAAGTCCCAATATCATGCTAATGCAATCCGGGCCGTCCGCGTGGCTTGGACATAGAAAAGGAGGGATGGGACCTAACCAGAAATCTGGCTCCTTTTGGCATCAAACGCATTACTTTGATTGCCCTCATTGGGTTGCTGCCCTTCATAGCAATAGATTCTAAACATGATACTTCATAATGGGTCACACATTGTTGAAGCACAGTCAGCTGCACCTGTAGAGTCTACCTCAGCAACATCATCCATGTGTTCAAACATGTCCCCTAACTGAGTCATTTATTCTAGAAAAGTTTTGTAACGGTTTTGTTATACACACGTTCTCCTCTCCGCACAACCCGTATAATATTCCTTGGTTTGTTAGCATTGCATGAGGCTATATATTCTATGTTCTGTACGAGCATTATGAATCAATAAAGGAGGAATCATTTGGATTTGTTATCTTGTTATTTTCTTAATTTTATTATGATATCAGAGCTATATGACTAGTCGTCAAAAATGGTTGAAGAAGAAGGAAAAATAAATAATGTCGTCTCTACACCTCCCTTTGCAAATCCATCACCCACCATCAACACCATTACTTCCTTCCACATTTAGTTACTGTGAAACTGACTCACGATAACTACCTCCTATGGAAGGCCCAGATGGTACTGGATCTTCGTGGACAACACCTCTTCTACTACGTTGATGGCAGTTTTCCATCACCACCTTTGTTTCTTTCGGATTCCACTACTATAAATCCTGCATATACTCACTGGGAACAGCAAGATTAGCCGATTCTCAATGCTTTGATATCTTCTCTATCCGAAAACCTAATAGCTCAGGTCATAGGTTTAACAACCTCTCACGCTGTTTGGTCCGCTCTTGACAGTTTATTGGCTTCTAAGACCCAAGCTCGGCTGGGTCAGTTGCTATTCCAGCTTGCCACGTTGAAGAAAGGGTCTGATTCCATCACAGACTTCTTTCGCAAGACCAAGCTCCTTGCTGATACAATGGTTGCGGCTGGTCGTCCATTATCTTCCACTAAATTCAACTCTTATTTACTTGCAGGTCTTGGAACAGAATATGATTCGCTTGTCATTTCAATAACCACTCGGTTTGATCCTCCATTTTATGAGGAACTTTTCAGTCACTTGCTCACACATGAAGCTAGGCTCAATCATCAACAATCTTTCTTATCCTCTTTAGATATTACTGCTAATGTTTTTGCTCGGGCTCCTAGAAATAATTTTCATGGTGGTCGTCTTGGTGGTGGCCGACACCGTGGTAGAGGTGGTGGACGAAACCGTGGGGGTTGTGGCAGAGGTGGTGCACCTCAGTTCTTCACTGATGACCGACCTCAATGCCAAGTCTGCTTCAAATCTGGACATACTGCCATACAATGTTATCACCGATTTGATCAGCCATATAAAGCACTACCACCTCCTTCGTTTACTCCTTATCAAGCTCATTACACTTCTTTCCCATCTGGTGGTGATAACAATTGATATCTTGATTCGGTTGCAACTAATCATATGACTCATGATTTTTCTACTCTTACTATTTAGCCCTCTGAATATTCAGGAAATGACCAGGTTCGAGTTGGTGATGGCTCCACCTTACCCATATAGCATACCGGTGGTTCTACTCTCTCTACACCTCATAGCAATCTTCTTCTTCATAATCTTTTACATGCTCCTGGCCTTACCAAAAATTTAATTTCTGTTCGTCATTTTTGTCAAGATAACTCGGTCTTTTTTGAATTTCATTCTCATTTTTTTTATGTTAAGGATCTTCGCACCGGGAAGGTTCTTCTCCAAGGCTCTACTAACATGGGCTCTATTGTCTTCTGTCCTCCACTTCGCCTGCCTCCTCGACCTCTCCTCAAGCTTGTGTTGGTGAACGTACTTCTATTTTGCACTAGCATCAACGTTTGGGTCATCCCCTATTGAAGCTTGTCAACCGTCTTCTACGTCAATTCCAGCTTCCTTTTCATAAGTCTCCTGGTTTTTCTCTTTGTCCAACGTGCTGCCAGGCCAAGTCCCATAGTCTACCATTTTCTCGATCTTTTTTCTATTAGCACTAGACCCTTTCAACTCATGTTCATGGACGTGTGGGGTCCTTCACATGTGCTCTCCAGATCTGGATCTCGTTTATATTTTTCTATAGTTTATGCTTTTAGTCGGTACACTTGGCTATTTCCTATTCAGTGTAAATCTGATATACTTCAGCAGTTTGTTTCTTTTTAGCAAACTATAGAACAATTTTTTAATCTCAAAATTTCTACTATTCAATCTGATTGGGGCGGCGAATTTCGTTCTTTTAATACTTTTTTGCTTTCACAAGGCATTACACATCGTCGTAGTTATCCTCATACACATCAGCAAAATGGCACTATTGAGCGCAAGCACCGTCATATTATAGAGTCTGGCCTCGCTCTCTTAGCTCATGCTGCCATGCCTAAGGTGTTTTGGGTAGATGCTTTCAAAACGGCTGTCTATTTACTTATTGGACTCCCTAGTCCTATGATTCAAAATCAATCCCCATTTTTTCGCCTTTTTCAAAAACTTCCGGATTGTTCCTTTCTACGTGTTTTTGGCTCTGCTTGTTACCCTCATCTTCGTCCTTATGACACTTATAAAATAGACCTCCGGTCCAAGCTCTGTGCCTTTATTGGTTATAGTGCTGACCACAAAGGCTATTTATGTTATCACATCCCTTCTTCACGTGTCTATGTCTCTAGAAATGTTGTTCTTAATGAGGCTTTATTTCCTTTTCACATGCAGCCGACTTCTACACCTTCTCCATCTTTTTCCACTCATATAACTCTTCCTTTGTCTTTATCTATTTCACCTTTTTCTTGTCCCACATCTCTACCTTTGGTTAATGCCCATGCTCCCTCTAATTGTCCTCCAGATACTTCACCTACCCTTTCTCCTAGTCTAGAGTCCTTCGGTACCTCTTCTTTACCCATTGAAACTCTACAAGTTTCTTCTCCTCCTATTTTACCCTTACCTAGGTATCCCACTCGCTCTAGACAGCCCAAAGTTTGAACGTATGGCACTGTCCCATGGCCACCACCTCGCACCTATGCTACTACTATTACCACCTCTTCTATTGAGCCTACTTTTGTCACCGAAGCATTAAAGCATGCTGACTAGCGTTAGGCCATGCAGAGTGAATTTCATGCTTTTCTCCAGACCAAGACTTGGCAGCCTTTTCCTCTAACTTAGACTTAGAATGTGCTTGGTTGCAAGTGGGTATTTCGTACCAAGCACCTGGCAGATGGTTCGGTCGAACGATGAAAAGCTCGTCTTGTGGCAAAGGGGTTTCACCAACAGCATGGTCTTGATTATACTGAGACTTTTAGTCCAGTGGTTCGTCCATCTACTGTCCGTCTGGTGCTTTCTCTTGTTATGCAAGCTGGTTGGCACTTGCATCAACTAGACATTCAAAATGCTTTTTTGCATGGTGATTTATCTGAGGACGTTTTTATGCAACAACCGTCTGGTTTTGTGGACCCTGATCATCCTAATTTTGTTTGCAAGCCTCAGAAAGCTTTGTATGGTCTGAAACAGGCTCCACAGGCCTGGTTTTCGAAACTTAGTACACGACTTCTTGAGTTGGGATTTACTGCCTCACGTGCTGATTCTTCTCTCTTTATATATTTTAGCTCTTATGTTCGGCTCTATTTTTTGGTTTATGTAGATGACATTGTCATCACAGGATCTAATTCAGCAGCCATACTGTCTCTCATTTCAACTCTCAACCATTCTTTTCCCGTGAAAGATCTAGGCAAGCTTCATTATTTCCTCGGCGTGCACTACAAAAAAACATGTCTACAGCGACTGTCTTTTTAACGGCAGCCACCAAAACTGCCGCTATATACCCCATATCCCCGTGGTTTACTTAAAACGCGATAAACCGCCGCTATAAACCCAATATAGCAACGGTTTATATAGCGGCAGCCGTTAACCCCCGCTATATACAACATATGGCGGCGGTCACTGTAGATGACATGTAGCGGCGATTTTTTGAAAACCGCAGCTAAGACAATCTATAGCGGCGATCACTGACTGCCGCTATAGAATTTATACTGAAACGCGTGTTTCAGTAAAATTTCCCCCCCTTTCCCCCTTCGCAAATTTCAGCCCCCTCCCCTCTTGCGAATTTCTGCTCCCCCCCCCCCCCCCCCAATTCGAACTGCAAATTCCTCCCCCCCCCCCCCCATCAAGAATTTTCAACTCCCCTCCCCCCCCCTCGCGATTTCAGCTCCCCCCTCATTCAAACTACAAATCCCCCCCCCCAATCACGAATTTTCAGCTCCCTCCCCCCCTTCTCATGATTTCAGCTCCCCTCCCCCCTTCGCGCATTTCAGCTCCCTCCCCCCTTCGCATTTCAGCCCTTCCCCCCCCCCCCTTCGCGAATTTCAGCCCCCCCCATTCGAACTTCAAATCTCCCCTCCCCCCTTCAAATTCCCCGCGAATTTCAGCTCCCCCCCCAATTCGAACTTCACGAAATAATTCAACTTTGTTGGTTTTGCATTGCTGTTCAAGTTAGTGACTTAGACTCAATGTATATTTTCGTATTTTATAAAATATGAATGAAATTAATTATATGGAGATTGGAGGTCAGGGCTTATGAATTGGATTATTGGGTTCTGTTGTGTTGGAGATTGATTTTGTTGGAGATTGGAGATTGGTTTTGTTGGAGTGTTGGCTTATGAATTGGTTGTTGGTTGTATGAATTGATTGCTGAAAATATATGAATTGTATGAATTGGTTGCTGAAAAATATGAATTGAAATGTATGAATTGGTTGCTGGAAATATATGAATTGGAATGTATGAATTTATTCTGAAAATATATGAATTGGTTTGTATGGTTGCTGAAAATATATAAATTGATTACTAAAAAATAGTGATTGGAATGTATGAATTGGTTGCTGAAAAATATGAATTGGAATGTATGAATTGGTTGCTGGAAATATATGAATTGGAATGTATGAATTTATTGCTGAAAATATATATTTGTATGAATTGGTTGCTGAAAATATATGAATTGATTGCTGAAAAATCACGTTTGGAATGTATAAATTGGTTGCTGAAAAATATGAATTAGAATGTATGAATTGGTTGCTGGAAATATATGAATTGGAATGTATGAATTTATTGCTGAAAATATATGAATTGGTTGTTGTATTATATTATTATATGAATTAGAATGCCGAGTCTGTTTATAGTTGCTAAAAAATGTATAGTTTGTCTATTTAATTTGATTGATTATAGACTATAGTTGCTATATATTTGGTTGCTAAATTGGGTTGTATAATTTAACAGATATAATTTGCAGAGACAAGAAAGTGATTTAGTGTTATTTTTTTTTTTTGTTATTTCTGTTAAGTAGTGTTAATTTTGTTTTTATTTTTTATGTTTTGTTATTTCTGTTAAGTTGTTAATTTTAGTTTTTTATGTTTTGTTATTTCTGTTAAGTAGTGTTAATTTTGTTTTTAGTTTTTATTTTTTGTTATTTCTGTTAAGTTGTATGTTAATGTTTGATTCGATTAACATGTGATCTATAGTTACTTAGTAGTTATTAATTATATACGTATGTAGTATATTCGAATGGGATAATTTAGTTCTATATACTTATATCGGAATGAATTTTTTTAGGGAATAAGGCTACAATTTATCATTTTAAGCAATCTGCAAAAAAAATACCAATAATATGCAATTTTAGTCTTTTACAGTATATGGATAATGAAATGGGTCCAAACTAAATAAGGATTAAATATTATATGTTATAGGCATTTGCACAAAAATCAAGAAGTCCATTATAGTTTTACAGGGCTTAAAATGACCTTAAATCATCTAATGCGAGTAAGAAATAAATTGTTCAATTTTGTTTATAATCATCTTTCGATGGTCTTTAATTGATGTCCAAAAGTTGTGTGATTGTAGAAATAAAGCTTGTAAGTAGGTTCCCTTACTTTTATTGATGTCCAAAAGCCCGCTGTTTTTACTATTTTTTTGGACCAGGTATCTTTATTAAAAATCTATTTTTCAAATTTCTTTGACAGTTGAACTCAATAGTCTCAACTACAGTGGTTTTCGTAACTGTGATTGAGGGACACTAGGTGACTTGCCGATAACATATTACTCTTTCACAGGTCAGTGGTATTTTGAATCTCTTCATCAATTACTATTGTTTGTTCTTTTTTTCTTTTTTTTTTTTAGAGATTAGAGTTTGTGGATTTTATTGGAAGGCGGAGGACAGAGCTAACTATTATTGGAGATGTTGGTGTTTGTGGTTTTGTTGGAAGGCGGAGGGTAGGGCTAACTTTTATTTGTTGTTGGTTCTGTGGAGTTTATTGGAGATGTTGGTGTTTGTGGGTTTTGTTGGAAGGCGGAGGGTAGGGCTAACTATTATTTGTTGTTGGTTCTGTGGAGTTTATTGGAGATTGGAGGGGTAATTGTTATATGATGTTCGTTATGTGTTTTTGTTGGAGATTGGAGGACAAAGTTTGTGTTATTCAATATTTAATGTTTGTTTGTTTATCTATGTTTTAACTTTTGAGATCACTTCCTGGTGGATACCTCTACACTGACGTTGGAGGTCTAACCTGAGGTGAAACGAAGCCAGTCCTCTTTACGGAGGGATCTCTAAGTTTAACAATGTTGTATGCTGTTTAATTACAGTTTTGTTGGTATTTATGTGTGTTTTTTTATTAATTTATGTTAGTTTATTGAAAAATCTTGATAAAATGTGATGAACATTAAAATGATGCATAATCTTTTTTGTTGCATTTCATATAGTTATTACTGTCGCTCATGGACAAGAGTTGGATGAAAAAGAAACGCGGGACAAGTGAATATGTGTTGGGAGTCAATGAGTTTCTGGGTTTTGCATCTAAGAGTATGGGTAGTGATGAGAGAATTTGTTGCCCTTGTGTAAAGTGCGTCAATTACAAGAGGTATAACATCAGTACGGTACATGATCATTTGGTCCAATATGGGATGTCTCCGGGTTACGATTATTGGTTTGCGCATGGTGAATTGCGAGATAGGGCAGCATCTAGTCATCCTTCTATTTCTGTTGCAGATAATGAAATGTGTGAACCATCATCTGGGCTGCATGAACTATTACACGAGGTATTTCCATTAGTACCGGAAACACAATCCCATAATGTACGAGAACAAAGAGATCCACTTCCTACTGCAAAGTTTTATGACATGCTTAAAGATGCAGACGATCCTTTGTATGAAGGGTGCATAAAATTTAGTAAGTTAACTGCTGTTGTACAGTTATACCATTTGAAGTGCATGGAGGTTGGAGTAATACCTCTTTTACGTGGTTACTCCAAACACTGGGTGATATGCTCCCTGCGGGTGCTAAATTGCCGAAGGACACTTATGAAGCTAAAAAATACATGAAAGGGTTAGGACTTGGATATGAAAAGATCCTGTTTGTCCAAACGGTTGTATGTTGTTTTGGAATGAGAATGAGAATTAGAAGTTTGTTCAAAGTGTGGAGCATCAAAATGGAAGGGCAATGGGGAGGGAAATATTTTCTCACAGAATGAAGGTGGATCATCCAAGAGATCCAAGAAAAAACCGGCGAAAGTTTTGCGGTGGTTTCCTTTAAAGCAGCGCTTGCAGAGATTATTCATGTCCTCAAAAACTGCTTCTCATATGAAATGGCATCACGATGGACGTGTAAATGATGGGTTGTTAAGGCATCCGGCCGATGGTCAAGCTTGGAAGGCATTTGATGCACAGTATGCTGATTTTGCTTCTGATCCTCGTAATGTTAGGCTTGGGTTAGCAGCGGATGGGTTTAATCCTTTTGGGAACATGAGCACTAGTCATAGCACATGGCCAGTGATATTAGTACCATATAACTTGCCTCCTTGGATGTGCATGAAACGTTTAATGTTGTCATTACTTATTCCTGGACCGAAATCTCCTTCTTTCAAGATAGATGTATATCTAGAGCCATTGATATTGGAGTTAAAAGAGTTGTGGGATCTTGGATTAGATACTTATGACATTGCTACGAAAGATATGTTTAAGATGCGTGCGGCATTGATGTGGACAATTAACGATTTTCCTGCATATGGTGACCTCTCTGGATGGAGTACAAAGGGACGTCTTGCATGTCCATGTTGTATGTATCAGACTTGGTCACGGTGGTTGGATAATGGTAGAAAATTTTGCTACATGGGGCATAGACGGTTCTTACCATTAAATCATAGGTGGAGAAGAGATCAAAGATCATTTGACGGTACTTATGAAATGACTCCACCACCCTATTTTATGACCGGTGATGACATTTTCAGGGAATTACAGGGTACTTTACATTTTGAGTCAAGTGTATGGAAGAAGCAAAGTATTTTCTTCACATTGCCTTATTGGAAGGATAATATGTTACGCCATAATCTAGATGTCATGCATATAGAGAAAAACGTAATGGACAATATCATTGGTACATTGTTAGATGTGGACGGGAAGACAAAAGATAACTATAAGGCACGTCTTGACTTACAAAGCATGGGAATAAGACATGATCTCCATCCAAAGATCACTGATGCAGGAAAGGTTCATTTGCCTGGTGCTTGCTACTCAATGACTCGCGAAGAGAAAGAATGCTTTCTAAAAGTGATAAAGAATGTGAAATTTCCGGATGGTTTTGCTTCGAACATATCACGTTGTGTCAAGCTTCAACAACGTAATATCATAGGTTTGAAGAGTCATGACTGTCACATCTTGATGCAGCATTTGATGCCTATTGCAATACGAAGATCGTTGCCAAGCATGGTTTGTTCTCCTTTGATCTCATTGTCATGTTTCTTTAGAGAAATTTGTTCCAAAACATTACGGATAGAGGACTTAGATCGACTTGAGGCTCAAATCCCTATAACATTGTGTCAACTTGAAAGGATATTTCCGCCTGCATTCTTTACTGTTATGGTGCACTTGGTCGTACATCTAGTTGCAGAATGTAAGATGGGTGGACCGGTTCAACTTCGGTGGATGTATCCTATTGAAAGGTAATATTAATTATAGAGATATGTTACATCACGTTTCTTTGCACGTGTTTTATTTAATAAAGTCTAATATTGTTGATGTAGGTGCATGCACCGTTTCAAATCTTATGTTCGCAACACGGCCGCACCTGAAGGCTCTATTGCTGAAGGATATATAGCAGATGAATGCTTAACATTTTGTTCAAGATATTTAGAATCAGTCCCAACGATCTTTAATAGATCACCAAGAAATGTAGACGATACTATGGGAGGAATATCATTTGTTCGTCTTGATATGAAAACATGCATGCAGGCTCATCGATATATCCTTTTTAATTGCGATGAGTTAATTCAAATTCGCACGTAAGTGATGTTAGACTTTTAACTCTTTCATTGAGCATGTTTTTATCGATGAATGAAATTAATTTTTTAGTTGTATTGTCGATGTGTAGAATGCATAAGGATCGATTGAAGGCAAGAAACCGTAGTAGTCGACCAACAGATTATGTCATCGATAAGATGCATAGGGATGAATTTTGTGACTGGTTTCGAAACTATGTATGTGTTATGTTTAAAATGTTTTGCATTGGTTGATTACTTTAAAACTTACAATTAGTTTTAATCTTGAGTTGTTGTTCGAGGAAAATAGGTACAAAATATGGACGAGATGATGAAGCATCAACTTCCAAATAGAGTTCGATGGCTTGCTAAAGGTCCAAACCCCGAAGCTAGATCATTTAGCCGATATGTACATAATGGTGTGAAATTTCGTACAAAAGACAATGAAATAGGCAGAACAACTCAAAATAGTGGAGTATGTGTGACTGTTGAAGGGGGCACCACATATTACGGGCGAATTATAAGTATCATTGAGTTAAACTATTTTGATGAAGAATGTTTTGTACTATTCAAATGTGATTGGGTTGACACAGCTATTGGTAGGGGATATAAAGTTGATGAGTTTGGATTCGAACTTGTTAATTTTTCGCGTTTAGTGCATACTGGAGATCGATTAAGCGATGATCCATTCATTTTGGCACCACAAGCATCTCAAGTATACTATGTAGCAGATGAAAGACATCCAAATTGGGAAGTAGTTGTCAAGACCAAACCAAGAGATGTGTTTGATGCTGGTAATGATGACGACATAGATGACTACTGTGAAAATGAACCTTACAATTTCAACGTTGAGCAAATCCTCGAGAATGTACAAGATGATTTGACGTGGTTTAGAAATGAGGTGGAAGGAACAACACTAGATATACCTCAGGAATTTCCTATGGTATGTCAAATATCTCTGTGTTAAATTATTTTTTTTTACATGCTCAGATTTACGATATATCCGTTTTATTGACGTTTTGTTTAAGGAAATGTGTTTTGTATTGTTGAATTTTACATTGAAATCACTTTTATGCATGTTTAAATATTGTATAGGTACAATGACGAGGAAGAGATTCAGGACTATATCTTCTTCATCACAGCCACCTGTGCCACCATCGCAAGAAGCAACGGCATCACAAGAAGCAACGCCGTCACAGCCACCTGCGCATCCTTCAGAACAGGCTACGATGCCATCGTTCGATTATGATCAATCTTTGAACGATAACGAAATAATTGGTATGTTCATAACCACAATAGAGATAATCTAAGTTTAATATGTTACTCAATTTAGTTTCACATGCTAAATGTGCAGGTGGTACTGAAGTCCGGAAAGTGCGTGGCGGCACGCGGATGACGGACGTCTGGAATCTGAAGGAAGACGAATTGATTCCAGTACAATTCAATGGCAATGGGCAGCCATTGGGTAATGAAGGGGGAATATTTAACAAATTCACTGGTTGTGTTGCCCGTGTTGCGAATCAAATCCCCCTAGATGCGGCGGATTGGCGTAAAGTCCCATTGTCAATAAAAGAGGACTGTTGGAGCCTCATGACGGTATAATTTTGGTTATTTGTCACAATTGTTATTCAACTATATAAATTTAATAATTGACGCACCTAACTCTTGGGGTATATTTTGCAGAAACGGTTTACAATCCCCGAGCCTCCATTGGGGGATATTGTCAAGAGCTGGTTCCTCAAAGATTTAGGAGAGAAATGGAGGAACTACAAGTGTAGTTTAAAGCAGAAATTTTTTGATGAGGCCTTTACGCCTCAGTATGTGAAAAATAATGCTCCAACAGACGTTAATTTGGAGCAATTTTGCAAATTAGTCGATTTTTGGTATTCTGATGCAGGACGGGTATGACATTTATTTATTTGTATTATAATTTTTATGAATATAACTTCTTATTAATTTTAACTGTCTTGATGTTAATGTAGCATCGAAGTCATGCCGGAAAACAAAATAGATCGCTCCAAACGACGGTCCACACTGCAGGATCAAAGAGCTTCGCACGTTATGCTCACGAATTGGTATGTAGTACTTTCATTAGTTTGTTTAATAGTATAGTACTTATCATTACCATTCTTATTTGTAATTTACAATTTCATCACGAATTCGTGTTTGTGATGCAGGAAAAAGAGAAACAAGTTCCAATCAATCGAGCGGATTTATATAAAGCTGTCCATATGCGTTCTGACGGATCTCCAATAAATCCGGACGTAGCAGAGAAAATAGTATGTCATTATTACATCAATTTTGATTTGAATGTGCGAATATTAATTCAAAATTTAATTGTATGTTGTATTCTCTCAGAGGCGAATGGAGGAGATTGGACTGAACGATTCAGGAAGTTCACAAACTTCCAACGAATTTAGAGTGGATGGCAGCATCGGTTGGTCACCATCTGACCGATATGCACAAGTGATTGGTCCAGAACGACATGGTCGCATTCGCGGCGTTGGATTAGGACCAACTCCTTCATCTCATCCTGCCAACACCAACGTAAGATCCAGTCAGCCTGCATCCTCTAGTAACGAGAGAGCGTATTTATGGAAAATAGAGTTCAGATGTTGGAGTCTGAAGTAGCATCGCTTAAATCTACAATACAAATGATGGCACAAGCTTGGGTAAAAGTTTTATTTACTTATCCTCAAGTATTACTATTGATTCTATTTATGTATATTTCGTAGTTAATTAATGTTTGTTTAACTGTTGTAGGAGCAACGTCAATACCAAGATGTTGCCAATAACAATCACGTTTCACCAGCAATTCATAGATCATCTCATGCAAGTCGAAAACGAGTGTTGGTAAGATACAAACATAAATGAATACTGCCATTAATTTAATTTTAAGTATGTACTAAGCTCTTTTATCTTTGTTCATGTCATTACTGTTTGTTAATTTTACAATATTGTAATAGCAGACAAATGTCATGACTTGTTAGTTTTTAGACTATTGAGAAAACCCTTCACTTATTTTTGTTTGATGCAAAACTTGTAAGACATGCTTATAATGAAATATATTTTGTTTTATTACACTTTTCTTTGTTTGCATTAATCAATTAAAATCTATAACAAAATTTGTATGGCAGGAAAATATAAAAAAAATTAAAAAAAAATAAACACCTACAGCAGCGGTCATTGACCGCCATTATATGTAAACCAACGGAAAGGGTTATAACAAAGGTCATGTGACCGCGGCTATAACACGATAGCCGCGGTCACATGATTGCTGCTATAATCTATAGCGGCGGTCAATAGACGCCGCTATAGCACGTCTGTGGAAAAAACCGCAATTGCGGTTGGGCTCTATAGCGCGGTCCGACCGCCGCTGTGTGACCGCCGCTATAGAGCCGACGTATTCCAGCGATCTCTATAACCGCGGCTATAGGGGACTATAGCGGTGGTCGAGACCGACGGTGATATAGACCGCCGCTAAAAAACCGCTGCTATAGCCTATAGTAGCGGTTTTGGGACCTATAGCGACGATTTTCGACAGCCGCTATAGGTGCCTTGTTTGTAGTGGTGGAAGTTCATCACCTTCGTACTGGGATTTTACTTTCACAACGCAAATATATTAAAGACCTTTTGCAGAAAACAAATATGCACCTAGCGAAACCCATTCAAACCCCTATGGCGACAACCGGGCATTTATCTACTCATAATGGTGTCGAGTTTGAGAATCCCACTTTATACCGTAGTACTGTTGGGAGCTTTCAGTACCTTCCATTTATGCATCCCGATCTTGCCTATGTTGTCAATCGTGTATGTCAGTACATGCATGCTCCACGCGTCCCTCATTGGCAGGCTGTTAAGAGGATTCTTCATTATCTTCATCACACGGTGCAATTGGGTCTCTTTTTTGCTCGTTCTTCTGCTTCTATTTTGGCAGCGTATTCTGATGTTGATTGCTGGTTGCCCTGATGATCAAAGGTCTACTGGTGGTTTGTGCATTTACCTTGGCTCTCATCTCATCTCTTAGAGTTCTCGCAAGCAACCGACGATTGCTCGCTCTAGCACCGAAGCTAAGTACAAGGCTGTGGCTAACGCCACTTGTGAGCTCCTTTGGATTCAATCTCTTCTTCGCGATTGGGTGTTCCCTTGACTGCTCTCCCGGTTCTCTGGTGTGATAATTTGGGTGCAACATATCTCTCTGCCAATCCAATTATGCATTCTCGCACGAAGCATGTAGATGCGGATTTTCATTTTATTAGAGATCAGGTCGCTTCTAGCTCTCTGGTTGTTTCTTTTGTCTCCAGTAAAGACCAGCTACCTGATGTCCTAACGAAGCCCTTATCTGTGGCTCGATTTACTGCTCTTCGTAAAAACCTCTCGGTCCTTTTCCTTCCACTCGGCTTGCGGGGGGATGTTGAAGCACAGTCAGCTGCACCTATGGAGTCTACCTCAGCAGCATCATCCATGTGTTCAAACACGTCCTCTAGCTGAGTCATTTCTTCTAGAAAAGTTTTGTAACGGTTATGTTATACACTTGTTCTCTTCTCCGCACAACCTGCATAATATTCCTTGGTTTGTTAGCATTGCATGAGGCTATATATTCTCTGTTCTGTACGAGCATTATGAATTAATGAAGGAGGAATCATTTGGATCTATTATCTTGTTATTTTCTCAAATTTATTACACATAATGTTTAGGGAAGTCGGAAGACACTAATCTGATTGTACTTTATGGGGAACGTGTTTGTGTATATGGCATGTTTCGATTGCTTCAGGTTACTAGAAGTCAGCCTTTTTGAATGATTAATTCCAAAATAATGGGTCCGGCAAAGGTTAGAAATCTTAGCCGTGTATTGACCGGCATGAAACCATATGGTTTGTGCTCAATGAGCCCTAGCCAGTTTCAGGGAAACTCCGGCCCCACTGCTACGTTAAGTTCGACATTTTTTGTCACAAGACGCCCAGAAGAACTGACCAGCTCAAATCTTTCTATTTAGGAGTATCTGCATGCGGCACCGTAGAAACAGGCCTTGTAGCAGCCGTTGGCAATGCCCTTTGGAAAAATGGGGCTGTATGCGGTAAGATGTACAAAGTTACGTGCACAGGCCCTACGAACTAATGCAGAAGTACTGGTGCGTCAGTCACGGTGAAGATTGTTGAACATTGCCCCGGATGCGCTGCAAACCGGCTTGACCTCTCTTCGCTGGCCTTCTCCACTATCACCGACCCTGCTATAGGAAAAATCAACATCGGCTATGTCGAGTAAGCGTAGCACACACACTCCCTCAGTTTTGGTTTCCTTCTTCTTCTTGTTTTTCTTTATTCTTGAACAACAGTCTTAATTAATTCCACTGGCTCCTAGTATATGTAGTGTAGGCCAAATAATTATTAACAACTTCTTTTACTCTTTCCTGGTTTGGAACTTTGCAGGGTTTGATTCTCCAAGAATAGGCTAGCTATATATAGCTCCTTCCAAAGCAAGCCCACTTGTATTGATAATAAGGCCGAAATAAAAGCAGATCGACTATGGAAATTGGACTTTTTTCATTTTGGTTAAGAACGATCTGCCAAGGAAATAGTACTTATATGATATATGGAATCGATAATACTAAACTTACTTGCAAGTTCTCTCTCTCTCGTTACCAATATTCTTAGTTTGTCATCAAAGTATATGAGTAATGTGATACTATGTATTGGGCAAAAATCATATAAAAAAACGAAAGAATGTGAAAAATCATGAAGAGACCACAGGCGGAGGCAAGGGGGAGCGGGGGCCATCGCCCGATTGGCTCCCACAACAAAAAAAAATTTTAAGCCTATTTTTATTTTTTGGCTAAATTACTCCGTAACCTTTTCCCAGTTTGGTCCTCAGGGTTCAATTTTCCCTAAAAGCATCCCTGGGGTGAGACCCATTACCAAATAGATCTTGGCGTCAACTTTTGGACGGAAATGCACACGTGGCTAACGGTTTACACGTAAACTGACAGTTGGATTTTTTTTAAAATCTCGCCCAATCGCAATGTGACACGTGTCATAACATAAATAAAAATAAAAAAAATCTAAATTTAAAAAAAAAAAAAACTTGGAAGTTATGGGGGAGGTCCCCCAGCCGCCGCCGAGCACCGCCCGGGGAGGAGGGAGTCCTTCCCTCCTCCTCTGGCCGCCCAGTTCTGGGCGCCAGATGGGCCGGTGGAGGGGCCTCCACCGGGAAAGGATCGGGGTCTCCCCCGATCCAAGTTTTTTTTTTTTTTTTTTTAATTTAGATTTTAGATAGATTTTTTATTTTTATTTATTGTATGACACGTGTCACATTGCGATTGGGTGAGATTTTTTAAAAAAATCCAGCTGTCAGTGCCCACGTGTAAACCGTTAGCCACGTGTGCATTTCCGTCCAATAGTTGACGCCAGGATCTATTTGGTAATGGGTACTCACCCCAGGGATTTAGGGAAAATTGAACCCTGAGGACCAAACTAAGGTCAAACCCCGTGCGGACTAATTTAGCCTTATTTTTTACCAAGCCCACCTTCCTTCTCCCACAAAACTCAGCCTGCCCCTTTTCTTGCCTAATAGTTTTAATATTTTTTAGTCTTTATTTTTTTATATTTTAACTCTTAAGATATTTCTTTACATTACTTAATATTTTTTTTTTTTATCATTTTTCCTTAATAGTTTGCCTCCTTTCAATTATATTTCTAGTCCCGCCACTAGAAGAGATCATAGAAAATTATAAGAGTCCTCTTATCCAAGGGACTCGATGTCGTGCCCTATGCATATATAGAAGAATTATCACCATCATTGACCGGAAAAATTGTAACTTTGGAATTGGACGTGTAAACTCGATCACGTATGCATCTTCGTTGTGAAAAGTTGGACCTCTTCATTTGTTTGAAAATTAAGTTATTGTACTGCATGCGCATGTGGATGTTTCTATTGATTCTTGACTCGGAAAGTCAAGTCTTTTGATAATGGTGCCAAAATCTTCAGCCCAGATGTCTCGGAAAGAAGTATGCCGTCGGCGACACAAGGCCGGAGCCCAGAGTATATATTCGATTTGAATTGTTTAATAAAGCCCAGTAGAAGATTCTCGTATTTATATTACTTATCTGGGAAGAAATATTTACAAATTTCGCACAACTGTAGAAAATTGAATCTGCTGCATGTATCACAAAACACAGACGCATCATTCATCTTATACTATTATCAAATAAAAAATTGACAGCTGTAAAGATCACAGTGTTCATAGTCTGGACTTCGGCTCCGAGGACGGCTTGGGCTACATGGACAATGGGCTCAGCATTGGTCTTGGGCTAGAAACCAAAAAATGGAGGCATCTATACTGCAAGCTGTCTTTCATCTTCAGTCGAATATATACAGAAAATGATGTGGCAATCAGATACGTTTGAAGTTCTTATTTTATATCACGACAATGATAGGCTATGATTTCTAGCTCTTGATTTATGTTTAGCTCTTAACAACTCATAAGTTGTCTTCCTCTGGTTTTTATCTGGATCAATTGTTTAAGAAAATTAACTTATCAAAGGAATTCAAATGTATGCATATATATTATAAAAATACAAAGAGAGAAATATTCTATGAATAAGTTCAAGTTCTATGAAATTTTGTGGAAAATGTCATCAAAACTCTACACAATTAGGTGCTACTAATTTTTTGAGACCGCCTCCAAAATTATTATTTTAATAATTATTCGATTTGTGTAAGACTGAAGAATTATACATGACTTGAGATAAATTAAAGTGAATGTAAACTGAACTGGACATCTAATTAATTATAAAAAGAAAACAACTATACATAACTTAGTCAAATGGAACATTTTAACTAGGATTCTCATTTATTTTCTTCTCAACCTTAATTACTAATATTGATTGTTGCAGAAATCCTTCTTGAATATTTTTGTTTTCGTTCTTCGTGCTTTTGTATTTTTGCTATAATTAAACAAAAAGAAAAAAAAATGAGAAGTGAGACAATATCCCCGAAGACTTCTAGACAAGCCACAAACGTCTGATTAGCATATTGATCTACGTGGACCCTGAATCCCGATGCCCAACATTTGACTTTATGGCGCGACACAGGGTCCATTCCATAGCTGGTGCCACGAAATTGTTCCGTAGACTGTGGGTCTTTATAGGGCACCAGGCCCATTCCACAATTGACAATCACCTTCTTTGTTTTCAAGTTTCTTGGACTATAGCTTAAAGAAAGTCTGATGGTTGTGAACCATAGCTTTAAGCACATGGTACAGTCGGGGACTTTTTTGAATATTTAAAAAATGATATTATAAAATATTGAATCTCTCTTCAAATTTATCTCGTGATATATTATAATTACCAAAATTTAAAGAACATTATGACTTGAGTAATTTTGTCTTATTAATGATTAAAAAGGCAATTAAAAGGGAACCTCAATGTTCTATAATATGTTTATAATTTTTACCAACAACGATCAAATTTGACACATTATGTTTCAAACTGTCAATATGTTTATCTTTTACACTCTGTGGGATGATCTCACTTTTAAAATCAATGGTTAAATACATATTGTAATCTTCAATTATGGGGTATTGACACTTTGTATATTAATATATTATTTTTGTCACATTACACCCACCAATTATTAGTTTCAGACTTTTTATACAATCCGTAAAAATTTTCATTCCGTTTGGACATAAAATTATTTTTTGGCCTCATAAAATGGTCATTGCCAAAAAGGTATAGGGACACAATTGTCATTTTACACACAAAAAATCATTTTTCATCCAAATTAACTAAAATTTTAATATAAAAAGTAAAGTGTTTGAAATCAATAATAAAAAAAGACACGTCATACTATATTAATGGTTGAATTATGATATGGGATGTAAAGTGTAAATCAATTGGTTTGGGGTGCAATGTATCAAGTTTGATAGTTTATTGTGTAAATTACAAAACAAAGGGTAATTGAAGTGTATAACTTGTATTTTCTTTATTTTTTTAGCTATGAGAAGAATAAAATGTATATTACATGGAATATTCTCAACTGAGGCGACCAAAGATAGAATTAGAAGAAAAATTACCACATTCTCCTATATTATTAGCTGCATAAACTGAGGATTTTTACAGCTTTCCAAACTATATTTACTCATTAATTTAGAACCTCTACAATATGGACGGTTCCTGATTACTTTGGAAGGCATAAAAGTGTCGACCCTGCGCTCTTTTAAGTAGTTCTGGGTGAAGGCATTTATGGATCAGTCATGGTTGGTTGGTTAGTTGATTGGTTACCGTGCAAATTAGGTGAAATGTCATGAACAATTTGGTCATTTCATGCCCTTGGTTCTCCTTCCTCTTTCTTCAGCGCGGTTGTTTTATTTCAAAGGCTAATAATTCTCAGTTCAGCGAAGAAAAGCAACCAACGAAGAAAAAGAAGTGGACGACATAACCCCCTCTTGCTTCAGCTGGGTAGTTTTATACTCTGCAATTCCTTGAGAATCCGAGTCCCAGGAAGACCGTAATTTCAGTGAGCAAGAGAGAGGGAAGGGTTACTTTGAGTTTGAGCTTCTCAGTTCTCAATCTCTTTCGGTCTAAAAAAATTTCAACATATTTTGGAGTTCCTGACCTGCATTTTTCAACAGACGAAGTCTCTCTGTTCTCCACATTAATAAAAATGAAGCTGTAGCCTTGTAACTATATGTGTAAAATTCTGCAAAATCTGTTTCCTAGTACATCGAATATTCGAACATTAATTTCCTTGCAGGCGGCTGAAAATGTGTCTTTGTAAGTTAGTGGGACGGCGATATAGCGGCGGTCAAGACCGCCGCTAAAAAACCGCTGCTAAAAAACCGCTGCTATAACCTATAGCAGCGGTTTTGGGACCTATAGCGACGATTTTCGACAGCCGCTATAGGTGCCTTGTTTGTAGTGGTGGAAGTTCATCACCTTCGTACTGGGATTTTACTTTCACAACGCAAATATATTAAAGACCTTTTGCAGAAAACAAATATGCACCTAGCGAAACCCATTCAAACCCCTATGGCGACAACCGGGCATTTATCTACTCATAATGGTGTCGAGTTTGAGAATCCCACTTTATACCGTAGTACTGTTGGGAGCTTTCAGTACCTTCCATTTATGCATCCCGATCTTGCCTATGTTGTCAATCGTGTATGTCAGTACATGCATGCTCCACGCGTCCCTCATTGGCAGGCTGTTAAGAGGATTCTTCATTATCTTCATCACACGGTGCAATTGGGTCTCTTTTTTGCTCGTTCTTCTGCTTCTATTTTGGCAGCGTATTCTGATGTTGATTGCTGGTTGCCCTGATGATCAAAGGTCTACTGGTGGTTTGTGCATTTACCTTGGCTCTCATCTCATCTCTTAGAGTTCTCGCAAGCAACCGACGATTGCTCGCTCTAGCACCGAAGCTAAGTACAAGGTTGTGGCTAACGCCACTTGTGAGCTCCTTTGGATTCAATCTCTTCTTCGCGATTTGGGTGTTCCCTTGACTGCTCTCCCGGTTCTCTGGTGTGATAATTTGGGTGCAACATATCTCTCTGCCAATCCAATTATGCATTCTCGCACGAAGCATGTAGATGCGGATTTTCATTTTATTAGAGATCAGGTCGCTTCTAGCTCTCTGGTTGTTTCTTTTGTCTCCAGTAAAGACCAGCTACCTGATGTCCTAACGAAGCCCTTATCTGTGGCTCGATTTACTGCTCTTCGTAAAAACCTCTCGGTCCTTTTCCTTCCACTCGGCTTGCGGGGGGATGTTGAAGCACAGTCAGCTGCACCTATGGAGTCTACCTCAGCAGCATCATCCATGTGTTCAAACACGTCCTCTAGCTGAGTCATTTCTTCTAGAAAAGTTTTGTAACGGTTATGTTATACACTTGTTCTCTTCTCCGCACAACCTGCATAATATTCCTTGGTTTGTTAGCATTGCATGAGGCTATATATTCTCTGTTCTGTACGAGCATTATGAATTAATGAAGGAGGAATCATTTGGATCTATTATCTTGTTATTTTCTCAAATTTATTACACATAATGTTTAGGGAAGTCGGAAGACACTAATCTGATTGTACTTTATGGGGAACGTGTTTGTGTATATGGCATGTTTCGATTGCTTCAGGTTACTAGAAGTCAGCCTTTTTGAATGATTAATTCCAAAATAATGGGTCCGGCAAAGGTTAGAAATCTTAGCCGTGTATTGACCGGCATGAAACCATATGGTTTGTGCTCAATGAGCCCTAGCCAGTTTCAGGGAAACTCCGGCCCCACTGCTACGTTAAGTTCGACATTTTTTGTCACAAGACGCCCAGAAGAACTGACCAGCTCAAATCTTTCTATTTAGGAGTATCTGCATGCGGCACCGTAGAAACAGGCCTTGTAGCAGCCGTTGGCAATGCCCTTTGGAAAAATGGGGCTGTATGCGGTAAGATGTACAAAGTTACGTGCACAGGCCCTACGAACTAATGCAGAAGTACTGGTGCGTCAGTCACGGTGAAGATTGTTGAACATTGCCCCGGATGCGCTGCAAACCGGCTTGACCTCTCTTCGCTGGCCTTCTCCACTATCACCGACCCTGCTATAGGAAAAATCAACATCGGCTATGTCGAGTAAGCGTAGCACACACACTCCCTCAGTTTTGGTTTCCTTCTTCTTCTTGTTTTTCTTTATTCTTGAACAACAGTCTTAATTAATTCCACTGGCTCCTAGTATATGTAGTGTAGGCCAAATAATTATTAACAACTTCTTTTACTCTTTCCTGGTTTGGAACTTTGCAGGGTTTGATTCTCCAAGAATAGGCTAGCTATATATAGCTCCTTCCAAAGCAAGCCCACTTGTATTGATAATAAGGCCGAAATAAAAGCAGATCGACCATGGAAATTGGACTTTTTTCATTTTGGTTAAGAACGATCTGCCAAGGAAATAGTACTTATATGATATATGGAATCGATAATACTAAACTTACTTGCAACTTCTCTCTCTCTCATTACCAATATTCTTCGGAGTTTGTCATCAAAGTATACTGAGTAATGTGATACTATATGTTTGGGCAAAAATCATATAAAAAAACGAAAGAATGTGAAAAATATGAAGAGACCACAGGCGGAGGCAAGGGGGAGCGGGGGCCATCGCCCGATTGGCTCCCACAACAAAAAAAAATTTTAAGCCTATTTTTATTTTTTGGCTAAATTACTCCGTACATGACCTTTTCCCAGTTTGGTCCTCAGGGTTCGATTTTCCCAAAAATCCCTGGGGTGAGACCCATTACCAAATAGATCCTGGCGTCAACTTTGGACGGAAATGCACACGTGGCTAACGGTTTACACGTGGCACTGACAAGATTTTTTTAAAAATCTCGCCCAATCGCAATGTGACACGTGTCATACAATAAATAAAAATAAAAAATATTTTAAAAAAATAATAATAATAAATCTAAAATCTAAATTTAAAAAAAAAAAAAACTTGGATCGGGGGTCTTTGCAGGTCCCCCAGCCGCCGCCGAGCACCGCCCGGGGAGGAGGGAGTCCTTCCCTCCTCCTCTGGCCGCCCAGTTCTGGGGAGCGGGGGTCTCCAAGTTTTTTTTTTTTTTTTTTAATTTAGATTTTAGATTTAGATTTATTTTTTTTAAAAAATATTTTTATTTTTATTTATTGGACACGTGTCACATTGCGATTGGGTGAGATTTTTTAAAAAATCAGCTGTCAGTGCCCACGTGTAAACCGTTAGCCACGTGTGCATTTCCGTCCAATAGTTGACGCCAGGATCTATTTGGTAATGGGTACTCACCCCAGGGATTCGTTTAGGGAAAATTGAACCCTGAGGACCAAACTGGGAAAAGTCAAACCCAGGGACGTGCGGACTAATTTAGCCTTATTTTTTACCAAGCCCACCTTCTTTCTCCCACAAAACTCAGCCTGCCCCTTTTCTTGCCTAATAGTTTTAATATTTTTAGTCTTTATTTTTTTATATTTTAACTCTTAAGATATTTCTTTACATTACTTAATATTTTTTTTTTTTAATCATTTTTCCTTAATAGTTTACTTCCTTTCAATTATATTTCTAGTCCCGCCACTAGAAGAGATCATAGAAAATTATAAGAGTCCTCTTATCCAAGGGACTCGATGTCGTGCCCTATGCATATATAGAAGAATTATCACCATCATTGACCGGAAAAATTGTAACTTTGGAATTGGACGTGTAAACTCGATCACGTATGCATCTTCGTTGTGAAAAGTTGGACCTCTTCATTTGTTTGAAAATTAAGTTATTGTACTGCATGCGCATGTGGATGTTTCTATTGATTCTTGACTCGGAAAGTCAAGTCTTTTGATAATGGTGCCAAAATCTTCAGCCCAGATGTCTCGGAAAGAAGTATGCCGTCGGCGACACAAGGCCGGAGCCCAGAGTATATATTCGATTTGAATTGTTTAATAAAGCCCAGTAGAAGATTCTCGTATTTATATTACTTATCTGGGAAGAAATATTTACAAATTTCGCACAACTGTAGAAAATTGAATCTGCTGCATGTATCACAAAACACAGACGCATCATTCATTTTATACTATTATCAAATAAAAAATTGACAGCTGTAAAGATCACAGTGTTCATAGTCTGGACTTCGGCTCCGAGGACGGCTTGGGCTACATGGACAATGGGCTCAGCATTGGTCTTGGGCTAGAAACCAAAAAATGGAGGCATCTATACTGCAAGCTGTCTTTCATCTTCAGTCGAATATATACAGAAAATGATGTGGCAATCAGATACGTTTGAAGTTCTTATTTTATATCACGACAATGATAGGCTATGATTTCTAGCTCTTGATTTATGTTTAGCTCTTAACAACTCATAAGTTGTCTTCCTCTGGTTTTTATCTGGATCAATTGTTTAAG
The DNA here is from genome assembly GCA_003952965.2 of Morella rubra. NCBI lineage: Eukaryota > Viridiplantae > Streptophyta > Magnoliopsida > Fagales > Myricaceae > Morella > Morella rubra. The sequence continues at coordinate 1,301,192 of CM025856.1, forward strand.
AAAATTAACTTATCAAAGGAATTCAAATGTATGCATATATATTATAAAAATACAAAGAGAGAAATATTCTATGAATAAGTTCAAGTTCTATGAAATTTTGTGGAAAATGTCATCAAAACTCTACACAATTAGGTGCTACTAATTTTTTGAGACCGCCTCCAAAATTATTATTTTAATAATTATTCGATTTGTGTAAGACTGAAGAATTATACATGACTTGAGATAAATTAAAGTGAATGTAAACTGAACTGGACATCTAATTAATTATAAAAAGAAAACAACTATACATAACTTAGTCAAATGGAACATTTTAACTAGGATTCTCATTTATTTTCTTCTCAACCTTAATTACTAATATTGATTGTTGCAGAAATCCTTCTTGAATATTTTTGTTTTCGTTCTTCGTGCTTTTGTATTTTTGCTATAATTAAACAAAAAGAAAAAAAAATGAGAAGTGAGACAATATCCCCGAAGACTTCTAGACAAGCCACAAACGTCTGATTAGCATATTGATCTACGTGGACCCTGAATCCCGATGCCCAACATTTGACTTTATGGCGCGACACAGGGTCCATTCCATAGCTGGTGCCACGAAATTGTTCCGTAGACTGTGGGTCTTTATAGGGCACCAGGCCCATTCCACAATTGACAATCACCTTCTTTGTTTTCAAGTTTCTTGGACTATAGCTTAAAGAAAGTCTGATGGTTGTGAACCATAGCTTTAAGCACATGGTACAGTCGGGGACTTTTTTGAATATTTAAAAAATGATATTATAAAATATTGAATCTCTCTTCAAATTTATCTCGTGATATATTATAATTACCAAAATTTAAAGAACATTATGACTTGAGTAATTTTGTCTTATTAATGATTAAAAAGGCAATTAAAAGGGAACCTCAATGTTCTATAATATGTTTATAATTTTTACCAACAACGATCAAATTTGACACATTATGTTTCAAACTGTCAATATGTTTATCTTTTTACACTCTGCGGGATGATCTCACTTTTAAAATCAATGGTTAAATACATATTGTAATCTTCAATTATGGGGTATTGACACTTTGTATATTAATATATTATTTTTGTCACATTACACCCACCAATTATTAGTTTCAGACTTTTTATACAATCCGTAAAAATTTTCATTCCGTTTGGACATAAAATTATTTTTTGGCCTCATAAAATGGTCATTGCCAAAAAGGTATAGGGACAAATTGTCATTTTACACACTAAAAAATCATTTTTCATCCAAATTAACTAAAATTTTAATATAAAAAGTAAAGTGTTTGAAATCAATAATAAAAAAAGACACGTCATACTATATTAATGGTTGAATTATGATATGGGATGTAAAGTGTAAATCAATTGGTTTGGGGTGCAATGTATCAAGTTTGATAGTTTATTGTGTAAATTACAAAACAAAGGGTAATTGAAGTGTATAACTTGTATTTTCTTTATTTTTTTAGCTATGAGAAGAATAAAATGTATATTACATGGAATATTCTCAACTGAGGCGACCAAAGATAGAATTAGAAGAAAAATTACCACATTCTCCTATATTATTAGCTGCATAAACTGAGGATTTTTACAGCTTTCCAAACTATATTTACTCATTAATTTAGAACCTCTACAATATGGACGGTTCCTGATTACTTTGGAAGGCATAAAAGTGTCGACCCTGCGCTCTTTTAAGTAGTTCTGGGTGAAGGCATTTATGGATCAGTCATGGTTGGTTGGTTAGTTGATTGGTTACCGTGCAAATTAGGTGAAATGTCATGAACAATTTGGTCATTTCATGCCCTTGGTTCTCCTTCCTCTTTCTTAAGCGCGGTTGTTTTATTTCAAAGGCTAATAATTCTCAGTTCAGCGAAGAAAAGCAACCAACGAAGAAAAAGAAGTGGACGACATAACCCCCTCTTGCTTCAGCTGGGTAGTTTTATACTCTGCAATTCCTTGAGAATCCGAGTCCCAGGAAGACCGTAATTTCAGTGAGCAAGAGAGAGGGAAGGGTTACTTTGAGTTTGAGCTTCTCAGTTCTCAATCTCTTTCGGTCTAAAAAAATTTCAACATATTTTGGAGTTCCTGACCTGCATTTTTCAACAGACGAAGTCTCTCTGTTCTCCACATTAATAAAAATGAAGCTGTAGCCTTGTAACTATATGTATAAAATTCTGCAAAATCTGTTTCCTAGTACATCGAATATTCGAACATTAATTTCCTTGCAGGCGGCTGAAAATGTGTCTTTGTAAGTTAGTGGGAGCCTGATCAGGCGTCAACTAAACTGGAACCACAAAAAGCATGTGCGGGGCGGTACCACATGGGTGATCGAGTGGAATAGCTTCTGCACTTCTGCTTCCATGTCCAGTCATTCTTTTGACCAGAGGAGTCGTGAGAAGACCGTTTCTCGTTGGGAAAATTTGGTTTCTAAGTGCCAAGCTTTTCCTATAAAAAGGGTACAAATTGTTATCTTCATGCAAGCACCTATACTACTTTAGAGTTGGAAGATATATTGAGTGCAATTTTCTTCAATATTATTTCTACAAACAAAAACGAGATGGCAGTCAAAATCCACACTTTGCTTCTCTTGGGCCTAGTCGTAAGCTTTATCTCTGTGGCTTCTGCTATTTCTGGAACTGCAACCTATTATACAGTTTATACTCGTGAGTATTTGTGAAATCTTAATTACTCTCTTTTTCTTCATTCGAAAAAGAAAAATGAATTTTTCTGAGCATAAATTTCACTTAGATAAATGTACGTATCTTGCACTTGATTGTGTACCATATGGAGACTGGTGTGTTAGGGCTGTTATTTAGAAATAGCCAGCTTTTGAACAATTAATGGAAGAGGCATTGATAAGAAAAAAGTACAGCGTCTTCATCTTTTATGAGAACCCTTTGAATTTTTAGGGTACTGCACTGGCCGGATTATTATTTTTGTGAATCTGTGGCCAATGTTTACATGGAAATGTGTTGGGACTTAGATATATATATCAAACTAATGGTGAATCTTTCTCTGTGGTAGCATCTGCATGCTACGGCTACCAAGACCAAGGCGTTATGATAGCAGCCGCTAACAATGCCCTATATAACAATGGTGCTGCATGCGGTAAGATGTACAGAGTGACCTGCACAGGCGCAACAAACCAAGGAGTACCAAAGCCTTGCAGGGGTTCAGTCACGGTGAAGATTGTTGATCGGTGCCCCGGATGCGCTGCAAACCAGCTTGACCTCTCTCAGCAGGCCTTCTCCGCTATCGCCGACCCTGCTGCAGGAAAAATCACCATCGACTATGTCCAGTAAGCCTAGCGCACACACTCCGGTTTTGGTTTCCTTCTCGATCTTCTTGTTTTTCTTTATTCTCGAACAACAGTCTTATATATGGAGGCCAAATAATTATTAACAACTTCTTTCCCTCTTTTGTGGTTTTCAGGGTTTGATTCTCCAAGAAGAGAATAGGCTAGCTTCTGCTTCCAAAGCAAGCCTACTTGTATTGATAATAAGGCTGAAATAAAAAGCAGATCGACTATGGAAATTGGACATTTTCCATATTGGATAAGAACGATCTGCCAATGAAATAGTACTACGTTTATTAAATCGATAATAATGAACATGCATGCAAGTCTCTCTCTCTCTCTCTCTCTCTCTCTCCTCTTATCCCTATCCCTCTCTCTCGTTAGCATATTCTAAGTTCCGGATTTGTCATAAAAGTCTGATTAATGTGATATAATATACTGGGCAAATCATATAAAAAAGAAAAAGAAAAAAGAAAGTGAAAAAGCAAGAAGAGACCAGATGAAATTATAATAGTCCTCTTGTCCAAGGCCAGACTCGATGTCGTGCCTATGCATATATAGAAGAATTATCATCTTCATTGACTGGAAAAATTGTACCTTATATTGGACGTGTAAAATCGATCACGCATCTTCGTTGTGAAAAGTTGGACCTCTTCTTTGTTTGAAAAGTTACTGTGCTGCATGTGGCATGCTTCTGTTGATTCTTGATTCGGAAAGTCAGTCTTCCGATAATGGTGCCAAAAATCGTCAGGCCAGATTAAGTATAGAAAAATCTTAATCCTGATTGACCGGCATGAAATCGTATATAGTTTCGTTTGGCACGTCTGGTGCTTTAGTTGACGTACGCTTTCTAGGTATTTTATATAATTTGAAGGTCTTGAACTTTTGTATCCCGTAACACGTTTTACTCGTGTGATTTTAACTTATTTCGATATGCACCTTTTGTCAATTTATCCGTTATTTCAAAAAAAAAAATCAACCACGTGCAGAATACATGGATGCAAGTGTCTCAAAAATAAAAGAACAAGGTGTAAAGTGTCCGACTCCCCAAACCAAGTGATTACAAAGTGTAATAGGATAAAATGGGCGAGTGAGCCATGTATAGAACACATGATTGAATTTTTTGTTCGAAATAACGAATAAATTGACAAGAGATACAAATTGAAGGAATCTAAAATCACGTGAGTGAAATGTATCAAAATTAAAAGAATGGGGTGCAAAATGTCAAGACCCCCAAATCATGTGAGTGTAAAATGTAATTAACTAAATTACTTGCAAACTATTGGTCGACAAGTGCATATTCCCATCAAAATCTTTTGCTTTTTTTCTTCTAATTAACTTCATGCTTTCTATAGAGTAAACTCTTCATTAACACGCTTTTCTTCGTCTGCTCTTTTTTTTTTTTTTACTTTTTTTTAGGTAAACCTCTTTATTGCGATGGAAATAAGTTGCATTCTCCCAAGACTTGTATGTTAACTTCGACCTGCCATCGAATTTCCCGGTCGAGCTATATAGCTAGAGTCCTGCCCAACCGTGGTGGGCCAATCAAAAAAGTATGCCATCATCAATACGAGGCTGGAGCATATTGGCCACATATTATTATCTCCATCAGTACTCTTTTTATCTTCCTCCCTCTTTTCCAAATTCATCAAAAAATATTGCTTGTCGTTATTATCTCCATCAGTCCTCTTTTGATCTTCCTCCCCTTTTCCAAATTCATCGAAAAAAAAAAAACTTCTTCCTGCGGTAGAAACATGCTGTTTTCTCCCAAGACTTTTCTGTTAACTTTAACCTCCATCAAACTTCCATGGTTGAGCTAGAGTCCTCGAACAAATTACCAGAGCTGTTAGATTAATAAATTGTTTCCACAAAGCCCAAGGCCAAGAATATTCGTAAAGAGCAACCTTCAACTAGTTTTGGAGTGGGGTGCGCCCGGCCCGTGTAGTAGTGCAATGCATGGGCGACGCGCGAAGCCCCAGCAGCAAGCTACTGTGGCGGACCTTCCCCCGGAAAAATTAATTTAATATCATGTGGCCCGATGGACACGTATCAGATATTAAACCGATAAGAACAGATACTACACTTGATCTTAGCCAAAAGGCCGAGAAAGGTATGCTCTGTTTTACGGTCGCTTCTGATTTTGTAGCTCACTTATGCTTTACTCTCGTATCACTTGTTCGATTTGGGACATAATACGAAAGGAGAAAACATAAGAATCTACTCCAAAGTCCCAATATCGTGCTAATGCAATCCGGGCCTTCCGCGTGGCTTGGACATAGCATGAGCGGGATGGACCTAAACCAGAAATCTTGGCTCCTTTTGGCATCAAACTCGTTACTTTGATTGCCCTCATTGGGTTGCTGCCCTTCATAGATAGATCCTTGACATGATACTTCATTATGGGTCACACATAATGTTTAGGGAAGCCGGAAGACACTAATCTGATTGTACTTTATGCGGAACGTTTTTGTGTATATGGCATGTTTCGATTGCTTCAGGTTACTAGAAGTCAGCTTTTTTGAATGACTAAATTCCAAAATAATGGGTCCGGCGAAGGTTAGAAGTCTTAGCCGTGTATTGACCGGCATGAAACCATATGGTTTTGTGCTCGATGAGCCCTGGCCAGTTTCAGGGAAACTCCGGCCCCACTGCTGCGCTAAGTTCGACATTTTCGATCCCATGACACCCAGAAGAACTGAAATCACGGGTCAAAATTGCCTGCCTTATATTGTCCAGAACAGAACTGAGCCATGCGCCATCCAGATAATTATTACCACCCAATTGTTTCTGATCCGTACACTGATTTCACTTCAAAATTTGGTAGGTAGCTATGAATAGTTATATTGGAGTCCATCTACGTACCTACTCCACCCACAAAGTCTCTGATCTTTTACTGTACGCCGACGGCCGACCAAATATATATCGTATGACATTTTTTTGACAGAGTTCATTGCTGCCTGCACTGTTGTATTTCCGTTTCCTTTTTAAAAGTTTTAAGACTAACAAACAACTCCCCTTGTGACTCGGCAGCTTCCTCTGAAGTCTTCGATGTGAAATGTACATTTACCTGTTCCACAATTAGCTGGCTGCTAGTGTATCGGCTGTAAATGCCTTGATAGAGCATTACCTACTCAACCACATGTATTTGCATGTCTGTTTCCTACCAGCTATACAGCAAGTATACTTTTGACTTACTGGGGATGTCACTAATACCACACTAATCTATATATTGCTCTTAATTAATGTCAGCGCCCTGCAGTCTTTGTCAATCGATTAAGAGTCATATATTTCTTATTCTTCTTGTGGTAACTGGCAACCACATGGGACGTTCAAACTTCATTTACCCCATTTGTTTGGACGTGATTCCCCAATTCTTCTCTTCTCTCTCTCTCTCTCTCTCGCGTTCTGAATGAACACTGCAAGCTGTCTTTCATCTTCAGTCGAATATATACAGGAAATGATGTGGCAATCAGATACGTTTGAAAGTTCTATATTTTATATCACGACAATGATAGGCTATGATTTCTAGCTCTTGATTTATGTTTAGCTCTTAACAACTCGTAAGTTGTCTTCCTCTTGTTTTTACGTGGGTCAATTGTTTAAGAAAATTAACTTATCAAAGGAATCCAAACGTATGCATATATATTATAAAAATACAAGGAGAGAAATATTCTATGAAAAGTCCAAGTTCTAGGAAATTTGTGGAAAATGTCATCAACAACTCTACATAATTAGGTGCTACTAATTTTTTGAGCCCTCCAAAATTATTTCTTTAGTAATTATTCGATCTGTGTAAGAAGAAAAATTACACATGACTTGAGATTAATTGAAGTGAAAGTAAACTGAATTGGACATTTAATTAATTATAAAAAGAAAACAACTGTACACAACTTAAGCCAGATGGATCATTTTAACTAGGATTCTCATTTATTTCTTCTCAACCTAAATTACTAATATTGATTGTTGCAGAAATCCTTCTTGAATATTTTTGTTTTCGTTCTTCGTGCTTTTGTATTTGCTCTAATTAAACAAAAAGAAAAAAAAGAATGAGAAGTGAGACGATATCCCCGAAGACTTCTAGACAGTCCACAAACGACTGATTAGCATATTGATCTACGTGGACCCTGATGCCCAACATTTGACTTTTTGGCGCGACACAGGGTCCTTTCCATAGCTGTGCTGGGAAATTGTTCCGTAGCCTGTGGGTCTTTATAGGGCACCAGGCCCATTCCACAATTGACAGTCCCTTCTTTGTTTTCAAGTTTCTTGGACAATATACCTTGAGATAGTCAGATGGTTGTGAACCATAGCTTTAAGCACATGGTACAGTCGGGGACTTAAAATATTTTGAATATTTAAAAAATGATATTATAAAATATTGAATATCTCGTGATATATTATAATTACCAAAATTTAAAGAACATTATGACTTGAGTAATTTTGTCTTATTAATGATTAAAAAGGCAATTAAAAGGGAACCTCAATGTCCTACAGCTATGATTTGAAGTCATAATCTAATGGGATTTGATCGTAAGATGATTTTAGCAAGTGAAAGCATGATTAAAGCAAGTGAAAGCATGATTAAACCCTGCCTTCAAGTCACGATTCATTGAAATTGCATATTCAACTAAAGGATGATCAAGAGTTTAGCGTCTATAATCCATTTGTCTTATAGACTTAGAATCTCATATTGCTAAAACATGCAAACTTTTATAATTGAGAACTTATAAATAAAACCTTTCTTTTAATCTTTTCCTTACACCATATACAAGTGTGTCTTATGAATTGAACATTCTCACAATAGTTGGAATTTTTTAAATATATTTTTCTTATCTATCTTGAATTAAATTGTCTTTTTATTTTAATTTTAATAGTTTGTGTTGGTCAGAAGAAATCCCTTCTTTATGGAAGAAGCTCTAACGTGGCTAAAGTTATTTACAGACCGAGAGATAAGTATAAAAATGTTATCTTCTCTTAAGCATGAAGCAAAATAGACCATATAGTTCCATAACTGTCGGCAGTATATATATATATATATATATATATATATATATATATTTTAATAAATGTAGGAGAAAGGCGGGGTGCAAAGCATGCATGCATCTCTGAATTCCAATCGCATAATCTGTAATTTTTGTATATTTGGCATTTTTTTAATTATAAAAATCCCGTTAAGGAAAAGTTTATTTGTAAGGAACACGTGCAGAGGTTCTGTTATCAAGGACGAATAATAACTCTCGCCACATGGGTTGCAGCTCCAGGGCACATTACTGACATCCTGTTTTGGTCAAAGAGGTCCCACTCTCTCTACGTCTAGCAGCTTTTTTCTCTCCCTTATCATAGTGGCAATTAAAATGATTCGAAGATCCGACAACTTGTTGACAACTGTGCAGCTGCATGCATACAAAGTTCCGAGTTTAGAAAATAAAAATAAAAGAAGAAGTTGATACTCAACCTGCCTTTTAAAAAAACAAGTTGATACTCGACCGGACATGAGCGCTGTGCACGTCCGGCAATAAACCAAGGGACGTTCGTATATAAGAAATTTGTAGGATTTTGATAAAATTATAAATATTTAAGTGATGTTAAAGTATATTGGTATATGTGTAGAAGTTGTTAAAATAGATTGATGTGTGTAAAAAAAGGTAATAAAGTGTTGTATTGAAATACGTGTGTTTTGTGATATTTAGATTGTAAATATAAAAGTAGGATAAATCCTAAAAAAAAGTGGCAACCGAACATGCCTTCATTGGACCGGCTAGTTTTTAGATTAAGACGTTGGTTTATAAAAATATTCTGAAATAAAATGTATTTAATAAAATTTTAGGGTAAAGTCATAGTTAGCCCCTTATGTTTGGGTAAAAATCAAATAGTTTCCCTAACTTTCAATTCCACAATTTGAGACCCATAACTTTCAAAACCTATCAATCTTTACCTCCGGTCTAAATCAAACGTTATGTCCAAGAGAAAATCATGTAAAATGACCGAAATGTCCATCCAAGACTAAATTTTTTAAAATAAATAAAAATAATAAAAATCTAAGAAATAAATTAAAAATAAATAGATTATTGAAATAAAGTTTCAATAGTTTTATTTTTAAAAAATTATTTTTTTTTTTTAATATTTTTAGTAATTTTATTTAGAGGGGCATTTTTCATTTTTCATGCTCCGTCTGATTTAACACCTGATTTAGACAGGGGGTGAAAGTGATAGGTTTTATAAGTTATGGTTCTCAAATTGTAGGATTGAAAGTGAAGAGAGATATTTGATTTTGTCTAAACATAGGGGGCTAATTATGACTTTACCCTTAAAATTTATAAAATGAATATCTAAATTTCAAAAAATCATACACAAAAACTAATTTTTTATTCAAACTTCAAAAATTTTTTACAAAAACTCTAATGCATTTTTTTAAAAAATTATAATAAATCTTCTCTCTCCATATTTTTTTTTATCAAACTCCAATATTTTTTTATCAAAAAAAGTTCGACAAATCATCTCTCTCTACAACTTTTTTTACAAACTCCAAATATATTAAAATTCTATACTTTTGATATACAATTTTTACATCAAAATTCTTCCTTAGATACTTAACGGGCTTTTGACGGTAATGGTTTGAGTAGTGGCGTTTTACTGTCATCATTGATGGGTCTATTTTTTTGTTCATTGGCTAAATCTTTTCAGTATAATCTTAGTTGTAATATCTTTTTATGACACTCAGTATATTTAGAAACAGATAAATCCATGGCAAATTTAGTTAAAGTTGTTTTAATTATTTTTTTTGGACTTATTTATTACCAAATTACTATAACAAATTTGAGCCAAATAAAATCTATACAAAAAAATATAAAAAATAAAGAAAAATTGAAGCACATCTTAAAAATATAGGATGATAAATCTAATTCAATAAAAAATCTAAAAATCAATAATCTAAATTTTTTTTTAAATCATACTTTAGCCACGGAGGTGCCAGTCCCCAGTAATAGCTAAAATCCCTGCAAGTAAGTACTATTTTGAGTCATCCGTACCGATAGCGGAAAAACAGGAATTTTTCGGTTACTTGCAAAATCCTAAGACCTGTTAATTCGAGTATTTGACATTTACTGTTTTAGTTGGTACATTTCTCGACATATTCGTTCGAGTATAGTTTACAAACGTCAGGTCCAACAGATTTATATACTCACACCATTTTTAATATTTTTCTATTTTAAGCTCTGCTGCACACTAATACTCAAAAATATTACTTACAAGTTTCCTATATTTGCTCACTAGATTTTAGGTCTCAATCACAAAATATAAACTTCAAATTAACGATACCAAGAACAAACATATAAACTAAATGCAATATAAGTCCAGGAGAAATAAATTTATCAATATATTTTATTTTGCAAGTATATATAAATAATTTATAATTCTCGCTATTTCGTACGACCGGCTAGCCATCATCTTCAATATATGCACCTTTTTCCTCTCACGGGTTAACAATCAATTTATAAACATATCTATCACATCTAGAACAGTATAAATTTCGAGGTAGCACTATATTATACTATCGTTTGACTTCTTATGTCATGTCATAGAGAGATGCAGGATCTCTCAAAAAGGAATTGGCCTAAATGTTATACACTTAATGTTATCAATTTTATTTTCCTTTAATGTTATACATGAAGAAAATGTTAACACTACAATCCCTAATTATAACCCACCAATCTTGTTTGTGAGTTAAACACATTAAGATTTTTCTTTTTTTTAGAAATTATACTTTGCACACTCTAAAATCACACAATCTATAATTTATACCAATAACTACCAAATTTGACACATTATGTTTCAAATTATCAATATGTTTATCTTTTATACTCTGTGGGATGATCTCACTTTTAAAATCGAGGGTTAATACATTTTGTACCTTATAATTATGAGATCTTGACACTTTATACTTCAATCTATTATTTTTGTCATGTTACACCTATCAACTATTGGTTTCAAATATTTTGAACTATCCATTAAAATTTTCTGTCAGCAAAAAGTTATAGGGACACTTGTCATTTCGCACAAATATGCTCTCAATCCCTCTTTTTTGTATTTTGTGGTGCAATGTGTCAAGTTTGATAATCCGGGTGTAAATTATAAAATGAAAGGTAATTGAAAAGTATAAAGTGTATTTTCTTTATTTTTTAATTATGAGAAAAATTAAATGTATATTACATGGAATATTCTCAACTGAGGCGACCAAAGATAGAATTAGGAAAATTACCACATTCTTCTATATTATTAGCTGCATAAACTGAGGATTTTTACAGCTTTCCAAACTATATTTACTCATTTAGAACCTCTACAGTATGGATGGCTCCTGATTACTTCGGAAGGCATAGAAGTGTCTCCGCGCTGTTTTAAAGTAGTTCTGGGTGTAGGCATTTATGGATCAGTCATGGTTGGTTGGTTAGTTGATTGGTTACCATGCAAATTAGGTGAAATGTCATGAACAATTTGGTCATTTCATGCCCTTGGTTCTCCTTCCTCTTTCTTAAGCGCGGTTGTTTTATTTCAAAGGCTAATAATTCTCAGTTCAGCGAAGAAAAGCAACCAACGAAGGAAAAGAAGTGGACGACATAACCACCTCTTGCTTCAGCTCGATTGTTTAATACTCTGCGATTCCTTGAGAATCCGAGTCCCAGGAAGACCGTAATTTCAGTGAGAAAGAGAGAGGGAAGGGGTACTTTGAGCTTCTCAGTTCTCAATCTCTTTCGGTCTAAAAAAATTTCAACATATTTTGGAGTTCCTGACCTGCATTTTTCACCTGACGTAGTCTCTCTGTTCTTGTATAAGGTGAGAGAATTTCGCAAATTTAGTTGATTTTTCCTTTAAAGTGGAAATAACGTTTTGCAATTCTCTTCCTCGGTAAACGTCTTTCAAAATTTTGGAGATTTGACATGCATTTTTCTGTAATCTTTTAAAAGATTGTGGAGAGTGTGACCTCCATTTTTGTTTGTCCGAGTCTTTTTTTTATCAAGCTCAACTTTTTTTTTTCCTGCTGTTAAATTTTGGAGATCGCAGTTGTACGAGGTGAGAGAACCTCATAAATCTAGACAGTTTTTCTTTCCAAGTGAAAACAACATTTCAGCTGTCGATTGTGACAATGCAGACAAATTCTAAACCCGTGTTTGGTTCGGCTGTATAAAATATATGGTTTTGATTTTGAGTTGGATTTCTATTATATTTAAGAATCTTGCTTCTTCCTTTTTTTTTACCCTCAATTGTTTATTCAGTTTCAAAAGCGTCCGGAGTTTAGATTTGGCATTGGGCGCTTCAGCTCCAATAACATCCAACCAAACACAGCATAGTTAGTATCCAAGTTTGTTGCAGTTCATGTAGTTTTTTTCCGTCGCAGGCCGAAAATCTGAGTTTGATTTTTAATTTGATTCTTAAATTTACTCAGATCTTCTGGAATTTCGTTAAAAGTCGACAAACACAAACTGTTAAATGTCTATTTTTGTTTTTGTTTTTTGGTTTGTCCTATAGTATTCCGTTTTGGCGAATTCTGGTTAAGCTATGCTGGGATTTTGTTGCACAGGGCCACAATTTAGAAAATCTATCGAAACCGCCAAAAACAAAACCTTGGTCGGGAAACCAAATCTATTCACACCTCAGAAGTCCTTTTCGGAGCTCGCACTGCATTGCACTGCCCTTCACAATGAGGGAGTGAAGAATTTTCTATAGATGGCAAACATTCCTCGGAAATGACTGTGAATTCTCAACCCCCTAGGTAAAGCTCTCTCTCTCTCTCTCTCTCTGTGTTTGTGTTCTGTTCCTATGTAACATTTGTTTTGCAATATGGGTAACATGTGAGGAAGACTCTGACAGTCTGTAATTGGGGACCATCTTACAAAAACTCCAAAATATCCATTAAATTACACCACCCATTATTTCCTTGTCTCGGAGGAGAAAAAAAAGAGAGTTTGTTCGTATTATTGCTTACGTATATTAACTTGAATACGTGAATTAAGAAAGTCAGACAAAGAACAATGATACAAAATGCTTGAGATGACACTCCGAACAAAATGTGTGGCTGAATTGGCATTGACAAATGATTGGGTCGTTGATGCAGACGGTGATTGTGGCTCAAAAGTTTGGATGGCCCTTTGTTCTGTACAAGCCCAACAACGCTTGCTCAGGATTGAGGGAAAAAGCGAGGAGCTGAACAAAATAGGCAATGATGGATGGTCTTTATTGAATTCATTAATTTCTCGGTAGATGGTCTCAAGTGAAGTTTTGCTTGGAGGTGGGCTTTGGAAGAAGAGAGGAAAAGTTGAGAGATGGGAGCAGCTGGTGGAGAGGAGCTAATGCAAGGGCCAAGTGGCCGCGAGGAGAAAATATTTGTTTCAGTTAGGCTGAGGCCATTGAATGAGAAAGAGATTCAAAGGAATGACGTGTCGGAGTGGGAATGCATCAATGACAATACCATCATATACAGGAATAACCTTTCAGTTTCTGAGCGCTCCATGTACCCAACTGCCTATACATTTGGTAAGAAAGTGCTAAATTACATTTTCGTATCCCCAAGTCAAATTGTGTCAATTATAAAAAACCATTGATGCAGCCATCATTCTTTGCCAGAAGATATAGCAACACTTGATTCGGATTGTACCCAATTATACTCATCTAGTCCATAATCCGGATCCAATTTCAGTAGCTTAATATTTCTCTGAGATCTTTGTCTTTGTTTTCTTTGTGCAATTCGTTGTGTCTGTGTCGATTCTACTTTATCCTGGCTTTCAGTTAAACTTGGCCATACTGGTATGATAAACTCTTTCCAGATGTTAAGTTGAGTTTCACGTTGGTCTGTTGTCTGTTATAAAAGCATTTGATTTAGACAATATGGTTGCCATCTCTGACACGGACTTAATTTTTAAATTTTCTACCCCCCTGATCTGCGTTTTTGGTTACTTTTGGTTCCAGACAGAGTATTTAGGAGTGATTGCTCCACAAGGCAGGTATATGAAGAAGGAGCCAAGGAAGTTGCACTTGTAGTTGTCAGCGGTATAAATGGTGAGTACGCGCATTTTTCTTTCTTGTTACCATTGTTCCTGTCTCATGAACTTTCCTTGAAGATGGTATTATTTTTCTTTTCCCATGTTAATTCTTCTGATAATATATTTTTCAGCAAGTATTTTTGCATACGGTCAAACAAGTAGCGGAAAGACGTATACCATGAGTGGAATTACCGAGTATACTGTCTCGGATATATATGACTACATAGAGCAGGTAACTGAAAACATTAATATTGGTTTCCCTTATCGTCAATCATGGATTTCGTTTTTTCCATGGGTTCCATTAATTTGACTAGATGATGTGGATTTGTAGCACAACGAAAGAAACTTCCTTTTAAAGTTCTCTGCAATGGAAATTTACAACGAATCTGTCAGGGACCTCCTAAGTGCAGATAATACCCCGTTAAGACTTCTTGATGATCCAGAGGTGTATATCATTTTTGGTATGTTTTGAAGAACTGTATATGTAATCTTCATTGAACTAATAGTTAGCTAATTTGGTAGAGAGGGACTACTGTTGAGAAACTGACGGAGGAAACTCTAAGGGATTGGAACCATTTTAAAGAACTTCTATCAGTCTGTGAAGGTGAGGAATAAGGATGTTCCAAGCTAGTCTCTTTCTTTCAAGAACGTGACTGCATATCTAAGTAATGTCCTATTTCACTTTTGCAGCTCAAAGACAAATTGGGGAAACATTCCTGAATGAAGCGAGCTCCAGATCTCATCAGATTCTTAGACTGGTACGACAGGGTTTTCGTTACAAAATCTGTAACTGTTAGCTGGTGCTTTTTCAAAATTTTCAACAAGTAGTGTGTTCTTGTCAGACAATTGAAAGTTCAGCACGTGAGTTTCTTGGCAATGACAAGTCAAGCTCCCTTACTGCTACTGTGGTATGAAGCATTTACCTTACATTATTATTTTGAGAGAAGGGGGGGGGGGGTGGTTCTGGTATTAGCAACAATGACAACATCTTTTTTCCCTGGGTACAGAATTTTGTTGACCTTGCAGGAAGTGAGCGTGCATCTCAGTCATTAGCAGCTGGCGCAAGGTTGAAAGAAGGTTGCCACATAAATCGAAGCTTGTTAACTCTAGGAACTGTTATCCGTAAGCTCAGGTTCGCTGGTCAAGCTTGTATCTTTATTTTTTGCACTTTGTCTGACGCCACTATTATTTGTTTCCTGCCTCTGCCTTAATTTCATTTGTATCCATTAATGCATGGTCAGCAAAAGGACCGATTAGGAAACATGTCACTGGTGTCATTTAGGAGTTAGCAATTCTATGTAAGTTGATGCATTCACTTCTAGTGTATTGCTGTAGTTTGTTGAACACCTCCTCAATTGAATACCTAGCTTTATGATTCAGTGCTAGTTTTATTACAGTTTCCAGTCTTTGTGATCAAATTTCTGCTATTGAATTTGATAACAGTTCATCAAGCATTTTATAAAATAGATAACAACTAGTAACATATCTAGCATCTGCCTTCCAAATTTAAAGTGTTCCAGATTGTAGCCTTACTGCTATAGTAAGGTTTTGTTCTCATCATGGACATATATTGTGCCATTATCTAGTCTAGTGTAGTGTGACGAGTATTGACTATGGTAGTGATTGTCATGGCCTTTCCAGAAGCTATTGAAGTTGTCAATGTTATTGTAGTTTATAATCTTGTGCATGATAGTTTTTATTTTCTATCTTTTAGTGTTTTCTTTTAGTCGTTATGTCAAATGAAGCCTCTCATATAGAATTAATGATTACAATCGATAGCTAATATAGTTAACATTGTGTTTGGATGCAGCAAGGGAAGAAATGGACATGTTCCTTTCAGAGATTCGAAGCTAACCCGCATACTGCAGTCCTCTTTAGGAGGAAATGCTAAAACAGCCATTATCTGCACCATGAGCCCTGCACGAACTCACGTTGAGCAATCAAGAAACACTCTGCTCTTCGCGAGCTGTGCTAAAGAAGTGTCAACTAATGCACAGGTCAATGTAGTCATGTCTGATAAAGCCTTGGTAAAGCATTTACAAAGAGAATTGGCTCGATTGGAGGGTGAACTGAGAAGTTCAGGATCAACTTCTGTTACATCTGATTCTGCTACATTACTTAGAGAAAAGGACCTTCAGATTGAAAAGGTAATCAACAGGCTTTTAGTATCATGTGCAGTTACCATTGGTGGTTTAGCATCAAAATAGAAAGAAAATGTTCGTGTTGTATGTAAAAATCCATACATACTGATGGAACCTCATAAGAGGTAGCAATCTTTGCATGCATCACCTGTTGGTTCAACTTTGTTGAGTCACATACAACACAAAATCTATCGACCTATTTGTTTTCTTCCCATTTAGAACTCTGAGGTAACTGTAAGGGTACACAAAGAATGATAATATCAGTCACAACTCTCAATTCCGACCTTATCTTTCTCCTGATGCTTAACCTCAGCTTCAGTTATAATTAGGAGCCGACCCGATTATCTTGACCAGCTACAGAAATACACAAAACGTAGAGCAAAAGAGAAGGGTGCACATAAGATTGATCTCCGTAATATATACCAAGAAAGGAAGACTATTTAGCTGATAGTAGAAGACAAAGAAAACCAAGAAAATATTTACTTGTTAAGACAACCTTTGCCAGAAACTGGAAACCAATCAACCTGTTTATGTTGTTATCTGTCATAAAAGTTGAAAGGTCCTAAATGTTTCTGGTCTCTGATGCTCCTACAGAAGTTATCTCCTTCCTCTTACTAAAATTGTCTGCATGTTCATGCTGAAGTTCTTTCACACACACTCAAAAACTGAAAAGCCACTGATTGACCTTTAAACAGTGAGGCTGGAATCTAGCCAATATTCGAATTGACTCTTTCTGTGTGTATTGACTGACCATGCCCAAAAAGAACCCGGGGGGGGGGGGGGGGAGGGGAAGGGGGTTTACTGTGCCATATCTGTGATCTAACTATGACCTGCTGCATGCGTTTAGAAGAAGCACATTGTACAGTCCTTGCCATTCCTGCGATGGGCTGAACCCCTGAATACTTTGGATATTTTTTCTTTCCCCTCATGCAGCTGAAGAAAGAGATAAAGGAACTGGCTCTGCAACGAGACCTGGCTCAATCTCGGGTTAAGGATCTTGTACGACTGGTCGGTGATAATGAACCTGCATTAGTACTGGTATGTATGTTAATATATGCAAACATTATTTCATCTTTATATACCTTACGATTTTCTTCTTCATGCCCATCTTTCTTCAGGCAGATCAAAATTACCATTACCCCAAATTGCGAGTTCGAACTTCATGGGATTTTGAAAATCAAATATCTGAGGCACCTGTCTTGGCAAATCCTCCCTGCCACGATGTTAGTGTTGGATCATTTGATGCATCTCAATATTCAGACGGACACAGTAGTAGTTCTGATGAGAACCTATTCCAACTTCCTGATTTCCAAGAGAATGTTTTGCAAACCCATTCCTCTCCACGCTTCTCAGCTAGTCTTCCCAATCTTGTTGGAACTGGTGAGTATCCAGAGGAGATTGGAGAACAGACTGATGAAACATCAGAGGACCTTTGTAAGGAAGTTCGGTGCATTGAGATGGACATGCCAAGAATAAATAGATGTGTAGAGCCAAATATGTCAGACTCAAGCCCAAACAAATATGTAAGCTCAAATATGTCAGATTCAGGCCCAAACAGATACGTGAACTCAAATATGTTTGATTCAAGCCTGAACAGGTACATTAACTCAGATATTTCATCTTCCATAGCAAACACAGCTATCTCAGGAGTGACTGTGGATGCGAAGGGGGATAAAGCAAATCAAGAGTTTGGGTCGCCTCTTCTGAAGGAAGACCAAGAGTCAAACAGCTTCCTTCCCGATTTTCTTTTTCCATCACCGAAAAAGCCATCTCCGTGGCCAATGGAAAATAGTACGCCTAGCTCTAGGTCCTTGGGACTAACTCGGAGTAAAAGTTGTAAAGCAAGTCTTATGACTAGTTTGTCTTTGCCTTGGTTTGAGAAGGTAGAAATGCATGAGAGCACTCCGGCAACTGGATTTGAGAAAGAATTCACTGGAAGACCTGAGGAACTTCAGATGAAACTTTCTGCGTTGAAATATGATGCCATCATTGACAGGTTATCAAGGAGTAACTCTCAGACTTCAGCAGGGAGTGCTGCTGTTGATGAGTCTAAAATGCTGGATGCCAAAATTTCAATTGACGAAAATAGTACCCACAGGCCTACTTCAACTGCTGTGATAAACGAAATAGCTGATCCTCAGTGTGAGAATCAACATGCTGATCATGTGGTGAGTGCTGGTACAATATCTATCATAGATGATCACATCCATGGCAAGAACTGCAAAATCTAGTTTACAATTAGTAACATGGTCCATATTTAATTGGAATTCAAATCAGGAAGATTGGTTTCTTTTGAGACTCCAGCCACTGTCATTTGTTAACGTGGATTTTCATGCATGGCAGGTACTGGGGATAGGACCAAAGCCAATAGCTTGCACAAAGAATGTCAAAGATGTTGGCTTGGACCCAATGCAAGATGACATAGGAAGTCCCTCAAAATGGCCATCAGAGTTTAAGAGGCTCCAAAAAGAGATTATCGAACTTTGGCATGCTTGCAACATCTCATTGGTTCACAGGACCTACTTCTTCCTGCTATTTAAAGGTGAGCCAGCAGATTCTATTTACATGGAAGTGGAGCTCAGGAGGCTTTACTTCCTCCAGGAGATATTTTCCCGAGGTTCTCAAACTGTGGAAGATGGTCAGACTCTTACACCGACTTCAAGGTAATGTTTCTTATCTTGTCTGAGAGTTTCCTGGCTTGCTAAAGTATTTTACTTCATCGTTTCCATTAGGAGAAACCAATTCTGCTTCTTTTGTTGGACAGCATGAAGGCTCTACGACGTGAGAGGCAGATGCTGAGCAAGCAATTGCAGAAGAGGCTATCTAAACAAGATAGACAGAACCTCTACCTTAAGTGGGGTATTGGGTTGAATACAAGGCATAGAAGATTACAGTTGGTGCACTGCTTGTGGACTGACACTAGAGACATGGACCACATTGCAGAGAGTGCGAGTGTGGTTGCAAAGCTGGTGGGTTCTGTTGAGCCAGGGCAGGCTTTCAAGGAGATGTTTGGGCTGAACTTTGCACCCGGGCGCTCAAGCTTTAAATATTGTCGTTGGAAACACAATGTGAAGCATCTTCTGTCAGCTTGATCAGGATCCGCATACAGAAACTTCTTGTGGATATGGTGATTCCTACGGCTCCTTTTTATATGTAGTTGAGTACAAGTTCAAACACTTCTTGAATTAATATTGTGTGTCTCGGTGCAGTTGATTGTAAGAAATCCTGTAAATTTGATGAGGTTAGAAATATGTGTAACGGTAATGCTGATGCTTTCCTCGTTTCTTTGTAAAGTAACCTTCTCTTATGACAATAATCAAGCTGGTGGCATGAGGGAATGTTGTAGGCGTTTATGTGCCACTGATGTTGAAGTTTCTTGATCTTATTCATTTTTTTTTCTTTTTTCTTTTGGTCATTCTTTTCCTCAAATCCGTAAGAAAAAATGTGGACTTATATGCCTGTTCCTGACCACTTTGATTTTGGTATTGCCGTGGTAAGGTGGAATGGTGAATATATACAAACGTTTAAGATGGGATGGGCAGGTTCACTGACACAGTGCAGGTCGTGTTAGGCTCTGTGCTCTCTTTGTTCTGAAAGGATATAGTTTAATTATTTTAATAGATCATTTGATGTCCTCAATAAGTCTAATCGTAAACTTGTAGTATCAAATGTTTTTCTTGCTCCTTTCGTTAATGCTCTCTTAGATGTTTCTTTAAGTTATTAGCTTGTCCTGCACTATATTTTACTCGTTGTCGGATAAATCAGTGGATCTTCAAGATTAACCAGCTTCCCACGCAACCTATAAACTTCAGAAAGACCTTCCGAAGACACGAGTAGACTCCGATGGGTCCTGTCATATCATGTATGGGCTTTTCTGTTCCTCTGGGCCACGTTTGTAAATAAATTTTCGGTGATGTTACAAAAATTGAGGTAGAGCAAAGTTTTATTGGATTTTTTAGAGAAATTAGTGAAAATAGAAGTTAATGGGAGTAAATAAAAAAATGAAGAGAGGTCATTTGAGTGAATTTTTCATGTTTATTGTAATGGAATGATTTAAAATTTTATTTTTTTATTTTTTTGCTAAAATTTTGAATTAATTATGTTTGGACATAACAATTTTGGAATTGAGAAAATTTTAGTCAAAATTTTGACATGCACACAGGCCCTTAAGTTTCATTTTTTTTTTTCTTACCATCATTGGGTTGTCTATTTTCTCAGTTCTATTGATCCAAAAGTTCTTATTCTATGACACATTAGATTAGATCTTATTGCCTTCTAAGAACTGATTATCTTAGAGTCTCACATTGCTGGCTTTTATAATTTTGAGCTTATAAATAAAGTTCTTTTTTAATCCCATCCTTACACCAATGAGTATATATAATTATGCTCCCATGGAAGGCTTTCTGACTATGGCCCAAACTAATTAAATATTGTGTCTTTCTTACATTTTTTTTCTCTCTCTCTCTCTAGTCTAATTTATTTTCTTTTATATTTAATTTTAACAGATTATTCGGTGAAAATTAGGTAAACTATCGATCGCTGGGGTTGGAGGCTGTCTGCCGTTAGTTTGGAAGTAGCACTTGTCTTTTCTTCCTCGATGTGTTATTTTCTTCTTTCTTTTTTTGTCTCCTAATTGGTACGTAATTATCATAAACTAGATATAAATATACGTGTACCATCCCTCTTGTTGCCTCAGGCACGGTCTCTGTCCTGGGCATTAAGTTCTGAGCGGCCATGCGCATTGGAGAGCCAGGTAATTTACATTTCCTTTGTTCATTAATCCTGATCCACGGTTTTTATGGCCTTCGGCTGGGCCCAAAGTCACCCAAATAACCTTTAGGGAGATTACACGGATCGATCCAAGGAAATTGGTCTCCGTCAATTGCTTTCAAAGCTCTTTCTTCTGGAAAAAAAAAAAATCAAATCAAATACATATATAAAAACTGTAATTCGGTGAGAAACAAGACTGTCCAGATCACCTTGCTTTTACAGAAGGCTAGCTAAAGCAGCATAGGAGTAATTTGTAATCTGGTTTTCTAATTATTTTCTTTCTATGCATGGTTTCTGTACGGTTCTCAGCCCCTGGCTACTACTGCTTGCTTCATGTTGTGTCACCTAGTCGTCGGTTTGCGGAAGATAGCACTTCCTTCGCTTTTGCTGCTCTACAAGGACCTTTTGATATGACCCACATTTATGTATGGATCACAGCGTTGTAAGAGGTATTGAATAATTTACTTAAAAAGACAAAAAATCAAAGGCATGCCATAATAGGTACTGGTTAGTAATACCCCCACCATACCAGTGAAGTTTTATTGATATTGAAGTCTCAAAAATTATTGGATGAATTAAAGATTACGTGCATTTTCTTGCGGATGCATGCATGATGCATGGGAGTTGAAAAATAAAAACTTTTTTTATATCATTAACTAGATCTTCCAATCTTCAAATTAAACCCCTGCCCAACATCAGCCGGCTCGAAAAACACAGCAGAAAAATATCTTCTAAAATGAGATATCTACTTAAGAATCAAGGAGATGTTTCTAAGTGATCGATTATATAAATCCCTTTATAGGTGGGAAATGAAGCAGTTGTTCTCTACTTTACGTGAACATATATAGATTTCTTTGCTTCTATTGGTTTAGTGGGAAGCTCCCTAGCTATTTATAGTTTAACCTTTTCCTTTGAAGTTGATTGGTGAATTATATATCGTAATCTAGTGGAAGTCTTATCTCTTTGTCACGAACAGCTTTCGTTCGGACAGATCTCTTCTCGAACGGTTTTCCCGTTGCCTTAACCAAGATAATGGCAGTTTTTCTCTAGTATAATCTTCTCCCAGCTCCGGAAGAGAAATTAAGAACTTCTATCTCCAGTCTCTGTGGAAGCCAACCATTAGAGCAAGCAATTATGTGTCTATCCGAACACTCTTGCGTTGAAAAGTTCTCTTTCTTTCTCTGGGTACTTACGGGCCTCCTATGTTTGCTCATCGGCGGTGCCCTAATCGGGGAAGCTGTGATGGAGATTATACATCCCGTCAACGCACCTCATCGGGACTTGGGGTTCATTTTCGTCACAATCTTTTTCGGCATCTTTACTTGCTTAATATTCTTCATCCCTGCTGCCGTGGTTTGCGCGGAGCTGTTTTTGGATTGGTGGAAGACTGCACCTCGGTTACCTCCATTCGTTCGGTCAGGGAAGATCGCTCCTTTACCGGCGAGTGCTGCAGCTTCCTTCGATGGCACTGATCCTGGATCCATTGTGTAGCTAGCTGATCAATAAGCCTGCATCAATAATTACCGGTTAGATATATAATCGTTTGAGTTTCAAAGTTGTTCGATTTGGCACGTTAGATTTTTATTTGCTTTTTCCTAGAAAATTGTCATAGTGGCCTGATATGTGTGCTAGTATTAAAAGGTTCTCATGAAAATTTAGCTCTGAATCTTTCAATTGACAGTTCCAATCTTGTAGGATAAAGTCAACGAGGTCAACTTGATTTCCTCCTAATTCGCTCGATTTCCTCCTTAATTAGAATAGGAAATTAATTGCAGTTTCAATCCGGTAGTTGTTTCAAAAACCTTGGGTTTGTTTGTTTTTTCGTAACTTTTTCTTATCCAAATCCCATTTTTCATCCAAATATAGTTTTTAATACTAAAAACTTTTCTAATCTCTAATAAAAATTTTCATCCAATCATTGGTCTTGATTTTTATGAAAAAAACAACGCAAAGTTGAAGAAAAAAATTCATAAAGCGCATCTTACAAAATTCTTTCTAGAGATAATTAATAAAGACAAAATTAAATGTTTATGACCTATTATATTGTACAATAATTAATACATACGGTAACGAATATTGTCGGATTTACATATCATGTCTATCTTTTTCAAATTTAGACAGCAAATTTGAGGAGGATTTTGAAGGTTATAGTTAAAATAATTTACTAACTCTTTATAAAGCTCATAGGGGCACTCCATCAATAGCCCAGATTCAGACCTAATAAGTCATAACAAGAGTTGTGATTTGCTAACATATCAATAAATCTATTAATGGTCTAGATTGCATTAAACAATATATTAATGGATCATTGATAAAATTCATTAATGTGTTAACAACATTACATTTTGTTAGAATCTGTTAAGATTGAAGTTTTAGGATCTAAACTTTTTCCAGATTCATTGGCTTTAACCCGTTGGTAGAAATTGGTTCACTTTCTCTCTCCCGGCCCTCCATCCTCCATTACTCAGTGATCAGAACCGAACAGTAACCCTTCATGTGATCCACAATGCAACAGCAGTCTCAGTGCTCTTGAGTTTGTCGTGTTTCTACCGGGAACAATCACAAAATTGCTTCCTCGTTCTCTTTTGCCTTCCAAAAGGCAAACTTGGAAAGATTCAGCTGGGCGGATCACTTTGTCTTGCACAATATAATCCAAGAAAAAATGTGTCCAAAGAAATAGAAATAAACATCACGGCGTTTTCCTCCATACGGAATGTTCCTTGTAAAACGACATGCTCCTACACCTACACAAACCAAAACAAATGGAATAAGGAAAAGGAAAAGGAAAACACAACAAAACGCATATATCGTGTGTCGATGCTGTCGTTTTGCGAGGCTAATTAAACGGCATGTTTTGCGTCGTGTGTTACGTGTCTCTACGCACAAGGCACGAGCTGAAGGCACCACGTGCCCGCATATAGCTTGCTCAAGAATCAAGATGCAAGCCCTGTTCAAACAGAAACGAAGTTGTCGTCGGGTCGAATGTAGCTTGCTAACGTCGGCGTTTCATGTCTACGCTAAATATGGATTCACATTTATTAGCATCCTACAGTTAATGCACTGTATATGTTTGCTAATTTGCGCAATCGAAAAAAAAAATAAAGTATATCTTTTCCCCAAGATTTCCTGAATATATATCGATAACTATTGCTTTTATTTCCTTTTCCACATGTGGCCCAATCGACAACGACGGACTGATATAGATAGGTGTCTTTTCAACTTTCATAGTTTCATGTCATGCGGACTGCAGAGGGTTAGTGACCCCTCTTAAAGTGAATCTTCATTGCCTTAAATTTTTATGTGAAAAATATTTATTGCAATCTGACAGCAAATCTACCTCCAGTCACATAAAATCTGTTTTCATTCTCTTTCTGGGTAATTTTTTTAGTGGCCTTTTTCTTGTGGGTAATTCCATTTGCGTTTAGTTACTTTCCTTTTTCCCCTCTCTCGGTTCTCCTCTTACTCATCTGCCTTCAAGCTTTTGTTTTGAGAGATTCGCACGAATTCTTGTGCTTCGGGCTCCAAGGTTGTGTTGTAATGTTAAAATTTTAGGTGTAAAAGTTCGTAAAAAAATAAAAAGAGGGATGAAAAAATTGAGAAAAAAATAAAAAAATTAATAATAATTGATAGAAAGGTGGGAAAAAATTTTTTTTTATAACGATGATAAAATTTTAAAAAGTCAAAATTTTAGTTACGGAACGCATCTCAAGTAATTAGTAATCGCCAAGCATAGTATAGCTTAGTGTGACAGATGTACCTGGTAATAAGATTCCATGGATTTGTAGGCTGTGGTCATTCGACATTCTAGATTTAATATCTTTTTATTCCAAATTAAGAATATGCAATAGGTTTCAAATAATTGTGTTTGAGGGTAAAATTTTAAGAGTCGATAAAAAGGCGTAAAGAGATAATGAAAAAATAAAAAAAAATAAAAAAAATTGTGAAAAATAAATAGAGAAAAAGAATTATTATAATAATAAAATTTTAGCATTAAAATTTTAGTTGGACAAATACGGTGCTAATCTTTGGTAACTAAATGCATAAATTTCCAAC
This sequence comes from Morella rubra, assembly GCA_003952965.2. NCBI lineage: Eukaryota > Viridiplantae > Streptophyta > Magnoliopsida > Fagales > Myricaceae > Morella > Morella rubra. Next base: position 1,326,485 of record CM025856.1, read on the forward strand.
CTGGAGAATTTAGTTCAAATCTAGGACAAACCAAAAAGATTTCCAGCGACCTTACTCATCCCAATTTAGCTATTCCATCATAAATTTGGGCAAAAAATCTAACTTTTTTTTTTTTAATCCAGCTATTGGCCAGTAAAACTGCATTGGCCTTCTGTTTCGACAAGACAGACCTCCTTTCCATTCCCATGTGACTTTCCAAGCTCTTCTCGATTTATATGAAAGATTCAACTGTGTTTTTTACGTGCCATTGAAAAGAATAAAGCTTCCCTACAGCCTCTCTCTCTCTCTCTCTCTCTCTCTTCCGTGAACCATCATGGACGACAGGGTCGAAGAAAAGCCCATATGGTTTCGAGCTTTACTTTCTCTTTCCTGTGGAGTCATATGCGTCATTGGTACATCCGCAGCCCTCGCAGACCTAACGCGGTTAATCCGAGGGAGACAGCCAAACTCGACCATCGTCTCCTGCACTGGAACTGTCTTTCTGGTCATTATTTGCGTTGTTGCCTTCGTCGCTATTGTAATGGGATGGCTCAATTTATTTGCCGCAGCGTCCAGAAATGAGGAGGTGTCTCCTTTACCAAGTCCGGCATCAGACGATCATGAGCACTCCTCAGACGTCTAGCTAGATGAAAAAATTAATCATAAACACCATTCTTTTTTCGTGAAAAACCCATAATTCTTTTTGTGTAGCGCAACTGTAGAATTCATTATTTTGGGTTGCACGTTTCTTTGGGGCAATTGGGTTTGATGACCACGCCGTGTACTTCTGCTTGCATTTGGGTGCCAGGCTTGGAGCTTCTGGAGTTTGGACAGCATGTGGTTCTGAGAATGACATAAAAATTAACCTACTAAATCTTGCCATTTCCAAATATGGGGTTTTTAAGTCTTAAGCCTGTTTTGCAACCAATCTCAGATAATTCAAGATCACATCTCGACAGTTTTCAAAAATAGCCTGGAAAGATTTGGAGACAAAAAGAAAAAAGTAGGCAAATTTTTCCAAGTTACTGCATTATTCTCCTCCATTAGCCGCAAAGAAAAAGCACCAAAACCAGCATCGTGTGTGCCAGCAATAATCCCGCCATCAGGTTTCCAGCACAAATCTTCCGTGGCTAAGTACCCGAAAAGGTCCTGAGGGCCGGGTTAAATTATGAAATTAGCTGTAGAAAATCTTATAATTCACTGGGAACAAATAAAGGAAGGAAAAAGGTAAAAAGTTCCTCCTCTACAGGCTACAGCTCCGACAATGGCAAGCAGTGACTCGACAATTAATTATTCGCTCGCGTTTGACAAGGTGTTCGCACACGCATTTATGTATCAGAAAAACAGAACGCTTCATGACAGGTCTTCATTTGGCAACGCCATGCAAGCTCATCATCTACTCTGGCAATTATGCCTTGGCCACCACGGTAGGCCAATGGATTAATATGCCCCAAGGAATACATGATCATGTATAAGTGTTCGCAACAAGAGATGAACATCATGGGTGGTTGTCTAGCTGCTGCCTTATCGGATATAATGGTAAGTAGGTTCTAAGTTGTTACTACAAATTAATATATCGTGGTTATTCATTTGTGTTGGCCAAAACTTATGAAGGGATCAAAGTAGTCCTTTTTATAATATTAGGCTTGCGACCAGACTTTACTGATGAAAACACAGTGGTTGTGAATCGTATTTTTGCCGACTAGTTCTTTCCACTAGTCTTCGTGTTTGGGTCACATTCTAAATTGACTATTTCTAACTTAAAAAAAGAGAGCAATTTTTGGGTGTTTATGTTTTGCGCAGAGCATTGCTTAAGATCAGTAAGTCACAATACAGATACATGATCCACTTCGCACACTCCATCCTCGTCACCTTTGTGCAGACTCCCTTGATCCAATTCTACTAAGATCAAGTTGGTGTTTGCAAGTTGAAATCGTGAGAAATTAAAAATTTTAATTTTATAAGAATCGATAAAAAAGTAAAAAAAAAAAAAAATTGAGTAAATTTTTTTATATTTATTATAATAAAAATAGACTATTTAATAAAATGAGGAATTATTTTATAAATATTTTATTAAGCCAAATATTTGGCATGCAAACACCACCAAAAGATTGAAAAGCATATAAAATTTGCTTAAAGCGTGGGGACTGCCGTGTCTAGATCCTTTTTTATCAATATTGCCCACAAATGAAGAAAGCTACTATGGTCCATCCCAAAATATCCTAAAATATTATGAACAATTAGAAAGAACTTGTCATGTCATTATAGCAATAGTATGTATGTCCTATGTCCCAATCATTTTTCTTCGGCGAAAGGGACCCTTTTTCTGCAGTTGGTGAGGTTGATGGACATATTAGACCAACATAGTCAATACATTTCCCACTTTATATAAGCTTATTCAAATTTCCCCCCATTTAGCGCCAATGCACACCCAATTATGGGTCATCTTTTGTGCAATTTTTTAACCTTAATTTGGCCCACAAGTTGATTTTAGCCTCTGATCTAATGGGTAGTAGGAGCTTTTTCAAATTAACTACCCCGGATTTTAGTTTGTGTCCTTTCCTTGACAGGTTAGATTTCGTCAAGATTAAGAGAATGTCTAATGACACTTCCCCTTTTCCCTTCTTTCCCTCGCTCACCTTTCCAATTCACATTTTGACCAATCAACTCAACAAATAAAGGCTAAAAGCAACGAGGGTGTAAATCAGAGACATCTAGTCGGGATAATGGTGTCGAAATAATAAAGGTGAAAAAGGCCCAAAAAGAAAATGTCAAAGATGAAGAGAAAGAAAGGACAGGTGACTAGCATTAGATAGCACAACACCCGCTTTATGATTCAACAATTGGGGCTGGTTTGAAAATGAAAGAAAAAGATGGGTTTTTTAATTTAATGGGAATAAAATAATATCAATTAATCAAACTAGTTGTCACAATTTTTTTTTTAATTATTAAGAAGAAGAAAACTAATCTGACAAGTCTATTAGAAGAGACTCGCTTAATACTTTGGTGAGTTTAAGGTATAGTCTGTTTTTTTAATATTTTGAAGTATAAAATTTCTAGTAAAATAAATATATTTTAAAATTTTTAATTTTTATACATACACACTTCACTTTTTTATAAATTTCAATAAAGTAAAGATTTTAAAATTTCAAAAATATTCTTCAAAATTTTGACAAACAAACACTTTCTAGGTCACTGCATCTCTCCAAGCTACATAGATAAAGTCAATTTGACTTTATTAAGAAAGTGACAACAAATAATTATTTGCACATGAGATCTCAAGAGGAGCAAACTCCGAGATCTTATTATGTCTAGATCATCCACGCCTATCTTTAAGATTTTTTTTTTATCACAATTGATTGCGGTTATTTTTTAGAAAATCCTTTAATAGTGTTTGATTGTGAGAATTTTGAAGTACGGAGTTGTGTAATAGTGAAAATAATTTATCCGAGTTAGTAAAAAAATATAGATAGAAATTATTTAAATAAATATTATAATAAAAAATTATTTAATTAAAAAAAAGAGATTATTTTATAATTTTTTTACTCTTATCTAAAATTTTAAGATGGGTGCCAATATTTAGGTAATCAAAACACCCCTAAATCACCACAGAAAATGAAAAAAATGTTTTGGGTTCTCCTAAATTACCACAGAAAATGAAAAAAAAGTTTTGGGTTCTCCCTCGTGGACTAGAAAATAAAATAATAAATAAAAAAAAGGTGCGAATTAACAACAGAGAGGACGAGGAACCACAAGGCTTTCAATGATTCGCCCCATCTCATATCATATGCGGTTAAAAAGTTCACCGGGCCGGGTCCCACTACCATATGCCGTTTCGAAAAGTGTTTGTTCGAAGGGTTTTTGGGTGCACACAGAGATAGAGATTTGTGAATATCTTTCTCCCCCCTGAGGGACTCAGTAGTGTGAGTGGGTCTCTGAACACTAACGTAAACGGTTGCTGGCGCAACGTATGGCCACTCCTCTTTCCTTCTCAGAAGGCTCTCCCTCTTCCTCACCATCTCTCCTAAAATACGCTCCTTCTGCGCGCTCCCTTATACTTTACCAGCAATCTCTTTAGCTTCGTTTGTGAAACACCGGTGAATCGCTAATTTCTTCTTTAACCACTGCCGTCACTATCCATGTCTGTGCCTGTTCTGTTTTTCTTTGTGGTGGTGGTGGTCTGCGCACCGTTTTTATCGTGCGCCGAACGTGGCGCCGAAACCCTGGCGGAAATCGAGGCCTTGACGTCTTTCAAACTCAACCTCCACGATCCACTTGGAGCACTCAACGACTGGGATTCGTCCTCGCCGGCGGCTCCATGTGACTGGCGTGGAGTGTCCTGCTCCAACAACCGCGTCACTGACCTCCGCCTGCCTCGCCTTCAACTCGGTGGACGACTCAGTGACCGCGTTGGTGACCTCCGCATGTTGCGCAAGCTGAGCCTCCGGTCCAACTCCTTCAACGGGACCATCCCTTCTTCTCTATCCAAATGCACGCTACTACGCACCATGTTCTTGCAGTATAACGCATTCTCTGGAAAGCTCCCGCCGGAGATCGGAAACGTCACCGGCCTGCAAATCCTTAATCTCGCCCAGAACCAACTCTCTGGAGATATCTCTGGTGATCTCCCTCAGAGCCTCAAGTACCTCGATCTCTCCTCAAACGCCTTCTCCGGCAGGATTCCGAGGAGCGTCGTGAACCTGACTCAGCTCCAGCTCATCAACCTCTCGTACAATCAGTTCTCCGGAGAGATTCCGGCCAGTTTCGGAGAACTGCAACAGCTACAGTACCTCTGGCTCGACCACAACCTTTTGGAAGGAACTCTTCCTTCAGCTATTGCCAATTGCTCGTCACTTGTGCACCTGAGCGCCGAAGGCAATACACTTGGAGGCGTGGTTCCGGCGGCGCTTGGAGCTCTACCGAAGCTTCAGGTACTCTCGCTCTCGCAGAACATTCTCTCCGGTTCGGTCCCTGCTTCGATGTTCTGCAATGTCTCTGTCTATGCGCCGTCCCTTCGCATCGTTCAACTGGGGTTTAATGCGTTCACGGATATAGTTCGGCCCCAGACAGGGACGTGTTTCAGTGTCCTGCAGGTTTTGAATCTTCAAAACAACCAGATACATGGCGTGTTTCCTTCGCTATTAACGCGAATATCCACCTTAACAATGCTAGATCTTTCCGATAATTTGTTCCAAGGTGTTGTTCCGGCCGAGATTGGAAACCTTACGAGGTTGGAGGAGTTGATTGTGGCGAACAACTCGTTCAGCGGTGTCATTCCGCCGGAGATACAGAAATGTAGCTCACTAAGAGTTCTTGATTTCGAAGGAAACCACTTAGCCGGAGAGATTCCCGATTTTCTCGGTGATATGAGGGGTTTGAAAGTATTATCCCTCGGAGTAAATTCGTTCACGGGTCCAGTTCCAGGGAGTTTGGGCAGTCTTTTGGTGCTTGAGACCTTGAACCTGAGAGCTAACAGATTGAACGGAACTCTACAGGAAGAGCTAATGGGATTGAGGAATTTGACCTCACTCGATCTTAGTGGGAACGATTTTTCAGGGGAAATTCCTACGAGCATTGGGAATCTGAGTGGACTAATGGTCCTGAATCTGAGTGATAATGGGTTTTCAGGAAGGGTTCCGGCGAACTTGGGAAACCTTTTCAGGCTAAGGAGTCTGGATTTGAGCAAACAGAACCTGTCTGGTGAGCTGCCCTTTGAGCTCTCGGGTTTGCCTAATCTGCAAGTGATTGCACTTGCGGAGAACTCGTTGTCTGGGGATGTTCCTGAGGGGTTTAGTAGTTTGATGGGTTTGCGTTATTTGAACCTAAGTTCCAATGTTTTCTCTGGGCACATTCCCGGAAATTATGGTTTTCTTCGGTCGCTGATGGTTCTATCATTGTCTCACAATCGCATTTCGGGACCAATTCCAACAGAGCTCGGAAACTGCACCGATATGGAGGTTCTAGAGCTTCGGTCCAACTCTTTAACGGGCCACATTCCAGCTGATCTCACTCGGCTCTCGCATTTGAAAGTGCTTGATTTGGGCATGAACAATTTGACAGGCGAAATTTCAGAGGAAATCTCCAAATGCTCGTCGTTGACAGCATTGATTGTTGACTCCAATCATCTTTCAGGCAGCATACCGGTCACATTGTCCGATCTATCAAATTTGACAAAGCTGGACCTTTCCAATAACAACCTAAGCGGGGAAATTCCTGCTAATCTTACAATGATTTCCAGCTTGGTCAGCTTCAATGTGTCCAGGAATAATCTCGAAGGTGAGATCCCGCCAATGCTGGGTTCTCGATTCAATGATCCCTCGGCATTCTCGGGTAATCAATACTTATGTGGTAAACCATTGAATCAAAATTGCGAGGTGAAGGGGGATAAGAATAGGAAGAAAAGGCTGATTCTGTTAATTGTTGTGGCTGCGATTGGGGCTTGCCTTCTTGCGATGTGTTGCTGCTTCTACGTTTTCAGCCTCTTGAGGTGGCGCAAGAGGCTCAAAGAAGGGGCATCCGGGGAGAAGAAAAGGAGTCCCGGTCGGGCAAGCTCGGGAGCAAGTGGAGGCCGTGGAAGTAGCACAGATAATGGTGCGGGGCCGAAGCTTGTGATGTTCAATAACAAAATCACGCTTGCGGAGACAGTTGAGGCAACTAGGCAGTTCGACGAAGAGAATGTGCTAAGCAGGACACGGTATGGGTTGGTTTTCAAGGCCAGCTACAACGATGGAATGGTGCTCTCGATCCGCAGACTACCTGATGGGTCACTGGACGAGAACATGTTCAGGAAAGAGGCTGAGTCGCTAGGCAAAGTGAAGCACCGAAACTTGACAGTTCTTCGCGGGTACTACGCTGGACCACCTGATTTGAGGCTCCTTGTCTACGACTACATGCCCAATGGAAACCTCGCAAGCTTGCTCCAAGAAGCATCTCACCAAGACGGCCATGTCCTCAACTGGCCAATGCGCCACCTAATTGCGCTGGGAATCGCCCGCGGCTTGGCCTTTCTCCACAGCTCCTCCGTTGTGCATGGTGATGTCAAACCTCAGAGCGTTCTATTCGACGCCGATTTCGAAGCCCATTTGTCTGATTTCGGCCTAGACCGCCTCACAGTCGCAACCCCAGCTGAAGCCTCTACTTCAACCTCTTCAGTTGGGACTTTAGGCTATGTATCCCCAGAAGCAGTTCTAACAGGGGAAGCCACAAAGGAATCAGACGTCTACAGTTTCGGCATCGTCCTGCTTGAGCTATTAACTGGAAAGCGACCCGTAATGTTCACGCAGCAGGACGAAGACATCGTCAAGTGGGTGAAGAAACAATTACAGAAGGGTCAGATTACGGAGCTATTAGAGCCTGGCTTGCTTGAGCTTGACCCTGAATCATCAGAATGGGAAGAGTTCTTGCTGGGAGTCAAAGTCGGCTTGCTATGCACCGCACCGGACCCGCTTGACCGACCCACCATGTCCGACATCGTTTTCATGTTGGAGGGTTGCCGGGTGGGACCCGATATTCCTTCCTCCGCCGATCCCACCTCTCAACATTCCCCGGCATAGGCCGAAACACGGCCTACTTCAGACCGTTAACCATTTTTTTTTTTTTTCATTTAAGCTCATTTTGTAACAGTAGATGAATTTTTAGAATTTGTTTTCTTCTTTTCTCTCCGAGAAAAAACAGAAACGAATTGCTTTCTTCATATTTACGGCTTTTGCCACTGTGCGGATTCTCATTGATGTCGGCCAGGTAGGAAGGACGGGTCCCACCGAGTTCAACATTTTTCGGTCAACGATTAAGACACAAGGCCGCAGTTAAAGATACCTGAAAGTGGACAGCGACGGGGCCCCGCAAGTACATCTCCCGCCAAAAGGCGAATTGGACTCTCTCTCTCTCTCTCTCTCTCTGTGTTGGTCACGTGGATTTTAAGCCGAATCCCCCGATTGTTGTGACGAGTAAAAATGTAGCCGTTAATAGCGTGGGCTCCGAGGCAATACACCCTGGCGAAGGGAGAAGAAACAGTCTTTTTCCACTGCATAGGCATAGGGCTTCGTAACCTACTTGGGTATAGCTCCTTCAGTTTCTGAGGGCGACACGTGGGCTCCTCTATAGTCTGTTGTTTACCCATCAGCTATTCATTTGTGGGTCATGGCCCTTTTGCTTGAATCAAATTTATTGATCCTGAATCCTTACTGTTTTTTTGTTAGTACTGACGTAGTACGAAGTGTAAGTTGTAGTACTCATTTTGGGTCTTTGATTTCGCTTGTCCAATTGGTTTCTTTCCAAGTGAAAGTTACAACTCTTTCAAGTGGTCTCAAATCTCTTCAATTATGCCCCAAAAATGTGCATTTAATTATAAGCATTCTTTATTGCACATGTGAGGGGTTTGCTTTTTCCGCATCATTTTCTGAGCTACGTAAGTAAAATATTCGGCGGCATTTAAGAAGTGGACAAAACTATGCCCAAGACGAAGCAGTGACCGTTAAGCGTCCTTCTATCTCTTAATAGTTTAATCCGTCGTATTAATTTTGTAGACCAATACGGCACGCCGAATGGTTCAATAATTTTGTTTCGGATCGAGTATCGATGCGGTGGTGTAGATTATTTTGGTTCAGAAAATCTTTCCGAAAGTCTGTCCATATCCTTTGTTGTTGAGCATCAATCCAACCAGAACTAGCAAATGGGTTGTTGTTAGTCGTATTGCCGAATGCCTTTTTTCGAAGTTCCACAACTTCTACGAAAGCTAATCATACGGCTATATATTGAAGGCTTCCTAGATTAGACCAAAAACAAAAAAATAATAACGGGCAGGTGGATGATTTTGCCATTTGTCAAGTTCTCAAAGGTCCATTTGTAATATTCTTGACTTCTTTGATTTTTTTGGGTGAGACATGTGTACCAGATTTAGATTGATCTTGTTTAACTACGTCACATTTGGTAAATTTAAGGTGGTATTCGATTTATGAAAATTTTGAGGCAGTAAAAATTTTGGAAGATTGAGATTAATAAAAAAAATAAAGATAATTTATTGAAGTTGGTGAAAACTTGAAGAGAAAAAATTTAAATGAATATTATAATAAAAAAATTATTTAATAAGAAGTTAATCGGACTGAAATTTTTGAATATAAATATTTCGGCAAACAAACAATACCTTAAAAAGCCACAACAAACTCAGAGAAGACTAACTGGTCCACAGTCCAGCATCCCCGCTCCAGATGCGCCCTCACTACTCAGGCAACTTGGAGTGGTTTCTAATCCCTGGAATTAACCAAAGCAAACACCCTCTTTTCTTTTTCTCTGACCAATGAGGGCACCCCATTAATCGTATATTCAAGTGCCTTGGCCCAGGCCATGTTGCGGAAAGAAGGGTTTCGCTTCCCGAAATAGGGGGTTTCCAGCACCAGTATTTCAATGTCCAAGATTTTCTTGCGTATTGCCCGTCATAGCAACAGACAAGACTCCCCCATTTTCAATCAGGAATGCTCGTGATTCCGTGAAAGCCGCAATTTTATTCACGGGCAAAACTCTTCTGCTATCAAGCCGATTGCGATGGAAAAGAGTCCGAAGTTCTACAAGTCGAGCAAGCCTAAACGTTCTTATGTTTCAACGGCCCAACCAATGCAGTCAAGACTTAAAAGAGACTTTCAAATGCCAGAGCTTGAGAAAATTTCGGCCCAGGCCTTTTCGATATCCCAAATTCAGATACCTCCCAATTTGATCCAGGCTAAGTCTTCGGACTCGGCCCACAATGAGCACATTTGCGAGGATGGATGGTGATAGACTAGAGGCCCTAAAATGGGGCACTTCTACATCTGCTTCGATTCAGCGATCCACCCAGAGGTTCAAGATAAAGAGCTCAGACAAGGCAGCGGTCGAGCTAACTTCAGTCTATTCTTTTGGCAGACAGGCTAGCCTCTATTCAGAAGCCACCTGAGTGAAAGAGCTTTTAAGCTTATAGAGTATCACATGAAACTCACAGGAAATAACTACTCAGCATAAGAAGAAAACATGTCTGGTTACGGCACAATTAACAATGGGCAGGGTGTCTTTTTCAACACCATAGTTAGTGAGTTTGAGTCTTCATCTCACCATTGCAAAGCTCAGGACAGTAAATAAATATACTAATTGAATTGTAGAGGAATATGAGAATCTTACGGATGAAAACATCAAGTACTAACACATTCCAAAATTTTCACATAAATTGCTAATCATAAAGTTTTGCATCTAGCAATATATACTTAGCTGATAAATAAAAAAGTACAGGGTCCTCCAAACATCCAGATATGGAAAACATACTATATAATCATGTTCAAACATTAACAGAAAACCCAACCAATTCTCTCCCACTGCTGACTGTTCACCTAGTCTCGGGTTCCATCAAGAGTGGCCCAGCAAACAAGAAATGGCTAGCATACAGGAATCTAGATCATAGATATAGACACAGAAAAGTTCAGGACAACAATGTCCCAGAAATATGATGCCTAGAAGACAAACACACAGACACATAGAGAGAGTCAAGTCTAAAGCGTTCTTGAAATAAGAGTTAAGGTAGTATCAACATAATCCTAAATGAAAAACAAATATTTGAGAGGGTGGCGCTACACTACAGCAATTCCTTGTGGACGAATGTGAACTAATATGTAAAAATACAGCACTAGGAAACCAACGGCTTACCAAACTTTATTTCTAAGAAACTTCGACTCAACACTACACATTTCTTATCCATTGCAAACCCGAAGCACACTAACAACACCAACACCAGCTGCTAGCAGCAAACCTTCCTCTAATCTGCTCTTGATTGGCCAGCTCGGGAAGAAAGGATGATGCCAACGATAAGGCCATACAAGGCCAAGGCCTCAGCAAAGATGAGAATGAGAATCATTCCAACGAAAAGCTTTGGCTGTTGTGCATTTGCTCTGTAGACACACAATCAAGTTCCCAGAAAAGCACATCATTTTTCCCCATAAATGGCCCATGTTGAAAGCAGTATATGAACAGACTTTAAAAAAGTGTAAATACAAAAACAAAAGGCAATCTAGCAGCTAGGTTGTGGAATACTCTTGTATCTATAAGAATTGGCAAGGGACATTGCAGAAGAGAGACTGATATATATCTGCTGCAACCAGCGATTTCCAAATATCCTATCCCTCGCACTAAAATGTTAGTTTAGACAACTTTCTTCCTCATTCTTAATCTTGTAATTGATCACAACAGCATATGAAATAAATATACTACTAGATTTCGCTTTGTTTATATTTTAGTTTTGTTTCCACTTAGGTTTGTGAAATTGTACTAGATAAGGAGTCTTTATGTCACATTACAGAGAGCCGCGCTTCCAAAAAACACCGTGAACCAAAATGTGAAACAGAAGTCAGATTCTGGCTCCTGAGTGAAAAGCATGACAAATTCAAAACATAGGACTCTAAACTTATGCTGCAAACGAATTGTTACAATGTCCAAGTAAAGAGTCTATTATTATTTCTAAAGACAATAGTTTTGTGTATAAATGGTGACCACTGAATGATATCTGGCATCATATATAGTTTCACCAATTAAATATGGGATATAAACAACGAGGCCTTGACATATACAGGTTGACAAATGGCCTAACATAAGGATTAAAAATAGTTATGGTAATCTCGGTCGTTCTTCTAACATTTGGTCACCGTATATAAAATACACTATCGACTAAATATGGGACATCAACATACGGAATAGAGTATATACTACATATGTATAACTTAGTAGGACTCTAGCTTAACCCAAAACCTTAAGCTTTTCCATCACTACTCAAACCTAAAAGAGAAAAAAAATCTATCTTTTTGAAACAGGGAGAGAGTACCTGACACCGGCATCGCCGACGACACCGATAGCCATACCAGCAGAAAGGCCAGCGAGGCCACAAGAGAGACCGGAGGAGAGATGGGCATAACCGTCGAAAAGGTAATACGCTTTGGCTTTAGGGTTGATTCCCGTACTGATAATAACTGCAATGATCAAACCGTAAATACCCAACACTCCGGCCATAACAACAGGCACGATAGATTTCATTACAAGCTCGGGCCGCATCACACCCATCGACGCCACGCCTACGCCGCTCTTAGCAGTGCCGTAAGCGGCTCCCATACCTAGAACCAAGACAAGCAAACCTCAAAGTTAGGATTTGTTACCTGTTCGGTCGCTGAGAAAATGAAAAATCGTACTATGTGATTTTAGGCATACAAGAGAAAATCAGGGCAGCCGCGGCGCCAAGGAAGCCGAAGAACGGAGCGGTTACGTCGCCGGTGAATTCAGAAGACATCTTTTCTAGGTTCGATTCGGAGAGAGTTCGGGAAATTGATCGGAAATTGAGGGGGAGAGAGAGAGAGAGGGTATTGAAGGAAGCTTCGGTGTGGCCCTATACGGGCCGTACGGGCGTACAGTTTTTTCAGTCGACGACTTGCAGCATTGGCACCGCTAATTCGACGGGCTAAGATTGAGTTTAGGATTTTCAGCTGGGCCAGTATTAGGCTGAGGCACAACTCGGAGTTTAGGATTTTCAGCTGGGCCGGTATTAGGCTGAGGCACAACTCGGGGTTTAGGATTTTCAGCTGGGCCAGTATTAGGCCGAGGCCCAACCGAGTTGTGCCTCAGCCTTGGGCAGGGAGCGGCCCAACCGAGTTGTGGACTGTCCTGACTAAAAAAACTAGCATTTCTTTCAAGACAATATGCCTTTTTTCTCCTTTTCAGAGGAATCACCAAATTACTTAATTATCCATCTAATTTCGCTTAAAAAAGAAAAATATCCCCTGAAAACTGACTAGAGTGAGGGGGCAATAGGTGTCATTAGAAGCCAAGTCTTGTTAATAGAGCTACTTGGCGTGGGAATATCTGCAGAGTCCAAAAAACCATTTCGCTTGCAGCTAATTTCGCCTTAGAACAAACCAGGATTGACGAGACAGAAAAAAAAATGCGAGTCAGAGCCATATGAAACAGGAAAAGTGATGCAAAATTGTTTGGCGAGGTGTGGACGCGACTCATGTCGATAGCCTTAAATCATGAAAGCGGACGACGTAAGAGATCAGTTTGTCGCGAGCAAAGAGCATCCAGCATTTTCACACGAGTCTAGCCTTTACCGCATAAATCATTATCAAGCTAATTCTGAAACACATGCAGAACGGAGAAATAATGTTCTGATATTTCCTTCTTCATTGTTTTCTTTTCCTTTCCTCCAAGGTCATGCCGGTTCTGATATAGTTCTCATTTTTAGCACCTTTTGCATCAGAAGCAAAAAATGCATGTTTCCCGACAAATTAGCCATTAGACAATCCAAATTATTCTCCTCAGCATTCTTGTATTAGTTTTGGGAAGTGGGTGGCGGATTAAGATCTGAACTTTCACCATCATGCACATAAGTACAATTAGCTTTTTCATCTCCATGCATTTTGTTCAGTGTTATCTACTTCAAGAGTACAAAAGACATAAGACTGGTGACTAATTATGACCAGCTTGATGGACTAGATCATGAACGTGCGAATGCTTAAAATTTAATGCATTGTGATTAAGCTTGAGATAGAAAGAGATTCAAGCTGTTAATGATATTCTTGCTTTTCATCATTCATGTCTCTGTTAAAACTTGTGAAGCACAGCACAGATGTGATCTTCCCGACCCCTAAAAGTTTGACTTTTAACAGTTTTTGCACTGATTATGCTTATTGAGGATTGCTATAATGAATTCGGGATGATTTATCCGGAGCTACATTCAGAAAGTTATTAAATAGGTATTGCACCTGCAGATAACAGGTATTGGCCACACGTTCATATCAGATATGGTATGGGGCCAGTGAAAGATGGTGAAGGAATCCCCCTTGAAAGCATCAGTCGGCAAATTATGACGAAGGTTTTTGTGGACATTCTGATGGAAGTGCCATCCTTCCACGATGCTTGATTGCTTTCTGTAGCTTTTATAAACTAGTCTATTTTCTGCAGTAGTTGAAAATAACCTGTCAAACATAAAGGTAATCGACCACTTTCAGATTTCATGCAGGTGGCTTAACTTGCAGTTGTTCTGTAATCCTTGTAATAAATTGGCTTTTTCTTGCCATGAGCCCACCAAATTGTTCAAGAACAAGCCTTTTGAAGATTTGTTAATGTTCTAGCGCAAATGCTTATTGGGTGAAAATTGACAAGACGTTCCGGCCATTTTCCCATCCCCCAGTTCAATGATGAAAGCTTAGGTGGAGTCATTTACAAAGGGCCATAAGATTCCATCCCTTAATTAATAGGGGATGGCTAGAGCTCGTGAACCCCACCCAGTTCAGCTCTAGCTTTGAGGTATGCCATAGTTGGAACCTGCAGCAGGCAAGGTGTTGATACATAAGCATGAACATGAGATGGTGGCCAGCGATATCCGCACTAAATATTAGCTTCCTGCATCTGCCCGTAATCATGAATACTGTAGTTTCTTTCGCGTTCACAGCCTCAACTACAGAGGCCATCGGTAGGGCACAAAGTAGCTAGCTAGTCTGCCTTCTTCCATTGATGGCACATCACCAAGCCTTGCCGAAGTTTTACTAAGAAAGTTCCTTGGCCAGTGACATCCATAAAGAAAGAATAAAAATATGATAAGTAAGAACCACACTTTTTGACAAACCAGCACAACCAACATTTCTTTCCAATGCAAAGTCGTATGCTAGAACCAAAAGCGCCATGTCTGTGTAATACAAGCAACAGAGATCTAACTAGTCAATTCTAACGCGTGGTAATTGATTGGAATTGGACCCCCCACTAAAATCTTAGAAAGATCTAATCAACAGGGGGCAGAGTCTGAACCAATTCATTTGAAACACACCATCCATGCTGCAGGACCCCTCAGCTCACCTGTGACCATCATGGCATCTATTTCCCTCCCATTCTTTCTCAATCAGTGACCCATCTTCCGCCACATCTTCGTATGCCCAGAGAGTTCCTGTTGAAGTGAGACACCGGCCATCCATCGATTTCATATATGCAATTCTTTATTACTCCCGCTGAAGGTTCTAGGCTACGAATCAAATGGATCAGCATAACACGTAAAAAGCATATGCCTTTTCGTTTGAAAGATATCATTTAACCAAAGGATTAAACCTCCAGATTTAACTCGGGACAACATTGTACCAACCTGTCTGGCCTTGTACATATAATCCAGACATTATAGAAGCAGCCCTTTTGCTCCAAAGCAATTTCTTCTTCTCTCCTTCCAACACAGCGCCCCCCACCCCCACCCACCCTCTCTCCCAAAACGACAGCTATAAATCTACATGACCTATGTTGCTCTATATTTTACGTTTTGTTCTCATGTTTTCCTCCACTTCGACACCATTGTTACTGGGCCGACATTGATGTTTGATACACCATGAGTGCTGAAGTTTAACCTTCAATACTGAATCACTGATCCTTCTTGTCCTTTGTCTTTCTCTTGTAATGATTCTAAATATCAACACCAGCATTACTATAAATATGCAACCATTTGAGAAAATCGGTACAGTTTTCTCAATCAATCCCACATGACTTTTCAATTGATCTGATCATATATAAATAAATTAGCTAGCCACAGGAACGTCCACTCTAATTCACATGATGATCAATCATCACGTCATAGAAAGGGAAAATTGGTACTACGTTTTTGGCTATATGTCGAAAAGTTACAAAAACTTAAGCAAATGGGTCTATAGACTATAGAATTTTTTGGTTATAATCATAGCCTTTGAGTGAGATTTTAGGGGTCTAGAAAGTAATATATTTTATTTCATTTCAATGAAATGTTAGAATTAGTACCTACAAGGGACGCAATGATAGAGCATGTCCCTCTTGAAAGAAGCTTGTGTTTCACACCTTACAATAAAGAGAGTGAAGTTGAAGAGTTGGGTTTTTTAATAAAAATAAAATAAAAAAGGAAGTATATGATGCAGCAAATTCACAGTACTGATTTCTCTTTACCAAACCGTCAACAATTAATTAAAATTCCTTAACTAATACAAGTTTCGAATGGTTAAAGTGTTAATATTCCTTGATTAAGAGAGAGAGAGAGAGACAGGGACAAAATGAAGAGAAAGTTTGGAGGGGGGTCGATGTCAAAAGGGTTAAGAAACCTGTAGGACCCCGCAAGGATCTCCTTTTGCTGGTTACGCAAACACAATTTGCACATTTTTTTAATTTTTATTATTTATTGTTTTCTCACAAATTAATATCTGTTGTTACCAATGTCCTAGGATATTATATATTTAATTCACACTAGATGCTTCTTTACTCAACATTGCACATTTTTTTTATTTTCTTTTATTTTCTTTTTTTGCACGAATATTCACGGACTATGTACTAATCTTATGATGAAGCTACTTTAATTTCTAGCAACTATTGTATTTTTTTTTATGTAAAACATGCAGAAAATTAACATAATTGATCATACAATTACAAGGCTGAGGGACCACTACTTTGGTCTAGTTTTAATACTAACTGAGTTGTATTTAACTTCTTTTTAGGTGCAAAAAGAATCATACATTAATATTAAAAAATACAAACGACCAACTTAATTTATTTTTTTTTACGCAAATACGCAGAGACATTACACCAATAATGTTCGAGGATCAGAGTGATAGTTAGAACATATTATATTAAGGATAATAAGACTATAATTATGTTTCGTAAAAATGAATGGAAGCGACTCATCTGACGATGTTATGTGTTGTGAAAACGAGACTATGAACCATTAATTATTATATTTTTATTTTTTTAAGAGAGAAGTGTGTGCTACTAAATATTAAATATTTTTTATTTTTTAACTTGTGTACCCACCTTAACCGTTAATAAGACCCATTAAATTTTTCTAAGCAACAAGAACCATTAACTTTTACGGTAATGCTCTATGGAAGAGAGACGGGTCGTGCTAGCTAGGCTCACCGCCCCAGCTTTGAGCGAGAGGGTGTGGGGCCTACTGTTGGCGTTTATGGTGGGGACCACGGAGAGTCTCATGAGTTCAATGATGCGGTCCGCCGCATGATTGGAGGCCACGGCCGACCACCACCACCGTCCTACGTGGAACTCCACGTCCACATCAGTAGCCATATCCACCGAGGCCCGAGCTACAAGCGTCAGTACCTCTTTCAGTATTCCACGTTTCCGTAGTCGCCCATTCATTTGCTCCAAATTCCAGATGTGTCCATCAGTTTGGTCCCCTTACAATGGGTGAATTGAGTTTTTACCATCTGACAAAGGACCACCTGGGAAACATGGAATAATGCAGGGGCTGGAGCAGGAGCCTAAGGCTATGAAAATAGGAAGGTTCCAAAAAAAAAATGTGCCTTTTTTTTTTTATTAGGCTCAATTTTTTAAATATTCAATATTATAACATAATAATTTAAACTATCTAACATCTAATCTCTTAATTTATATGAAGGTTTCACTAGTTCTTTATCTAAAATCTCTTTGATTGTTTTAAGAGTCATTAACTATACTTATCTAATATTATTTTATTTTGTACCGTTTCTAACATAAAGGTATCTAATAAATAAAAAAACTATATTTAAAAGTGCTTAGTGTGATAACATAATTTTTAGCATTAAAATTAATCCATTAATTAAAAAAAAAAAAAGCCTCTCTCCCAAAAACACAAAAAGGATTAGTTATCTCATTTTTTCTATTTTCTTTTAACATAAAAATATTATTGATCATTAATGCTCTATATATAAAATGCAAAATAAAAATTAATAATATCAACATTAGCAACTGACAGTGAAATACTAATAAATCTTAAATGCACGTCTTGGATGAATAATGTTACATATCTAATAATTTTAACTAAATTTTATTAATATTTAAATATCTTATTATAAAAGCCTCATTTAAGGTCTCAAAGGTCCCAAAAAAACATAGAGCCGCCCCTGGAATAATGTGGTCCAATATCAGTACCACATGTCGTATTAGTTATGTAGTTTTCCCGGTTGGCTTTATCTTAAAGACTTATTTTAATTTTAAGAAAATTAAGTTTTTTTTCTCGCGTACTTTAACGAATTTCTCGTTCGTCTTCCTTTTAAGCATGTGTAAATTGTAATGGAAGTATCATTTTTTAATAGGGTATGAATTATGAAAGAGGGGACCCGAAACAATTTTTTGTTGTGCGCGTTTATAAATCAATTTTTTCTAAAAAAAGATCACCAATATTGGTGCCAGTAATTATTTTTGATTGTTAAGTTTGAGGTTTTTATTTTTGCT
This sequence comes from Morella rubra, assembly GCA_003952965.2. Lineage (NCBI taxonomy): Eukaryota > Viridiplantae > Streptophyta > Magnoliopsida > Fagales > Myricaceae > Morella > Morella rubra. Next base: position 1,344,683 of record CM025856.1, read on the forward strand.
TCTCAGTTACCCAAAAAGGTTCAAATTTGCTCTCAGCTTCAATTCCTTCAATCCGAATAAGTTAAAAGAGGAAATAAAAGCTAGATAATATATACCCAAATTGAGTTTTTATGTGACACGTGCACAAGATTAATTAATGATTTTTCCTAAAAGTAAACCAATTTTCATCCAACAGACCCATTCTTCGGCTTTTCATGATACAGTGTGATCCACCCCCACACAATACGACCATCGCCTTTTTCGAGCCACGTAAATGTTTTCATATAATTTGAATACCGGACCCATAGTTGATATTTATATAAATTATTTTGAGGACCCATAATTATCCGTCATAATTCATAAATATCAGCTTGTTTCCCCGCTCCAAGATTTTTTTTATGTAAGGAGGAAAAGTTATTCCTTCAATCTATGCACTAGTTAGGACGATAAACCTCCAATTTGGATACAATATGTAAACTCCTTTTTCGCCCTTTTTAATTTCAAGAAAACCTTTAAAACCTTCTATCAGATTTTTTTCTTCTTCCCTTTACAAATTACTGGCCAAATTTCAATGTAAAAATTAAATCCCATCATACAATAATGTATGATTAATCCAAAGTTTCAAAAATTGTAATCACATATGATTCACATTAGGTTAACTTTTTATCCTTAATTGATTCAAATATAAATTTTAGTTACGTTTTAGATGAAGTAACGAATGTACGTAATAATTAATTAGATGAAGTAATCAAGTGTCTGCCTTATCCCTTCAGAGCGAAGTACTTCGTGAGGCGCACAACCCACATTCGCTTACAGTATACAAACAGATCATTAAAATTAGTCCACTGGCTCCTTATCAACTAGGAACTCTTTGGACCACTAGTTCGAACAATATCCCTGAAACTTAACCCACAGATAATATCATTTTTCTATTCTTTAAAATCCCGTTTTAGGAAACGGCGTGTAAAAAAAGATGGCAGCAATAATTACAAATCACGTACAACTTCAGACATCCTCACCGACTTATAACCCCCCCGTCTTAAAAATACATGTAATATATATTTAACAATGATGGGATATTGCAATGGGATATGACAGTGACTTGGAACTTACAGAATTCTATCTCCACCGTCGGTATAAAGCTATTCATAGCTGATAGCTCTATAGAAGTCTCTATAGGCGGCATGCCCATTTTTTTATATCTGCAAATATACCGACCACCTTTGTATTTCTTATTGTAGTTGATAATGTTACAGGGATAGATTCCTCATGCAGACCGCCTAAATCTCTTGGTGCAGACACATTTCGTACCCTCTTCTGGGGATCAAGGATTTGAAACCCAGAGGCATGGCTGTCTGCAACAGCTAGCTGATCCATCCATTTCTGTTCGAAGTTTTAACTATTTCATATGTATACTGCTCTTTTAGTGCGCGGTCTAGGGTTTTATAAACTAGAATGTTGGGATCATGATGATGTCGTTTTAAACTTGTTAGCCAAACAAACAGGATATGATTTATAATATCGAAACGGCATCTGCGGGTGTCATATGTGAGAGCTTTGGATGTTTGTTAAGAATTAGGTCAGAGTTTCTTCAGAGAGAACGTCAGAGACTCAAGAGGGGAATGTTTACTGCGTTTAGAAAGGTACAGCAAGTGGGGGTCCTTGTAATCAAAGGCTGGCCTGGCCTTGGGGAATTTTTTTTTTTTGGACCTTTGCTTTGTTATCTTCTACGGAAAGAACAACGCATCCACCAACCTCTGAGTTACACGCGTCTTTATCTGACTGTTCTCCTCAGCCTACGTTTCCTTTTTCTTTTTCTACACAGTTCCTTCTCCACAATACTTGTCGAGAAAATCAATTGGACCCCGTATTCGTAATTGGAACTCGAAATGACCGAACATCCCTGAAAAGCGACGCAGCACTGAAATCGCCGACAGCCTGGCTCCATGTGCCGGTGTCACATCGTCGGGAGGGAAGAGGGGTTTTTTGGTAAAATCGGCTTCCGGAAGCCATGTGAGCCGTAAGTATCGCGGGAGAAGAGCTCGGCTTGGACGGGCGGTCATTTGGCGGCAATACGTGGCGAGTGTTTGTCATGTTGCGCCAGCGTGGCAGGTGTGTCGGGAAGTTTGAAAGCGAAAAGTGATGGAAACTGATTGATATTCCGCGAGATTTTAACGATATTTTGAGGACGATGGTAAAACAGTAATCCTAGAAGAAATAAGAGATCACGTGGAGTTTTCAGTCTGGTGTGACGGTGTCTCTGGTCCAAGGGAATAAGGTTAAGGTAGCAGTCAAAAGCAAAAAACAGAAGAAGAGAGGACGATAGCTTGTCAGCCTGAGATGTCTTGCCCAATTCAGAGAAACACGTGTACATCTTTTGATTCATATATACTTTCCAGGACTCAAAATTTCAGATTCATGAATGATTCTAATTAGTTCTTAAACTAGTAGGTGTATTTTTTATATATATTTTTTCTAATTTTTCCTTCTTGCTATATTTGTATGAATCTAATTCTTAATATAGTGCCCTCTTCTAGAAGACAGACAATTAAATTGTATTTTTTAAATAATTCATTTATATTCATTTTCTCAAATATCTGATCTTCACAAACCCATATAAATTAGAACAAAATTTATATATGTAAAGTAATAGAGTCAATCAAAGAATTGCTTTCTAGGAAGATTAGGACATGAAATATATATCTAGAAAATGTGTCTTTCTATTATTTATACTGCAAAACCTGTTGTAATTTTGAATAGGAGAGATTGATTTGGTTGAAGAGAGAAATGGGCTGTTAAACGATTCATCATGAGTCCAGTACGTAGTACTACTTCATGACTATGGCTCATCTCAACAAAGTGAAAGGTAGGGCAAAATAATTGTACAAATGAATAAAAAAGTAATTTCACATGGCCCGAGTGAAAGGTAGGTCTGACAAGATTTGAATTATTCTAAGCGCAAACAATTATTTGAAATCCTTGAAATCACTATACTGAGAAAGCTAGATTGATCTGTCCTTTGTGGCATGGAAAGACTGTACCGATCCGAAATTTATTGACCCGTTAAGTAGATCGACTCTTGTAAGTCTGCAGATTTCGTTGAGTTTTTTCTCGCTACCCAAAAAATAGAAAAGTAATTTTATATTCAAATAGGTTATCTGGTAATATATATATTACCATTTACCACTGTCAAGATTTTGACAGATTAATTATTATCGTTCTCAGTTAAATCTTCAATGTGAATTAATACGGAGAATTAATGGGCAGTATATATATTACCATTTAGTTTCAATTAATTAGCTAGGAAGGCTCTCAAACTTTTACATAGGAGAAATAATCAATAATATTAGTGTCGTTTAGTTTCACTAATTAGTAATTAGCCTTTAGGGTGGGTCTCAAACTCGTAAGCATCTGTGAAAATCTCACGAGTCGTTAATTGTATACAGAACAAGAGAAGTAGAACGGGGCCAAAAAGAAGAAGGCGGTACTGTAGGAAGCTAGGACGTGACGCCAGCAACTGGGGACAACCATCAAGCCATGCGCAATCGAGCGGTCCTCCCTCCCTCCTTTTATATTCTCTCCATCTCTCCCTCCCAATGGAATTTTCTTATCCCCCCCCCTCTCTCTCTCTCTCTCTCTCTCTCTGTTTTAGTTTTTCTCTCATCGTCTTCTTCATCAATCTCCTTTGTCCTTTTCTTCTTGATTGATTGTGTCTTAAACGAGTAATACACCAAGACGATCAGGTAATCAAGCTCATCTTGCAGTTGCATGGAAGGTTGACATTCCAGAAACATATTTTTTTCTTTAGCATCTAGAAGCAAATTTCATTCCAAATCAAAGTAGTTTTCCAAAGCTCTCTATAACTCTCTCTCAGCGAGTAGGGTTTTCAATTGGGACGGTAGTACTTATTTTGTATCCAGGAAAGAAAAATATAGGGCGAGATAATTTCGTTATTTTTTGTTCAGTTCCCATTGCAGGGAGCTTCTCAAAGGTCTTCCTAATATCTTCGGGTCTCACAGGGAGTACTAGAGTCAATGACACTGACCTAGATCTCCTTTTATGTTACAATCTATTTTGTTTCGTTACTCTGAGTGGAAAAAGGAGCAGTAACCGTACGAAGACAACTTGAATAAGCTAAAGGTTTGTGGAAGATAGAATTAGGATGTATGTTTCCTTCTAATTTAGTAAACTTCATCCACAAACTCATCACCCTTCTTCTGAACTTCTGTTCTTCAGATGTTATCTCCTTCCGTTTTGCTTCAGAACACCCATGGAGTTCAGTTCTGAAAACCAAGTTAACTTCAATGAAACATCTCTCTCTCTCTCCTTTCTCTTTCTTTGAGTGCGCATTACAAATTATGCTCACTTAATCATGTGTAAACCTAAAGAATAATTATGGAGTCTAATGTGAGCAGAATGAGGCACCACCATCTATAGTTTCTGCTTTTGGGTCGGCATTTTCTCAGTCTAGCAAAGCTAGAGGTCAGAAGTGCCATGAAAATTCTCGACAAACAGACAAAGGGGTCAGAACCCCGTTTCAGCATTGAGATACAGACACGCAATGGTCTCAAGAGTGATATCTTTTCTTCTTTTTTTCATCCTTGGCAGGCTTGATCCAATAGAACGGTGTCCCCCTTTTTGCCCCCTCAAACTTTTCTCTTTCGAGAAACGCGTGCTAAATTATGATAACGTCATCCATTTTGTCCGTTCAGAAATCAGACTTTCTAGACGAAAGCTCAAAGTTCAAAACTCAACTTTCGTAAATTTTGTTAAGTTTCTGCCTTCGTTTATAAATTAGTATTTTCTTAAAAGTATATATAGAGTTTGTCTGTTTTATCATTAGTGTTATTAATGTTTCAGTTCCGTCCTATTTTATTTACTTAGTTAATTGATTAACCAAGGGTTTTGTCTATCTCTTTTTTCATATTATAATGGGAACCCCGTTCTTGATGCATCATTTCTACCATTCACCAACACAAGACCACATCATTAGCACAAACCTCTACCTGTCCGTTTCTTACATACCCTTGCACAAATAGAGGCTAGAAGCTCCAACTTCTCTTGGGTTTTATCAAACTCATGATTTGGTTTTCCTTTCCTTTTCATCCTCCTCTTTTCTCCCGCAGGAAAAATCATTGTTTCTGAAATATTGGGTTTTGTTTACAAACACGCGCTTATTTCCTATCAGAGACTATACGGTGGGTGTTGCTCACCACCAAATGAGTTGATGATTATCTCCGATAACACCTGTCACCTTTTTGTTTCGAGGGTTCATTATTTCTTTTATAATTCTTTTTCTTGACAATTAGACCTTGCCTTTTTAGCTTTTCTTTGCCTGGTTCTTTGGTTTCTCCTCTCTCTTTATAACTTCACATTCGTTATCATGAAGTAATTAAAGGGAGGTGGTGGTGAATTTGATGCAGTACCAACGGCTATGATGGATAACATGGAGTCGTCTGTCCCACCCGGTTTCCGGTTCCACCCAACGGATGAGGAGCTTGTTGGGTATTATCTGAGGAAGAAGGTTGCGTCACAAAAGATCGATCTTGACGTGATCAGAGACATAGATCTGTACAGGATTGAACCATGGGATCTCCAAGGTACGTGCATAGCATGTTCAATTTACTCCTTTGCTTCATCCATTTAGTATTAGGGTTTCTGCTATATAAACCTCCAGGTGGTGGTTTGAGCCTAGTTGATCAGTTTGGATCCATCTTCTTAGGGTTTATCAGACGGATGTCATGCATATGTCTTTCTGGCTCCATGTGGATCCAGCTGTAGGAAACAGTGATCCATTTGCTCCAAGTAGTTCCACCCTCTTGTAATGCATCACAGTGTTGCACTTCAATCACTATCTTTAGGCTTATGCATATAATCTGCCTCTAAGGTTTAGCGTGTGTGTTTGTGTTCGAGTACGAATGAGTGTGTGCGTGTATAAGTTTTTAAGATTAAGAGTGATCTGAATGGAAATGGACAGAGAGATGCCGGATCGGTTATGAAGAACAAAATGAGTGGTATTTCTTCAGCCACAAGGATAAGAAGTATCCAACAGGGACCAGGACTAACAGAGCTACCATGGCGGGGTTTTGGAAGGCGACGGGAAGAGACAAGGCGGTGTATGAGAAGGCCAAACTCATAGGCATGAGGAAAACACTCGTATTCTACAAGGGGCGGGCACCAAATGGACAGAAATCCGACTGGATCATGCACGAATACAGGCTTGAATCTGACGAAAATGGACCTCCACAGCAAGGCGAATCTCTCTCTCTCTCTCTCTCTCTCTCTCTCTCTCTCTCTCTCTCTTTCTCTCTCTCTTTCAATTTCTTGACCTACTACTATAAAATTTAATTTCCCGATTTGCATTAGGGAAACGATTGGAAGCCATTAAGATTATTTTCTTTCTTTTCTCGTGTGTGGCACTAAAATCAGTTCGTCTTTGAAGTTATGTGGTTCTATTACGTTCTTTCCCATCGTCTGAAGTGCCCCAAATTTCTCGCGAGACCTTGTTAGAGAATCACAGGTTTTATAGTGTGAAGCAATATTCAACGACCTAATTATTTACCTTCCTGAGTCACTTTTGCTTTTCCTTGCATAGATGATAGACCACTACTATATCTGCAGTCTCCGCGTATGGCTTCTTCTTCGAATATGACTTCCACCAATTCTTGAGTCAAAAGTTAATACTTCCAAACGCATGTGCATTGCTTTCTTCCACTTCCTTTTCTGGTATGGTTTTCCTCCTCATACTGTCGTCAAAAGACAATTTCAAATTCTCCTCCTCCTCTTTCATCACCTTTGACTTTATCTACTACTTCTCTTTACCGAACAGTACAAAGAAAACCTGGAAAAGAAAACACATTCCAAAAAGAACTAAAAGCACTTTCTTAATGAATAATACGACGCTCGTTGAGCTTATATATCGATCGCTTTTGCACACCAAGACATTGAAAACGAAAGGCCGCACTACTGTCTCTTGTTAACTTTGGTTTTTTTTAGCAGGAAGAAGGATGGGTGGTATGCAGAGCATTCAAGAAGCGAACCACTGCCCAAACCAAGAGTATTGAAGGGTGGGACTCAAGCTACCTCTATGATGAAACGAGCGGGATCAGCTCGGTCGTGGATCCAATTGATTTAATATCAAGGCACCCCCAAAGCTTTCTAGCTCAGAGCTTCATGTGTAAGCAAGAGATAGAGGCGGATAGCTTGGGTTTCATGCAGTCTGATCAGTTCTTTCAACTTCCGCAGCTCGAGAGCCCGTCTCTGCCCCTAATAAAGAGGCCGAGCTCAATATCCCTCATATCAGAAAATAATGAAGAAGAACAACAAATGAATAGAGGGAGCAACAGCACCAAGAAAGTGACTGACTGGAGAGCCCTTGACAAGTTTGTTGCTTCTCAATTGAGTCAAGAAGACAGATTTGAGGGTGATGGAGAATCAAGCTTTGACGCCCATGATAACTCGGATATGTCATTACTTTTATTGCAGAGTAGTAGGGATGAAGAAGTGAAGTTGAATGGGTTCTTGAATTCAACCTCAGACTGTGACATTGGAATATGCATATTTGAGAAATGAAGCTAGCAGAGAAGTTGAGATAATTTCTATTTGTGATATTATAAATGTATGAGGTTGATGGAATTGGAGAGATGAATCGTTTTGTAAAATATGGTTGTGAACGAGTGAAGACATGCCCCTCTCTCTCTCTCTCTCTCTCTGTCCCCTCTGATCCCTCTCTTCTTACAGCAATGCATCAAATTGGTGCACACAAATTGGTCGAACAAGAAACAAAAAAGTACTGTCTGTCAAAGTAAAAAAGAATAGCAGGAAAAAGATGTTTTAGTCAGACAATTCGTTACAACATGCATGTTTTCTTGGAAAAAGATATTCTAGCAAAAAGAAAAAGGATAATGCAAATAAGAAATTCATATCTTAATGAAGCTCAGATGGTAAAAATAAGTTCAGAAAAAAACTAAACCTTGCGAAGAATTGGTACAGCAAAAGTTCTTTTTGATAGCAAATTAAACTATGACATGCTCTTTTATATGAGCCAGATATGAACCACCGCCCAATAGCACTCTCTGCAGTTCCTTTGATATCCTCGACAGCCAATAGATCATCTTTCTTGTTGTCGGAGATTACATAGGCAAGAGATCAAACATTTAGGGTGGCCATGCAAGAAGCTGACACAGGAAGCAGCTAGCAATAACTTCCGTATAGAATATTTAATCACACTTAATGGAGATTAATTAATTCTGCTGAAGCTAACTAAAACTCACTGGTTCGTGGTTAAACCCAAGAAGTAAATTAAATCTACGGGTCTAGGCCTTAATAGGGTAAACTACCATGCATAGGCCCTTTTACTAAGAAGGATTAATACAATATGTTAATTCATTATCCTCAGAATTAAGGACCTCACATGTGATCCTCAATTGGCCCGATTTTTTTTTTTTTTTTTTTTTTGTCTTAAGTAGCAAGTCATACAGATGACTTGCAAGAATCAAAACAGTAACAGATGATACGTACGAAAGTTCAATTAAATTCTTCGATGAAGTTACCATAGCTGCAATGTAATTATGACCAAGGAAAGCGGAAATGGAGCCTCTAAATGAATCGCAACCCTACCCTACGTAGATTTGCGAGAAGAGATTGAAAGAGATCACTATCCCTGATAATTATAACAAGATCAAAGTGCAGAACCCCAGCTCCTGCATGCCAATTAGTTTGTGCAAGGAAATGTGTAGATGTCAGTGAGCAGTAGTTATGGGTCTATCGTAAGATATTTATTTCTTCTTCTTCTTCTTCTTCTTTTATCTTTTTTACTTTTAGAAGTTATGCAATATTCATAATATATGCAAATACATTTCTTTTTCATAAGTGGGTTAGAAATAAAATCACAATATAGATGTTGAAATATTAAATAAGTAAATCAATTCGTCATGATCATATATTTGCTTAAACTTATGAAATATTTTGGTTATTTCTCTCACTTATTGGCAACAATTCGAACCACAGAGTTTAAAGCCTCAAACCATATTAGACGAATCTAAGGGGAACATGACCACACAACCTTGATCTAGCTAGCTTCATCCCTGCCTCCAAGTGGTCAAAGTACACGGGAAATGTTAATAAACGTGTAATTAGTCTCAGAACAAAGCCGTAAAGAACATTCAATGAAAGAGAAATAAAGCCAATTGTATTAGGACCATGAGGGCGAGCTTAATTGAGTGAAATGGATTGATCATCGTGGTCAGCATGGGGGCATCTTCGATTCGGCCGGCTGTGGCTTTTGGTGGGTCCATGCCCTGTCTAGCATGCGCTGTGCACCGTGGCTCCTGTTGGGCATGCTTTGTCTTTATGGAAACTTTGACCCTCTTATATACGCATAGGCTCTCATGTTCTCCTAGTGCCACACATTACTGATCTTTGGTATAAAAAATTCCCATTTATTTAGTCAATGAGAAGGGATATAAAATCTAAAGTAACTCTTTTCATAATCCTACGATCTTAAGTGTTGTGTTTGCCTGCTCGATTTATGCTTCTCACAAAGTGATTCACGACAGATAGCAAGTTTGTTCTTTCTTAGCTTTCTTTCTTTTCTGAACTTCCTCAAAGCCAATTATGTGGAAAACGCAGGAGATCATTATTTTCATTGACCCAATATATATGAGGTCCAAATGACTTGTCAATCCATACATTTTAGTCTTAGTTTTTAGCTAAAATGGACCTACTTCAGCTTCAATTCAACCTCAGTATCATGTCAGCACGTTGTGCAGGTTCATTCATTTGCAAGGACTGCCACCCCATCAGAAGAATTCAACTCTTCACTGCTCAACCTCGATAAATAGGACCCATACGTGAATCACAGAGAGAGAGAGAGAGTTTCACAAAAAACTCTCCCACAAGCGTGCATAAAATCGCCTTCCACAACATTCCGTTTGGCTGCCATAGAGCTGCATGCGAATCATGCACAACGCATTCTCATTGGAAACCTAGATAGTGCATCAGGAATAATTACAATGCTGCTGCCTAAGTCACCCAAATAATGCACCGTATTCTCATGCTTAATTAATTACCTGAACTTTAATTTGCGAAAGTTAAATTACCTAATGGGCAATACAAACTGATCAGCATCAACTTCGTTTAGAAGAAAGAATTAGACTGATTTCTTCATAATTTGGCCCAAATGGTAAATGTGGTTCTAATGCCCCATATATATATACGTATATCTCTATCTCTGTGTGTGTGTATATATATATATATAACGTTGTTTAGTGAGCAATTGTAAAATCGAACGAAAGGGTATTCAGGAAAACGGAAAAAACAAAAAAACAAAATTAAAGGTATTTGTTAATTGTCACTGTCATTCACCACATTAGCATAGTGTTATTGCACCTTTTCTAATCTAATTATTTTGCTATTTCCAGCAAAATTAATGTTCTTGCGGACCCCGCCACCGAAGCATCGTATTCAATTGTCATATGAAGCTGCTGGACCAATCACGTTCCCTCAAATGAGTGCAGTGATAACTAAGTTGAACAGATCAAGATCATGCGAAGAGAATGTACACGCACCTCTTATATGTAACTATGATATATATATTTTGCACCGAGAAAAAGAAAGGAAATTCGTTAGCCATGGTGTCAAAAAGTCTTAGTCGATCGGGGCATGCATGTATGTTAGCTTACGGGCCAACCAAAAGTTTACACGTAATATATAAAGTGCTTGAAACTTTTGAAAATGGAAAAGATAAGAGTCAGAAAAGATGATGAACATGGGATCGCAATTAGTGTAATGGTTGACTTGAACGAGCTTCCTTTTGGGAGAACAATTATACCTATCATGGCACGCAACCAATACAACTGAGCCCCATCTGTGATGAACTTTTCATGCAAAAGATAAGGATGAAAACCCCCTCAAAAAAGTTTTTATTATTCCCTTAAAGAAAATGAATGAAAAGAACAAGCTGCCAACATCTTCTAGAGGGCGTGGATCGCTAGCTTTTGGAAGAATTTCAGTTCTTATAATCCAACCAACATCTTCTATGCCACTTCAATGCAAATCCAGCGTTCTAAAGCTACTCGTTTTGGTAGATTTTATTTCCTCGATTCAAATCCAGCATTCGAGGTAGCATGAGCATGCAAGTATCCAAACATCTCGAGCTAATCCATTTCCCTGCTGGATTTTATTCTTATTCAAAATGGGCTTAGGCAATTGGTAGACCCACGTGTAGCTACCCCTTTTGGTACAGATCCTTCCGATGGGCTTTGGTGGTGGCAGGCTAGTGGACAATCAATTGTGTTCTTTGTTTTGTGACACAAACGAACCAAGGGATCTAAGACAGTCCCTCCCTCATCATTCACCAGGCCCAAAGGCCAAAAGGCTAATAACGGCCCAACAGATCTTAGAGCGACTTCACTGTTTAAAATGATCAGATAAGACTCTACGCATTAAAAGGACAACCTGCCAGTTCCTTGGCTCTCCCATTATTGTTGCAACAGGTATTTTAAGCTCTGGTGAACAGCAAACCACTAACAGCAACTAGAAGCATCTTTTTTTAATTTTTTCTAAATAACTAGAAGTAACTTTACAGGAGGCAAAACCAGAGACCAGACAGTTTGATATGACCACATGCTGGGTATGCGGATTATTATATCGAGATTTTCAGAATCAGTAAATGAATTGTGCCATAGCCTAAAATGATTTTTCTTTTGAATGATGTCTCTTTGTGTGATTAGGGTTTATTTATTTTTTTGCATATTATTTTGTTGATTGAATTAATATTTGTTCAAATCTAGCCTCGATAGTTTTTGAACTATCGTAGAGTTTTAATTGAAGGCAAACATCTATTCACCCCAAGTGCTTATTGAGTCTAAACCTGTCAGTCATAAACAAGAACCAAGTCATCCAAACACATGAAAATGCCTCTCCCAAAGGTTTACATGGGGTTCTCTGGAGACTTTTCTAATGAAGTTGTAGAAATCTCCATATCCAAAAATAAACAGAGTACAATCAACTCAACAGAAGTGATTAAATCCAAATGCAAGGTTTCTTGTGGCAGGGGAATTAAGGCCCTGTATTTTCATCTGACTGCCAATATCTTAGTACAGCCAATTAATAGAGGTCAGTGTTATTTGCACTTCCACCATGACACCTGTTTATACCGCGCAGAGCATTTCATCATTCTACAACGATAAAAATCCACAGATCACTACCATCAAATCCATATTTTTAATGGGCAGACTATTAATAGAAAGTAGTAAAAACAATGGATCTCAACCCAGCACAGCACAAGATACGAATAATACCAAGACGGTACCAGACATTTAGTACATAGTAACAGACCCAAAATATACAGTAGTTCAAATTAGAAATACTGCAGTACAACTGATATTAGGAGGTCATGAAATATAACAAAATGAATTCCACAAGAAGCATTGTTTATGCCCTTTCACCACGAATACGGCGTGCAAGCTGGATATCCTTTGGCATTATAGTCACCCTCTTGGCATGGATAGCACAGAGATTTGTATCCTCAAACAAACCAACCAGGTAAGCCTCTGCAGCTTCCTGAAGTGCAAGAACGGCATGGCTCTGGAACCTCAAGTCCGTCTGAACAGAAACACCAACAACCAGAATGCATTAGAACCAACTTACGAAATTCAAATGCGCAATTAACCTGAGAATCGTCACCTTAAAGTCTTGGGCAATTTCTCTGACAAGACGTTGAAAGGGGAGCTTGCGAATCAAAAGTTCAGTACTTTTCTGGTACTTACGGATTTCACTGCCCAAAGATTAACAACTAATGATGTAAGGCTTTTTTTTCTAGCCTTAGAAGAGATCAAAGTAAAAAAATGTGGTAATAGTGATCGTGAAGGGAAAACTTCCATACCGAAGAGCAACAGTTCCAGGGCGGTATCTGTGAGGTTTCTTAACTCCACCAGTTGTAGGAGCAGACTTCCTTGCAGCCTTCACATCCAAAGTAGACACATTATCAATCAATAAGTTCCAGATACATATCGTGTAACCACAGATTCAAAAAAAAATACAACTCTAGCTCCAAACTTATCCCAGAGAGTTGGATTATCCTCGGTCCTTTTTGAACTCCCTAGATTTGCTTGATCTGGATGATGACAAACAATAGAAACCATAGAAGCACTGATTTGAAATGAACTACACTATTCATTTCCCTACAACATATGCACATAAGTCAAACACTACCATGGGAATGAAAGCATGAGTTGAGTTCTGCAATTTCATCGAATGCAAAAATTGCCCCCATGTCAGCACAATGGGGTCGGTAGCGGCTATTTCCGAAAACCAACTACTTTTATTTACCCATCATAGATTAAGCATATAACACAACAAGACCCAGTCAAATTAGAGTATAACTTTACTTATTCACTTCCTCTCCGAGAAAGAAACAAATGCTCAATGTTCTAAATCTTGCTATGCCAGAGATTTTAAAATCCTAGACTCTAAAATTTGCAATTTGACATGGTTTCCGAACCCAGAAACCAATAAAAACCTAATACAGGACTTCCGGAAAATAAACCAACTCCAGTTCAAATGACGTGCATGTGATGTTAGAAACCAGCGGCAAAGCAGTAGCGACACTGAAATTTGTTTGGAAATCTAAATCGCACAATGCAATAAAATACCGAGTCGACTAACAACATCAAACTCTTTCGTCAACATCGTAAAATGAAAACGAAAAGTTTTCGTAACCCAAAACAAATAACGGAAAAGAATTTATACAGACAACAAAAGAGTAACAAAAACAAAACGAAGCTGAATAATCTTAAAGAAATACGAAAAATTTAAAAAAAAATTCCAGATTTCAAGAAGAGCTCTGGAGGAAAATATACCTTAGTGGCGAGTTGCTTCCTTGGAGCTTTGCCTCCGGTAGATTTGCGAGCTGTTTGCTTCGTACGGGCCATTGCTGAGGCTAAGACTTTTTTTTACCTGCCGTTAACATGAATAGCTGAGGTCTACTAAATGTATACAAACGCCAACATATACATAACTAGGTTTTGAGGAAAGAACTACTTAGGTTTAGGGTTTTCGATTTCTTCTGAAATTACCTGAGGCCAGAGGAACTTTCCGCGTCGGTTCAAATTCTTCTTGCGAGCACACAATAGTTTAACGGGAAGGGGACTAGTTTTATAGGCGCGGTTAGGTGGCGTTTTTAAAAATTAGAAAACCGAACCGCAACCCTGACGACTGTGATTGGCTAATTTTTATCTTTTCTTTTTTTCTGTTTTCAAATTTCTTGGTTTTCGTTTTCATGTAAACGAAACGCTAATTATACTTATAATTAGGGAGCATTAACTGGAAAGTGAAACGACACGTCCAAAACTTACTGCATGGGCTTTTGGGCCCAAGATCCATGCCGCCGTGGGCCATACTGCCCAATGCTAAACCGTAGGCTTTTATTGGTGTCAATGGTCGCATCTCGCCAGTCCACTTACATGCCAGCGTTAGATTGCCGAGATTCAAAGACCACAGCCTCCTAACTTCCTACCAATGGTCGAAATCAGAGGAGCTACAGCCTACAGCCTACAAGGGGCTGGGCAGACCCCTTAAAAATTAGGGAATTTTTTTTTTATATATATATTTACCCCTTATTGTTTTAATTTTTTACATTGATCCCTCAAAAATTAATAAAGTACTTTGACCCTCCAAAAGCCAAATCTTGGCTTCACCCCTGCTTCCTACCATGGGCCACCCCACCACCTTGGGACTCTTGGTGCTATTTTTAAAACTTTTCATATTATGGTTTGAAAAATTAAAGATATCAACTCCAATTATCGACAGATTATCATGTATGCTTTAAGATGGTCAAAATTTTAGTTTATACAAATTGATTAAAAAAATTACTTAAATATATTTTTAATATTTATTATCATGTATGCTTTAAGATGGAGTTGATGCATGTATCAGGGTTAAGGGAACTCTTTCTGTTAAATGTCCTATTATAAGTGATGATGCATGTTTCATGTCTATTAGTGTAAAATTATAAGTGATAGTGCATGTTTCATGTCTGTTAGTATAGTATAATGTCCTATTAAAATTCTCAAATAAGATTAACATTTGGTTATATTCTTCATTAACGTTTGGTTATGTTCTTCATTTATTACTTGAGTTGATACTTTTAAGTTCTAACTTCTAATTCGTATTGTAATATTCTTCTATTTCGAGTTATGTCAGCATACACTATGTTTTTTCGGTTATTGTTTCCATCAAGTCTTGACCATAAATATTATTAAGCCCATAATATTTCTTTAGCTATTTAGGAATTGTGATGGTGTCTAGTTTACTACTTACTAGGTGAATTGTGATTATGAATTTTGTGAATTGCATGTTGTGGACTTGTTTTGAGATTTATTGAATCTGAATTTTGTTATTTGCATGTTGTTTTGGATTTATTGAATATGGATTTTGTGAAGTGCATGTTTTTAGATTTATTTTTACACTTATTTGTCAATTGCATGTTTTAGGATTTTCGGTTTTTAAAATAGGTTGCTAGGATGTTGTTTTCGGTTTTCAAAAGATCAACAATGAGTTGTTGGTTTTTAAATATTATGGGCTAAATAAAATGGCCATCAAAACTAATATGATCATAATATGATATGGTTGTATTAGTTTGAACTTTAAAGGATGGCCAACATTTTACTCCAAAATTCAACTCTAATCACTTCGTGTCTTGGTGAGTTGATGTGGTGCAAATGTAAATTCTTAATTTTTATTTATATACTTATTGTATTCATTTATATAATTTGATTTGTAATAAATTGAGAAATGTTCATATGAAGTTCGGGTTGTATATTTTAATTTTTTGATATGTTATTTGTGAATTGTGATGAATGAATAAGATCTTTACTTTTAAAAAAAAAAAAAATTAAATAGACAAAAAAATATAACCTAAAACATTTCAAAATTTCGATATCCATTTTCGCTAAGTCCACTGAGAGTCGAAAACAAAAGTGAACTATATTTTAATCACCTACTAGTTAATGGACCGGATATCAAAATGTCAAATTTCACTTCTGACTAATCTACTGTTCACCCCAATGACAGATAGCCTATTTAGCTAACAAGTGCGACAGAGAATTCTGACGACGAGGAACCCACTTGAAAGTCCATCCACCGAAAGAGGTAGCTTCACGCAGAGAGGAGACAAAATTCAACAGAAAAGCTCCAGACTCAATAGAGCCTATCCAGGACTGCCAAAGAGCAAGACAATCAGTCTCAAAATCAACAACATCCTGCCAGTTGAAAACCCGAGCAAGACGCATGGCTGACACAGCAGCAACAGCCTCCCCAATTAGAGGAGAGAAGGCGGATGTCTACTTTTATCGCAATTTGTTTTTTAATGGAGATTAGACCCTGATAAGATAATGGTCAAAGCAATACTAACAAACCCAAAAGCTTGAAGAGAAGTCAGTTCCATTTTTGATGTCCTGCACACGCAGATAACAAAACCGATACTATTCTCAGGAGTTAACGGAACACCTTCAAAGAAACCTGAAGAGTTCATATTCACAGAAAAAAACCTAAACTTTAGAGCTTCTTAACATAACAGGCGGCTACTTATTTTTTACAATCCCTTTTTTCTACATTCTCAAGCAGTGGCCTTCCTGGCCCTCTTAGCAGCAGGGGACTTGATTGACTTGGGCTGTTTTGGCTTAGCAGGGGTCGACTTCTTCGCCTTCTTGGGCGCAGGCCCAACCCTCTTGACGGACCTCTTCTTCACGGCCTTTTTAACGGGGGTCTCGTGTTTCTTTGGAGCGGGTTTGGCCTGCCTCGGCTTGGGCTTGGGTTTTTTCTCTGCGTTGGCCTTTGCAACCTTGTCCTTCTTTCCCATTTCGGAGAGCTTGTACGAGGCCTTGATCTTGATGAGGTTCCCCTTCACAACGGAGTTCTTTAGTTGCAGAGCCAACATCTTCTTGTAGTTCGCTGGAAGCTCGTCCTTGTGCTTCTCTTCCATGTACTTGGCTATGGCGTATGGGCTGGACCCACTCCTTTCGTTCAGAGCCAACAGAGCATCCTTGATCATCTGGAATTTCAACAAAAATTAATTTGGCTCTAGAACTTCAAAGTTTCCTACACATAGCGAAGCATTCAGAAACGAAATACAACCGACTCAGAAATTTTCAGGCCTACGAAAGGAAGATGAAAACCAAGATTATAACTCTTTGAAGTACAAAATAAGGTTCAGGAATCAACATCACGTACACAGATATTAAACAATATATACACATGGAGGATGAGGAACACCTGAAAATATGGAGGATGCGCAGCAGCTTTGGGCTGTTTTGGCTTTTTCTCCTTGGGGACCTTAGGCTTCCTCTCCTTGACAGGCTTCGAGGCCTCCTTCTTAGGCTCCTCGGTCGGCGGGACCTCCACCGTCTGTTGCTCGAGAGCCGGGGCTTCAACTTCACCGGAGGCTGACATCACGAATCACCGCAACGATTTCTCTAGAAACGTACAGAAATCCGAATAGGTATATATGCTTTAAACTAACGCCATCGTAAATGACCCTCAATATTTAAAGCTGGGGAGCGATCTGTGTGAGAGGAAGACGCAGCCCTGATTGGTCCGCTTTGGGCCTCGCGGATCGCCAGCGTATGCTTTAAGAGTTCTCGAGCGTACACGTGGAGACAAATCCACGCGTTATTTTGGATGATTTTCTCTTGTTATTGGGATCAGATGGGAGTACGGTTGTGCAAAATAAGGATAGGACTTTTTGTTCTTCCTCTATCCGAGTCGGGGTGTGTTTTCTGAGTCGGTTTGGGACTCAATTTCTATGCATTGGAACTGAATTCCAACCTGAAATTCTTTTGAGATTGAGGGCAAGAAACCTGCGTTTGTAATGCGGGTTCAATGAAGTGAAATGGTTGGCATTTGGGTTCGATATTAGGCTTGAAAGCAAAACAGTTTTTGTTTACTTTGTTCTTTAAGAAATATTGCAACGTATATTTCTTTTTTTTCCTTATAATCTAAGAGTGAATCTTCTTCTTGCTAACATTTTGCTTGTTACACCGAATTGTCTATTTTTTTTTTTCGTGAGACAGGAGGTTATATTATGGAGAAATGTTATCATCCTCTCTTTATTGTGTGCTTCCCTGTCTTTTCGAAGTAATTGCAGCCAATTTACCTTACCATTAAAAATAAAAAACATTTTCCCAAATTTCCAATTCAAATCTTATCAGTCTTAGAGACGGTGGTAACACGAGTATATATTTAGGGTCCACTTCTTTGCCCGTAAAATTATTATTTTACGTAAAAAAAAAATTATTTAAATGTTTTTAAGAAATTTTTTTTCCTTTTTACTGTTTGGTTATTCTTTTTAAATATTTTAAACAAAATATTTTTTGATGTTTAATATACTTAATGATTTACGTATTTACATAAAAATATTTAATTAACGTACAAATCTTTGTAGTTTACACTTTTAACATTTTAGTCTCTTAGGTATTGATTTCAACCTTGGATTTATAAGGTAAGTTTTTTAGACAAATCGATCTTCCGTCCACTTGCCGTTAGCCAATAGACGGAAGGGTGCTTAAGCGAATTTTAAATGTCATCTCAACGACAATTGTAAGCTATCTCATGACATGAAAAGTTTTCTAAAAAATTTAATACTTTAGTCTCTAAGATACTAATTTCAACGTGAAGATCCTAAGGTACAGTTTTGCGATAAAATTGATCCATGCAGTTCAATTGTCCTTAGTCAACTAAGGGAGAAGCGTCCACATAGAAGGAGAAGAATATAAAACTATCACATGCAACCTTCAAATTCAATTTTTTTTAAAAAATAATACTTTATATATATTTTAATAATTTTATCTTTGAGGGACATTTTGATCCTTTTGAATGTAGTTTAGTGCCCAAATCAAACGAACGTAATAATCGATTGTTTTTTAAACATGTGAGGCGGAATAAAATATTTTAGAACTTAAGGGAGGTTTACTGTTTTTTGCCAATAGATATGGGGCATACTATTATGTTCCCTCCAGAAAAAATTTTAGTTTATAGAAAATTTGAGCGTAGTTATTTTTTAAAAAATAATAAAATTTTTACAATTGACTTGAAAACTTTTTTTTACTTTTTTATTTTCAAGTGTTTGTCAAATACCTGAAAACAAGTAAAACAAATTACAAAATTTATTTTACAAGCAAACAAACAGACGTTAAGGTAGGGATGGAGCTAGAGGTCATGAACCCCACCCCCACAGCCAAAAAAAAAATCAGTGAAGAAATTTTTGCATTTTGGCCCCCTCAGAAATTGTTTTATGTATCTGACCCCTTTAATGTTTAATCCGGGCTTCATCCTATGCATATATAAACTATATCAACATTTATAAAGGCAAATGCTATAATTAACATATTTAAGCCCTATTCCTGTTAGTTTAACGGTTTAACTATGTATGTGTCCAAATCCACCATTTTCAAAGTGCAATGAAATCTCACGTATTGGTAATTATTGTGGAAATACTTTTTATAATTAACAAAAAAAATAGGTATAAAGCAAATGTTACACGCATGTTAGAATGTCGCTCTCTACTCTGAATGTTGATAATGTTCTTTTGGAGCCATCTTTTTTAAAGTACATGGTGCTTGACCACGTGTTGGGCCTTAAAAAGATGATAAAAACGCAACTGAGAAGAACTGCTCCACAAGCCGAGACGCCACTCGTGTTGAAAGCCTACGGGCTGAAAGTGCCTTTTCTAGACTTCTCTGTTGGCTTGCTGCAGTAACCTTGTCCACTCAAATGGACCTTGAAGACATTGCGCCTAGCTTGGGGTCACGCTACAGAAACATCAATGTAACTCGTGGAACCGCAGGACTAACTAAGGGATGGAAGATAAATCATAATACTACGTACTAAAGTTACCTCTTCTGACGTATTTAAACCTATATGAACTATGGATATATATGTTTTTGCTAACAAAAGAAAAAAAGAAGCAAAGGTTTTACTCTTAAACGAGTATCAAGCTATCAAACCAGAAATTCTCTTTTAGAACAAATTTTGGTGTTTTATTTTTCAAAAACATCTCAAAATTTTATTAGCTAAATTACTCCGTACGTCCTTGGGGTTTGACCTTTTCCCCGTTTGGTCCTCAGGATTCGATTTTCCCTAAAAATATCCCTGGGGTGAGGACCCATTACCAAATAGATCCTGGCTAACTCTTGGACGGAAATGCACACTTGGCTAACGGATTACACGTGGCACTGACAACTGGATTTTTTTTTAAAAATCGCCCAATCGCAATGTGACACGTGTCAGTACAATAAATTAAAAAAAAAATCTAAAAAAAAAAAAAAAAAACCCCGGATCGGGGGTCTCCCGATCCTTTCCCAGTGGAGGCCCCCTCCACCGGCCCATTCTGGCCGCCCAGTTCCAGAGAGAGGACTCCCTCCTCCACCCCGGACGGTGCTCGAGGGCGGTTGGGGGACCTCCCTCCACCGGGAAAGGATCGAAGGTCTCCCTCGATCCAAGGGTTTTTTTTTTTTTTTTTTTTTTTTAAATTTAGATTTTAAATTTTTATTTTTATTTATTGTACTGACACGTGTCACATTGCGATTGACAAGATTTTTTAAAAAAATCCAACCGTCAGTGCCCACGTGTAATCCGTTAGCCACGTGTGCATTTCCGTCCAAGAGTTGACGCCAGGATCTATTTAGTAATGGGTCATCACCCCAAGGATGCTTTTAGGGAAAATCGAACTCTGAAGACCAAACAGAGAAAAGGTCAAACCCCTAAGACGTACGGAGTAATTTAGCCAAAATTTTTTATTAAAGATTGAAATATTCTTGCACGAAAAATTCATATTCAGATGAAAAAAAAAAACGTTTCAAGACTATTAAACAAATATAGATAATTCCTTTTTCCAGGAAACAAAAGGGAGACACTACTCGGATTGCTAGAGCATTATTGTATGCCCTAGAAAAGGCCCTGAGTTCTTCTGTCCTCGTACCACAATAACAGCGGCACATATTACAAGGTTCATATGTTATTTGAGTCTACTATTTTTTTATTTCTGTAATTTACAGGAGATGCACGGATTCAAAGTGAAATTGAGAGTGGACTCGGTGGATATGAACTATGTTTTTAAGGTGACTCATTTGCACGCTGCAATCCCCTTTTAATATTTAAACAGACATTCGATCAAATGACAGGTTTTGTTTATATACAAACGGAAACGACCATATTGTGCACACTTAGGCACCATGATCAATTTCTTGCTCTCCTAATTTACACACGCATATATAAAAGCAATTTCAGCCTTTTTGCATTACATAGTTACGCTAATTCATGCAATTGTAATTACAAATAAAATGGCAGACTATCCTAACTCCAGTCCATGGATGAAAGGACTGGTCGGTCACCAGCAAGCTGGAGTGCTGATAATTTTCAAATTCTATACCAAGCTAGAAGCAATACCTGATGCTACTTCAGGCTTCAGCTTCCATGTTTTTACAACATTTACCTGATACCTTTCGCGTTGGCACAACCTGAGCAGCTAAGCCACACAAAATATACATATAGCTTTTCTTTTCTTTTTTTTTTTTTCCAAAATATGAAGAGACAAAAATAAAACTCCTCAAATAGGCAAAACCATCTCGAGACTTTGCATCCATCAGAACAAGACAAACTTAGGCTGGAAGATGATTTTTTCTGTTTTACAGACTTGAATAAGGAAATATTTTGCAGCCAACATACTACCCGTCTGCAAGAAGCAGTCATAAATGCGTCTAAATACCTGGAATATGTAGCCACGAAGCCACTCTTAATTCTAGAGTGCCAGGCAAGGAGGTACCACCATTCTTAATCAGCTGTGGTGACACTTCGCTGTCAAGCATCCGCTTAAACATACACAATAATTTGAAATGCCAACTTTAAGAAGTAGCAAAATGCATAATTTTATAATCTTCAAATGAGCCTAAATAATGAAGACTACAGCACTATCAAGTGAACAGCATTAAAAAAAAATATATACCTAAGCCTTTCGAATCACCCTATCGATGCAAAGTTCTACATGATTAAGCTTTTCCCCCACAACAAACCCTCTATCAAGTATTCAAGGCTGGTAAACAGACAAGAAGAAAACTTCGGGGAATATTTCTTCTAGAAATTGCAAGCATCAACATCTGAAAGCACCAAATCCATACATTATGAAATCAAAATATGATCATTTTCTCATTAAATCCACTGAGTTCTAAATAGTGGATCATCACGTGGAAATTCACTTATCAACATTTCTTTTTACGTTAACCCCATTGGAAACCAAACACTAAAACCAGTTTTGAATTGAAAACAACCATGCTGAGGCCACCCTAATCACTAGCAAAGTATTTGACATTTAGCTTAAAAAAAAAAAGTATCTGACATTTAAACTAAGAGATCTCTCTAAAAAGTTTAAAAGGCAACTGCCAGTATAGGCAAATGATGCAAACAATAAATCAAAGGATAGTCTTGAAAAGGAAGATTCATATGTTACGAATCTCATCTTGCATCAGTAGCTGGCGATATACCTTAGACAATCACCTAAGACCCATGATGCAATTATAACAACCCGTCTCTGTTGCCAATAGCAAAAAACCTAAGCGCACATCCTAAAAACGATGATACAATCAAAGTGCCCGACTTCTCTGTTTCCAGTACTAACCAGCACTATAGACAAAAATGAATATTATCACAACCTCTAAAACCACAAAATGAGGCAATTGTCCTTCCTAAAATTCATACTATCACCACCAATTAGTTTCAGTTATGAAACAAAAGAGCACATTCCAGATCCTCTCCTCAATGCACAATGGAACAGAGAAATAGCATAATACCACCACCAGAAATGCTAACAAACTAGAAAAGTAATTCAACCCTCTTAAGTTGAAGAAGCATATTTCTTGTCCTAACAAACATCAATTTCAGGACAACACATCAATATTTGTTTCTACGTATTACTTGTCCATGTGTTAGTAAAAATCAAAACAAGGACGCAATGAACCTCAATGGCTATCACCTAAATGCAGATTTGTCTAGGCCAAAAAACCAAATCAACCACAACCTTATCCACGCCAACAATGCCAGGTAAGTAGAAATACCATACAGATCTCCCACAGAGAACACATGAGATTGAATTCAATCAACTATACAGCACACTTGACAATGATCTGTCACTCAGCCAATCGCTTGCGCTCCCCACAGAGGCATTGAAACAACATTTGTTTGATGTCTTGAATCCACAAAGGGTCACACCACTGTTCTGTAATAAAGCTATGGGCCTGACAGAGTTTCGGTAGAATTTTCAGATACGATGGCAAGAGTTGTGAAAGCAACCAATATATCCAGCAAAATATAGCAGGAGATACTAGGCTACATTTTCATCAGATATCATAAAAGATCGTGCCCAATGCAACACCTCCAATACTATTGCAAGCTCCAAAAATTTAGCAAAACATTATGACTTCCAGACGTGTGTGCAACTTTTGAAACCTCTTTCACCAGAAAAACAATCAAAGTATTCTCCAAAATGCCTCCAGCTGAATTTTAAGATTAACCTCTGGATCTTCACAAGATAAAAGGGTGAAACCCAAATTTCAAACTCTTTGATTCAAGTAAGTCCCCCAATCTGTTTTCCTTAAGCATCAAGACATCATTGACATAGCGGGAAGCAAATTTTGCTCTTTAGCACAACAACTCATATCAGAAATCCTCAAGCTTTTTATACCTAGGCTAAAGGGGTAGGTCTCCATTCAATCTCCACCATACACAAAAACATACAGTTTTTCTTGTCAAGGTCTTTGGGAGACAATCTACACTATAAACAACAAAATTCAGGAAATTCTACCAAAAACTGCATGGCGAGAAAACCAAAGACTAAAGAAAAGTGAAGGACTAGGACAACAATAGTATGAAGGCATGCAGCAAAATATAATGCTATTCCAACTCTTCCAATGCAGTCAGGAGTACGATTAGATGGGATCATCTTCTTTTTAGCAGCAAGCCACTTGTTCATCATTTGCAAAGCATATCTGCATTTCCAAGCTGACCTAAATATAACCATGAACCTTTGAAATATTAATCAAAAAAATTCACTATTGCAGATTAGAATTTGGATAAGTAAAGCAGTGTATTACCACCAGCTCTAGCATCTAGTAGTAATAGCCACCGCCATACGGGCGGTCACTCCATGAATATGGACCTCCACCATACTGCAACAGGAAATTGATAATGGGAATAACAGGAATATTCCAATAACAAGTGAAACAGGATAAGATAATAGGGATTGCTCACATCAGGGCCATAATAATCAGGAGGATAGATACTGCTGCCAGCTCCATAATTATCTGAAATATAAAGAAATATAAATGATCGACCTGAATAACGAGCATGCCAAGCAAGAAAGGGGAAAAAATCAATACTGAACATAAAACACATACCACGAAAGCGGTTTCCACGAAAAGCTGATTGATCAGTGTAATCCAAACGAGGGCGAAACCTACTAGGCTCCATGTACTCAGGATCATGGTCCTAAAACGAAACAGCATTATTACAATGGTTCGACATATTGACAAGTAAAGATATATGGAGCCAAGCCACTTTTATGGAAATAAAAGGAAACCGAAAGAGAGAAAAACTTACTGTCATATAAAATGGCCGCTTCATCCCACCATGTACACTATCATCGTAAAGATAGGGGTCATCAAAGTGCCTGTCAAAGAAAGGTCTGTCAAAGCGTGCTTCTGGAGAGTATGGTTGCCTCCTAGAGGGAAAATGCATCCCACGGCCTCTTTCAGGGGCACTACGCCAGGGTCGATCAAGATTAGGCCTTGATGGAGTAGCAACAGCAGTTCCCGAACCAGATGCGTAATTACCACCTCTATATGAGTCTCTTCTTCCCCCTGGTTTTGTAAAATAACAATATAGTAGACTTATAGCACAGCCAGTGGTAATATGTTCATCATTTCTTTACTCTCTCTCTCTCTTTTTGTTTCTGAGAGAAGGGGAGCTAAAACCAAAACAGGGAACTTGACCACTAACCTCGTCCAGTAAATTGTCTCCCATGAAACTCAGTATACGGATCATCAAACTCAAACTCATTCGGAAAACCCATTCTACCAGTTTGCCCACGTCCACCATGATAGAAACCCCTGTTTCTCTGGAAATTTGCATGGTAGAAGGGCCGTCCGACACGCCCAAACCCCCTTCCTGCAAGCAACTGGAAGTTATGTGAAAGGGACTTAAAAAATAACAACTCAAAGACCCAATTCCCAAAATAAATACGTAAAACAAACAAATCACCAAAATTAGAAGTTGCTTCACCACTTCCATGGCCAATTCGAAATCCACCACACATTCCACCCTTCACAGCCTGTGTTTTGGGCAAAGGATTTGAGAGCCTTGCTTTCACTTTCATCTACAAGTTTACGTAACAACAGCATAATGAGCTTTGTCAATACGACAAGAACAGGAATTTGAACATAACCTGGTCAAAATCTTATTTTTCTCATACACCATGCACCAACACAATATGGATATCTATATCTGGTTGATAGAAAGCTTGCAGAGAATGACAAAGTAAGCTTACAGAGAATGACAGTATTAAAATCAAGCTGAAATTAGAGCCTGTGTATGGATATAGCTTCCTATCTATATATTCGCCATATAAATGTATAAGTGAATTAATTTAAGGATACTCCAAGAAAAAAAAAAAAAAAAAAGAATCAATTGAAGGATATCACACCCCACCCTTTTTCCCCCATCCCTTTTAAAACCACAGTCAATCTTCACATAGTTCCAATGTGCCACCCCTGATCAAACTCAGATGTACCATGGTTTATTTTTAAGGAATACAGATACTCCGAGAAAAAGTTGAAAAAAGAAAAAAAACCTTCACAGATTGATATATCCAAGCACATTGAACTAAAAGAAATACCTTCCCATCACCCAGTTGTGCACGGTTTGTACCAGCAACGCAAGCTACAGCAGCTTCATGGCTAGAGAAATCAACAAATCCAAAATCCTTTCTCTTGGCTGTTGACATATTCCGGGCCAGGACAATTCTTACAATATCCCCATAACCTTTAAGTTGCTCTCTAACATGATCTTCATCCCAATGAGGTGGAAGCCCATCAAGAAATACTGACTTCACTTGGGCCATGACCGTCGGGTCAGGCTCCCTCAAGGGTTCAGCAAAAGCTACTTTGACAGTTCTCTCAGGGTGGCCAAAAATAACATCAGGCTTTTGAAGCCTCTTGTATGCAAGCATTGCTTCAGGATGACAAGAGAACTCAAGGAATGCAAAACCCCGGCTCAACCCCTCATGTTGAGCATCTGCAACAAGAGTGATGCTTTCAACACCTTCCACACCATATTCTTTCAACTTCTGTTTGATCTGTCATTCCATTTAGCACCAAAATTTAAAAAAAAAAAAAATGAATGAGAGTAAAAATACAAATTTTAAGTGTCAGATACATACAGCTTCCTTTGTCCATGTGTTGCAAATATTACCCAGAAACAATGTGTCATTGTCCTCGCTGGGTGCAGTTCCACAGCGCTTTCCATGTATCTGTCACTAACCACGAATTAGACTAAGAAAGTGTCAATATGCAAAACAAAAGCTATGACTAGTTACATACAACAGGGTTCTTCATTTCTGACAAAGCCTGCTTTGCATGCTCCTTATTAGCAAACATCACAAATGCATACCCCTTATTCTTATTAGTCGACGGATCCTTGTGCAACCTAACTTCAACTACTTCTCCAATCCTCTCAAAGACCTTTCTCACATCTTCCTCCTCTGCATCCCGATCCAAACCACCAACAAATATCTCATGTTCTTTCTTAATCTTACGCTCTTTTGCGACAGCTGTTAATTCCCTGCATTCTTCTTCCAATGCTTCAGTATCTTCAGCAGGCTCCTGTGGATCATCTTCAGCAGGCTCCTCTTGATCATCCTCAGCAAGCTCCTCTTGATCATCCTCAGCAAGCTCTTCCTCCCCATGTTCACCAAGGTCAACTCTATCGCCATAATCCTCCACTATATCGCCACTGCCAAACTCCTTTGCAGTTTGAGTATCTTCTCCTCGGAAATCCTCTACGACAGTTTCTTCTATGTTTAGAGGCTCAAGATTGGGTTCCTCCTCATTGCCAAAATCTCCTGTCTCCTCCTCTTTTTCTTCAACAACTTCCTCTCCCTCCTTTGTGCCTTCTGCTTCCTCATTCTCGACTGATTTTTCCACCCTTCCAACAAGGGGATCTTCTTGCTTTGATGAATCACCAACATTCACAATAGGAGCCATTTGCGCTCCCGTTGCTCTTTCTTCCTTGATTGCAAATGCACATGTATGTTCATCCTCCACTGCTATGATTTGTTCATTCTTTGCAGATTCTCCAGAAATCACTATAACAGCTTCCTCCACTTCCATAGCAGTTCCCTCCCTTTCAGAATCTGCAGCTTTATCACCAGCAGACTCTCCCACTTTTGCCGCAGTTTCTTCGTTCATCTCAGGTTCTCCGATGTTGTCCATAGAGGTTTCCACCTTACCCAGACAATCTAAATCTTCCTTCTTCTGAGATTCTGCAACTTTTGCCTCAACAGAATCTGGTGTCCGAACTGTCGCAGTTTTTTTAGAAGTGGGCGTTTTAGTTCTCGCAGACGTCCTCTTCACCACCGACTTTGTTGCTGCAACAACTTTTTTGACTGGTGTCACCTGAGCAGCATCAGCGGATGCTCTGGGCTCCTCAGCTGCTGGTTCAAGACAACACAAGGCAAGTACGCGACCCATCAACTCAGTTTCATCATTTGAAAGGTAACATAAAAAGCGCCACCAAAACACACATACAGGGCGTCGCACCAAGCTTCACTAAGCACGAGATTCACTAGGCCTATGTTAAGAAGTCAAACAATTTACTTCCACATATCTCTCCTAGATATCCACAGAAATCCAAAAGGAGTTTGATTCTGATAGACTAACCCTAATTGGACTCGTTGATTCAACTCATTTTTTGCAGATACAACTAATAAGGACTATAATACTTGCGAATTGCACTTTGTCTTTATTCTAGGAATCCGAACAGGGCCTCGACCAATAAACTACAACTAGCTACAACTAGTACTCAATAATAAAAATAGAATATCAGTAGCTCATGTCACCTGATAGCTGTTCAGGTTCCGAACCCGAACCAGCGGTCGGTGCGGGAGTGGTTTCGTTCTTCTTCACCTGCTTCGCTTTGGTGGCGATGGGACGCTTCGTTTCGACGGTTTTCGGAGTAGCCGATTCTACGGTCGACTCAGGAGGAGTTGGAGGCGTTTTGGTCGCGGATTTCCTCAACGGCGGCGTCTTCTTCGCCGTCACCGGTTTAGGAGTATCAGAATTGCGAGTTCTCATGCTGCTACACGACGATTAGACCCTGGACGAAACGGAAGCCGAGTAAGCTTGTTTTCACTTTCGAGAAATGATAAATGGACGAGGTTTCAGATCAATTGAGAGCAGAGAGCCAGACAGAAATTGGTCGGTAAAAAACGACAGCGTTTCGTGCTCGGCAAAACTACTGATGATTCGGTTCGTAAAGTTACCTCATGGACAAAGAATCAATAAGGCCCAAGAGGTTCATTTGCCCATGGGCCCATAGCACACTTTCCGCGGGTCAAGCCCTGAAGTTATTATACCCGAAACTATCCGGGCAATTCTCCCTACAGAGAAGCAGTTAGCTAAAAACGTTTTTCAGTTACCTTCCCATCCCGAATAGTAAATAGGCGATGATCGGACGCTATCTGTTAGAAGGCAAATAGCATTTCTTGAAAACGCCGCGTATCGATCGTAATCTGAAAGCATCAACTGCCAGCCATGGGTGCCTCAGAATCCTCACTCTCAAGCACACAGGTAGCTCTTGAATTAGGCCTAAATTTCTTAAGAGTACCTTATACTCATAGCTAATCGTTATGTTAACGTATGTTCACTGTACGCGAAGAGGGCGGCGGATGAAATCACCACCGTGTCGGAGCAATTCGATGTCGCGGATCCCATCTTAGAGAAGCTGAAATACCTCAAAATAGTATGTGTTTATGGTTTTCTGATACATACATGATTATATATATCCCAAAACCCTACACTGTTTAAAAATTTTGGTAGTGTTTTTCCTTATTATTATTTTTTTCATTTTTTTTTTTTAATTTCTAGACAACGCCAATACTGACGTCAGTACCGGCGGAGAGTAGCTTGACGGACATATTGGTGAGGAAACCTTCGTCTTCTTCGGCTCCGTGTGAGTTTTTCTAGACTTATATAGCTCCAAAGCTTCCAGTTTTCTGCTAAGGCTTTACTGGTTTGTAAATACATGCTGCAACTCTTGCTTGCTCTTTTAAACCCATGTTAAAAAGCCATAACTAGACAAGGGAAATCGATCCTGAGAGGGAAAGCGGCTTCTACTTCTTGAAAACAAAACCATGAATGCAAATTTGCGAAATAACTTGATATTAGAGGTTTGGGATAGATCATAATTTTTTGGTGTGAGACGAGACTTGCAAAAACGTCTACATATCAGAAGCAACTGATAACAGAGACCCTTTATTGGTTGGGTGGCTTTAGCAAGTGGCCAATAAGGAAGCCAAGCGAATGAGAGATTCTTTGTTTTGGGACTCAATGTTAGAATGTTCTGTTGGTTAAGATTACCCTTCCGAAGTTCTGGTGCTATCTTAGCAGAGGTTTTCTATCTAACACTTCTATGGTTTCATGAAAACTGTTACTAGAGAAACTGTTTAAATGACAAGAAACTCTGACGGTTCATTTCACATAATTGCCCTTTATGTTTTTCTTCCCTCCCCCTTTTCACTCTTTGCTTAGGACTACATCTTCCTTGCTCAGATGCTCTCGTGCTTCAAGAAAATCGCTGTTCTGTTAGAACCTAATTGTTCTTCTTTCTAAATTTGCATATCAATTTGGTAGATGCAGAAATGACCAAGCAACCCCAACAAATTATTGTCTTCTTGCTTGTAACTCAAAGGTGTTAGGTGTGTACCAAGTCCTTTATAAGTAAGAGCCCTGAAAGCAGGTCACACATGTAAAGTTCCTTTACACTGCTGATAGGTGGTAATAAATTGAATAACATTGTAATGGAGGATCAAAAGAAGGATGTTTTTAGCTTTAAATCTCTTGAGAGTCGGACTAGTGATAGCCTGCTCAAAAAAGTAGTTCCTTTTTTTCACTTCCATAACTGCATCCTCTTTACTTTCCCTCAACCTCCCTACTTGTTTCTTGCCTTCATTTTGGTTCCGGGAACAATAGCATCTGTTGGAGTATCTTCACCAGAAACTAACCACCTCCTTCCCCAGGTTGCACATGTGTACTTGTGATTTGGCTTAACCATCTTAACGATGTATAAGGTTCTCTTCATTTAAGTCAGAATTAATCACTTATTATGGATCTTTGTCATCTATCTATAAATACCATGCACATACTCACCACAAACTCTCAAGCATCTAGTTCACAAATGACTTGGAGTGTTAATTTCTCTTAGGTTGTCCTGTGGCATTCTATTTGTAACTTTTTGAGGTCAGAATGAGTCCAGTTGAGAGGTTAATTGCTGCTTGTTCTTTTTCTCTCTTTGCATAGCTACCGTGAATCCAAAGGTTCTGATGGAGCTCTTTTCAATGTACCGTGATTGGCAGGAGGAGAAGGTTCAAACAATTACCAAAAAACAGGTTTGGCTTGAAAACTTGTTTAAGATTCAAATTTGTTTCTGATACTACGGTGGTAGGACTCAGATCTGCTTCATAGTCATAAACAAAGAATTCCAACCTAAACTACAATTCTGTAAAGCTCGGGATTCCGTGGGTTCACTATCAGATTCAATTTTAAACCAAGATTTTGCAGATTCTGTACTTATGTACGATGCAGTTACTGATTAATCATTGACGTGAAAAAATAAAAATGGCCAATCAACCATTTTTACATGGCTCAGATCCAGGGGCCTGATATAAATGAATTCAGGGCTCCTTTCAATTAATCTCCACTGCAAGTTTGTATGTGGATCTCGATGACAACATTAGATTCAAGCTATTGCTATTCCCAATAACTTTTTTTCATGTGATGATGTGTTTGCTCCTAACTGGATGGGAAAAAAGAATATCAGTGGCAGTTTAGCCAATTTAATGGTTCTAGTCAATATCCGAAATCATCTCCTATTCCTGTGATCTCATTTGAACTACACAATTGTGTTTTTGAACACTTATGGTTGTTGGCCTTGCTTTTAAAATACCCGTAATGCTGGTATTTAGGATTGTCAAGGACAGACATCCAGTTTGGGAAATTTAAGGTGCAAGCAATTCTAAATGCTCGATAAAAATTATGATTTTTAATATGTTCTACGTTTGGTTTAATCTGGGGATAATTTGTTGCAGGAAGAGATAGAAAACAAGATAGAAGTTTCAGATGCTTTGGCAGTTAAACTTCTGCAACGCTTTAATTACTCAGTGTCAGCAATGAAGACAGCCTCACAACATTTATCAGAAGGTAATTGATAGGTCAAAATCTCACTTCGTATGAATTATGGCTGCAGCACATGATACAATTATGAATCAGTTGCTCGAACCAACTCAAGCATTATTGGATCAACAGATTAAGGGGGGAAATTTTGCCTTCTACAAGGAACTTTTTGCAGAATATACTGGAATGACCCACTGATTGGTGAATCTGAGCCCCATATAACATTTGGCCCATGCATTTACGTAATAGGGATTAGGAAAGGAAAATCTCTTTGCAGATGCTTCTGCCTTTTATTATCAGTTGTGGGCATCTAGTGACGTTTTACCTTGGTAAATATATGCAGTTCATGCATTGCAGGTGGATATTGGGGAGCTTAAAGGCAGGTTGACAGAGGTTATTAGTAACTGTGATGCATTGTGCAAGAGAATTGATTCAGAGGGTCCAGAAGCTCTTCGGTCATCTATCAAACCATTTGCAATTGCTACTGCCGGATCAGAAATCAACTCAAGTTCATCTTCTGTGCCAAGAGATTCAAACCAAATTCTGCCTTGTACGAAAGAACAAAGTTAGAGTCGAGATATTTTTGTTTGTGTATAGTCAAAAGATTTCCATTGATTGAGATTGAGGTTGATCCTCGGTGGCTAACAAGAACAGACATATGCCTGATTGATATTTGGATGAGCCATGGTTAAAATTGACTCAATGAAGCAATTCGCCATGTGAAATTAAGGGTTATTGATGCTGTAATGATTAGGACAAGTTGAGAAAGTTGTCCAATTGGAGAATCAAGTAGTATTTACGAACGAGATGGAGATAAATATCACTTAAAGAAGCAAGAGTTTTACCCATGCAGATATCCTTAAAGATATAATGCTTGCTTACAGTTCCTTCACCGTCAAAAAGGAAGAAAAGGAAAAAGAAAGGGACAGTGAAGGCAACAAGAATCCCCACCCAGGTTTATTGCATCTCTCTTTTTCTGGGCAATAATGACAGGGTCGTTAATTGGGACTGTATCAAAGGCGCAGTGAGAACTGAATTTGCCGAATCTACTTCCTCGGACACATTCTGACTGATTGCACCATTTGGAATTTGGGCACATACATGATGAACGACACCATTTCTGCAAATGCCTGGTCAGATCTGCATCCCCAAGACAGCTTCCCCGTGTTCAAACTGCAAGATCTCGAACCTTCCCAAAACAAATATGATCTTACCCAGATGATGACCCCAGTAAGGAGAAGAAGAATCAGAGTGAGTGCAGACGACAAGGGAACAAGTATGCATTTGATAAATCACATTAACTGTGGTTACAGAAGATCAAAGAACGGATAATAGCTTAAAACATCGTAACAATTATAAATTACTGAATCAAATATTCAGCTCGAGAAAAGAATTTAAGAAAAAGCACATTATAATCCAAAAGCCTAGTACATTGAAACCGTGCCGATTGGATCTGACCCAAAAATTGGAGGCTGATGTTCAGGGTTGTTGCTGGGCATCCATGTAGCCAGCATCAACGAGCACCTTCTCCCTCTTGGCCAATTCAATGTCCTCGTCCACCATCATCTTCACCAACTGCTCAAATCCCACCTTAGGCTTCCACCCAAGTACCTTCTTGGCCTTGCTAGCATCCCCTTTCAGATTATCCACCTCTGTGGGCCTGAAATACCTTTTGTCGATCACGACGTGGTCCTTCCAATTCAACCCCACGTAACCAAACGAGACCTCCAAGAACTCCTCCACCGTGTGCGAGTCCTCGGTTGCCACCACGTAGTCGTCAGGCTGCTCCTGCTGCAGCATCATCCACATGGCCTCCACGTAGTCCCCAGCGAATCCCCAATCCCTCGAGGCCTGGAGGTTCCCGAGGAACAGCTTGCTCTGGAGACCGATCTTGATCCGCCCCACCGCGCGAGTGATCTTTCTCGTCACGAAGTTCTCGCCCCGCCTCGGCGATTCGTGGTTGAAGAGTATCCCATTGCACGCGAATATCCCGTAGGCCTCACGGTAGTTCACCGTGTACCAATGGGCTGCGCACTTTGAAGCGGCGTAAGGGGATCGGGGGTGGAAGGGCGTCGTTTCAGACTGGGGAGGCGGGGTCGATCCGAACATCTCCGATGACCCGGCCTGGTAGTAACGAATGTTCTTTCGTCCCGAGGCGGCGATGTGGGAGCGGACAGCCTCTAGGAGGCGAAGGGCTCCCGTGGCGACGACATCGGCAGTGTAATCAGGGATCTCGAAGGAGACGGCCACATGGGACTGGGCTGCGAGGTTGTAGACCTCGTCGGGGAGGATCGTATCGAGCCATCGGCGGAGCGAGGAGGCGTCACTCAGGTCGGCGTAGTGGAGCTTCATCCGGGCCTTGTGAGTGTTGTGGGGGTCGATGTAGATGTGGTTGATACGCTGGGTGTTGAAATTCGATGACCGCCGGATCAGCCCGTGAACCTCGTACCCTTTGGCAAGCAGGAACTCGGTCAGGTACGAACCGTCCTGGCCTGTAATTCCAGTAATCAGCGCTATCTTCCGTTGAGGAGCAGCGTCGCCGTTGGCTGTAGATCCGGATCTGGAATTGTCGTTCTCGGACGCCATTGTTTGATCGGTCGTGTCCGCGGAAAATGAGTGAGAAATCGAGATAGATCGGGATGGAGGGACTGTTGGAAATTGAAGGTGGCGTTCTGCTAAGATTTAACAGTACAGCTTGAAGAAGGGTACGCGCTATTCCGGTTACTCGCCTTAAAGACTAATAGGGGGATGCCACCTCACTACAGACAACGTCGGTGGCGGTGCCTGTAGATTGGTGGGCCAACGTGGATTGTCACTGCCCCGCGGAGGAATTTATGTTTAACGTCTCATTTTGCTACATAAAACTATTATACTCTACTCTCATTTGGAGATCACTTGCATACACACCGAACTAGAGTGTAAATTTTCCAGGCTATTTTTTGTTGGGGAATTTTTTAAAATCTCAATCATTCTCTTTAATATTTCCCTATCAAAGGTCTTTTCGTAATACTAGTTTTTTAAAATTTAATCTATTTTATTAAATCAAATTTAAAATAACAAAATATGTCAAGTGTAATAAAAACAAGGGTCATTTGAATATTTCAGGTATGAATAAAATGTATAGTCCACATATAATAAAGAGGGATCTTTATTTAGTAAGAATAGAGATCTGGGATTCAAGTAGAGACAACTTCACTACCGGTGAGTAACATAGCGTAGGTACTAGTTTGGCCAAAATTGGCACGGGTACCATTAGGGATGGTGGGGAGAAATTTAAACTAGGATGGAAACTAGTTGGCCACAAAAACTGGTCTCCGCCAGTGCTGATTACACAGTTTGGTGACTCACTGCGTAACGACGATAGAGCTTGGCACAAGGGCATTTGGCAACGGGGTAGGGAAAGAGTGAGTAAAGAGAGAGAGAGAGAGAGGGCGGTTTGGAGAGAAACCATTAGAGCGGCCTTCAATTGTTTCTAAACGACACGATAACAAGTCGTTCCTATTTTAAAAAAGGTAACCGTGACCACCAGTAATAACCAGAAGTTGTTACTGGTTCCTGATGACTGCAAAATCGACACAGACGATCTTTTTGCAAACCCCTAAACGGCACTTTTCTCCCTATTTACCAAATGTTATTTTAAGGTCTAAACTTGTAATTTCGGCACATTAAGTTTTCAACTACTAAAATTTATTGAAGTTCACTCTATCATAGAATTTAACGAGCAATACGTTATCACTAGCCTTTTTTTTTTTTCTCACATTTTCAATCCCAATAAATGATTAGAAGGCAAACATTAATAAATTTTGATAATTTAATATGTATATTAGCCGAAATTGAACCTTTGAATCCTAAAATGACAATTCGCCGTGACAAAAGAACAGGATATTTTCCGATTCACGTATTTAAAGGAGGTTAAAGCCGGCAATTTAAAATATGGGCAAAGTTTAATAGGGGCAATTAACGCAAGAATGTCATCGGTGTCTCCAATTAATGGCCCAGCGCTAATTATATATCGTGTCCTTTGATTCCGCCTAATTGAGCAAGTTTGAACGGTTGGGTTGGCCCAAACCAATCAAAGAACCTATCCGTGAAGACCTTATGATGGCGTTATGCATGATTATGGGCCGTGCTTTTTCTCCCATAGCTGCACACGTTATTCTTCTATTGGACAGCCAAATCCCCGCCGAACGAAGAAGCGGAGTCAGGAGTGGACGGCCTCATATAGAATTCGAAGTCAACAGCTTCTTTGAGGCATCTCCAAGGGGAGTCGTACAGGCCAGGTTGGCATGTATAAAATCACTGTTGTTCCCCACTACCAGTCGTTTTGATTGTTATAATATTGGCTTGCGCCAGAGTGACGTTGATTGTCATGCACATATCATTATTCTATTAAATTGAGGAAAAACGGCACATAATCAAGGTGGCTTGGCTTAATCCACGCCTCAATGATGCAGGAGTGTCGTGGGAGTATTGGATCATCCTTGAATTAAGGTTGTCTTGGCGTAAGTGTGCCTAATCAATGACTGTTTATGCTTAAAACTTCCCTGATCCGGTGAGAAAGGCCATCAATAATTATACCCTAAAGTTTTTATACGTTACGCTGACCTTGAAAGATAGAATCAATGTATGACTATTGCTAGTTGCCTAACTTGTATATTCATTAAGCCTCTAATTCGGGGGAAAAAAATATATAAAGAAAGATCAAAGTGCTTGAAAAAATAAGGCAATCTTTGGTTGTACACCTTTTGGATGATAATTTGAAAAAACAAGGCAATGTTTTCGTGGAAAATTCCGGTTCCGGATATATATATTTTAACACAAGTTTGAGCCTTGATAAAAAGAAAAGGATGGCCAACTATTTTTTTTATTATTCATATTAGTTATCAAGTGAACAAATTACGTGCATTTTGGATGAATGACGATAAATGGATGAATGACTAATTTATCGCATCGAATGACTAATTTATTATAGGTAGAACATACTCAAAGAGAAAAGAGTTTAAATTCTAATTCATAAGCCAATTTTGACTCAAAAATGCATCAAATCCTGACTCAAAATGCCTGCAAATTAGTGGTCATCCCATTACAGCTCATATACAATTTGGCCGAAAAAGATTTATGATTAGAATTAGAATTTTCGATTTCCAATTTTAAAAATTCTAGTTCTTTTTTCCTTTTGAATTCCGAATAAAAAAAATGTCATGCCTCTGGTACCCACCCCTATGTAAAATACAATGCGTGTAGAAGTGTAATTAACTTTGTAATTAAAATTTTGGGATGGACAGTGGATTAAATAGGAATATAGGAGAAGCTCAACAACTCTTTTTGTTACTCGAAAGACTACTCACATATAATTTGGTTTATTAAAATACTCACATATAATGTCATGCCTCCTTCGCGTTTACATAGGTACGTGCTTTGATGTTTCTGTTGGCAGATGACATTGATAGTTATAATTTTTTATTTTAGTGGATGATATTGATGGTTTAGTTACTCTAATCTATAGTTTTAATTATAAGAATTAACGGCCAGGAAAATTCATTGGAACTCAACAATTGACAGCTCCTTTCTCGAGGTACCTATGTAAACGCGAAGGACTACTCATCTATTATTGGCACATATTAATGCTTGTGCCTTCTAATGAAAGGCGTTCGACATTTACGTTACCAAAAGCAAATCAATTCCTCTACCTAAAAAGGCACATAAGAGGGTGGCTTTAACCTAAGTACAACCCAAGAATTGGGGTCATCTTGATCTACCTATAATTCCAGCTCTTGAAGTGAGTTCATTTATGGATGGGAAACCCCATCTCAAAACTCATTTATTTCTAAATTTAGAAATTATAAATTTCAAAATCACAATATGGGTAAAATCATTTTTTTTTGTAGTTCTACACTGATTTTAAAATAAGCCATTGAGTCTCGAATCACTCAAAGTGCAAACAATTCCTTAAGACTATCTCTATAATAAAATTGGATTTACTTAACATGTGTAACTTTGGGAGCCTCACGGTCTGGGGCCTGTCGTGGTGTTGAACTCAACTCGAGCATATATTGAATCAGGTCCGTTCGAACTTAGGACACATGAATAAATGCTTGAATTTTCCTCTCATTAACTAAAAAAAAAAAAAAAAAAAGAAATTGAAAAAATAATTTCAAAAACTTTTAACTTTTGGACCTTGAATTTTATAGGGTTTTGAGGAACCTAAAGTTGGAGTTTTGAAACCTAAAGTTCTATTTTTAAATTGATGTAAAATTCAGGAATAAAAAATAATTACACACTAAGGTTTTTATTAATTACAAAGAGAAAAATAAAATGTTATAATAGGCCGCCGACACCGAGTTGGATCAATACGCATTGGATAAGGAGTCCTGATATGGTGATACCCCACAACTCGTTAAAGAAAGGCAAAAGGATTAAAAGAAAAACGATAATTAGAGTCCGATCGCCAACGCATCAAGTCGCGGCGCTCACCAAAGCTGGCTCTATAAATGCAACCCTTGTTAACAGCCTCAAACCTACAATAGGCGCTGCCACTTCACAAATGTTGTCGGTCAACGATAGGATTCGTATAGTAGAGATACCAAACGAGGCTTCTAGGGTTTCCAAGTACATCTTCTCTTGAGACGCGTCTCTATCATCCTTATATAATATATGTCCGTCTCTTCTTCTCCCATGTTCTTCGTTCCCACCTCTGAGAGCCGGCTTTGAGATCTAGGGTTTCTAAGTTTGATTTGGGCGTTAATCGTAGATTAGGCTTTGGAATTCCGTAAATCGTTCTATTATAAATCTGGTTGTTGTTGTTGTTTCCATCGCTGTGAGGCTTGGAAAAGAAT
Organism: Morella rubra; assembly: GCA_003952965.2. Classification (NCBI taxonomy): domain Eukaryota; kingdom Viridiplantae; phylum Streptophyta; class Magnoliopsida; order Fagales; family Myricaceae; genus Morella; species Morella rubra. Next base: position 1,382,988 of record CM025856.1, read on the forward strand.
CTGAGATTTAGATATGAAGCGGTCAAGGAATTCGAAAAAGGTTTCGTGGGCTCTTGGAGTTAAGCTTTGTCAGGTATAAACGCAATCTCTGATCGAAAGTTGGATTCTTTTTTTTTTCCCCTCTCTTTTCCTAAGTTATTCTGATTCACAGTCTAATACTGAATCTAATCTAATCCATTAAAGCTATTTGCTTACAACTGTGATCTTATTGGATGCGAGGGGCTTGTCAGTTTTGTTGATGCGATTCAACCTATTTCAATCTCTTCCCTGTTTACTCCTGAGAAAATAGTCGTTGATCAGATTAAGAACTTTTTTGTTTATTTTATTATGTATTAATCACTGTGAAATTTTCCTATAGTTTTCGGATGATAATCTGTTTAATCTAGGTTTTTGATGCGGAAAATAACGGCCGGAAAAATTTAGAGAATGATATTGAAGAAGAAAAGAAAAATGAAGAAAAGAAATAATAAAGCAAGAATGGGTGCTCATGAAAAGAGCTCAGTCATGAGAGCAGAGAGTTTATAACAAAATTAATTCGAATCAGAGGAAAATATTTTCTGAAAAACAGCTTGTTAATAGCGAGAGATTTGAATTGGAAGACAGAATCCAAGTTGCTTGACATGAAACTCTTTAGTTTCAAGATGAAATAAACTAAAAATTAGAGCATCTTGATCAAATCTGCAGTCTATATATTCTATCTTTGGAAGAATGAATACAAACCACCTATGTTAATTAGAACGAGCCATAGAAAACTACAGCTCCTAATTTTTCCATCATCCTCTTGGAACTTCGTCTTATGAATGAGGCCATGAGGGTCTGTTTGGCTAAAAGAGAAGAAAGAGAATAAAGGCCTGTTTGTCTTCCCACAGAATGTCATCGCTCTATTGACATCTGGAATATTATGTAATGGAGGAAATAGCATTACGAATTAATCGATTCTTAAATCGATTCAAGAATCATGACCATCTAAGTAAAGACAGAAAAATCAGGTAGAAATAAAAAATTGAAGCGAGGGTGTCCACAAGTTTTTGCAAAAGAACTTTGTATAAAGAGAGGCTGCAAACTTGTTCCATATTCGTGGGGCAAATAATTGGGCCTTAAGAGTTACTAATATATCTTCATTTTGAACAATTGGGATATGGGATCCAGACAAAATTCCCAAAGGGAACCTATTTGCGTTCAATTTGTTTTGGAATTTTTTTTTAACTCTATTAAGAAATTCTTCATGTACCGTCAATTTAAATTAGCTGCTTTAAATGTACACAATATATGGAGAGTACCGTGGGCCCGAATAAGTTAAAATGAATGATGCACGAGGATTGATAAGAGGACAATATTGTCCTCATCTCATTCCTAATCCCATCTTTTTCGTCTCTCTTCTTTTTTCAAGAAAGAAAGATAGGAAAAGAAAAAGGCTGAACAAGCTGCTCTAAACTGAACCGTTTCTTTAAAATGTTTTCGATTCCCCGTACATATATCCTCAATTTCAACCGTGCAACAGATACCTACCCTGACATTTTTGAAAGGGAAAAGCACAATATTGGTATAACTACCCAACATTTTTGAAAGGGAAAAGCACAATATTGGAGTAATAAGTTGATTTGCTCTATGGCTCTCTCAATGTCAGAATTCTACCGCAGTGCTGCATGGAATATTTTGTTGGTTCTGTTGAAGTTTGTATAGTCGAGGCAAAAACCTTTTGAACCCTGAAAGATGGTCTTTAAAATTTGTGTTAGAATCATATTAATTCTCTATTGAGGTTTCAGGACATCACAAAGGTGGTCACTCAAAGAAGGATACCTCGAGTCATATTGAGTGGTGTATTAAATGACATGCACTAATAGCTAATTAGCCTGATGGCGTATGCATTTACTTCTTTGTTTTCAATTCTAGCAGGATCCATGTTCTTTCTGGCTATTTCAATTGATATTTGGTTGTTGAACTGTATAACTGAATATATTGATGAAACTTCTTTAGCAAAGAGTGTTAGAGCTGACTGAAGCCGATTGCTTCTGAACATAAGCTTTCAGTCGTTTGACATGATTATGCATAGGGACAATAGGATGAAGATTTCTTGTTCGTGCAATTGGAGGTATTGAAAGGGACTGTAAAGACCATCTATGGAACTAATGACTGAAAGCACTTCTCTTGAATGACGAAGTTGAGATGGATACTAGTTCAATTATTACTTTTAAGACAAAAAAAAAACATTTGTACATGATGTCATGTAGGCAAACCAGGAAAAAAAAAAAAAAATTCACATTTGTAGCCAGGGGAAGAGCTAGACTTGTTTGGGTAGGGGGAGCCAATGGTCTGAGATGGGGGGCAATATTCCATCATCGAAAGGGATTTTCTTCTTTTGAGGAGCTGTTGGGGAGGGATCAGTTAGCTTAAGGTGCTTTTGGGGTGGGGGAACTATGTCTCCTCCAGCTTTGCCCGTGTTTGTAACCATTATACTTGACAAGGTAGCAAGTTTGACGATTCAGATATGTAGGATATGGGCAAGTGATGAATTCCTAACATGAATTCAGATGGTCTTAATCAATTTATTCAGTGAGGGAGAATAAAAAGAAGTACGGAAGTATGTGGTGTCCTAGGTTCTTTTTATTAGGAATCTCACAAGATGTAAATGGACAGAGAGACCAGCCTGATGATTATGCGGCTTGCACATTATAGGTAGCTCATCTGTCCACTGGTGGGAAGTCATGAGGTGTATTTCTTTTTAGGTTAGTTTTTCAAATATAAGCATGTTACTTTCACAGCCATTATCCTACAGTTCTTATGAAAGTTGAATGGGCTTCACAATTAACAGAACTGATGGCTCCATTTGGTTGTTGATGTAGTTTTTTTTACTAGATGGTTGTTGATCTAGTTAGTTATTGTTTCTATTGATGCCTTCTCTTTGTTTCCACTTCCTACTATATGGGTCAATTTGTTAAAGCATGGCAGAAGATCTATACACCACTGCTTAATATTATTTGATTTTTCTGTTTGTTTGGTATTGGAGCATTCCGTATTTTCAATTTTGTCAGCTATAAATTTGACAAGGAACTAAACGTTCTTTGTCTGGATTTTGCTGTATGCCCTCATATTGCAGTATTTTGTCTTGAATTTCTTGAAGCACCTTCGTAATATAGAAATCAATTTCCTAGACAATGTTTTGTAGGGACTAATTAATTTATCCTTACATAGGTAAAGCTGTTTTCATCTGAGGATTGTCCTGCAAAAATTGGCTCAAATTTACAAGATCATCTTCAAGCAAAGACGTCATGGATGTTGCATTCTGATGTAATAGGCTCTAATGAATTACCACCTGGTTTTGAGGCCAGTACCTCCACGAAACATTTGAAGAAAGAACTACACCGCATCCCTCAGATTAGATGGAGTTGCCCTCCCAAGGTAAGCTTACGTTGGATGTTGTCAAAAGTATGACTTAGGTTGCGTGTGTTTATCTTGTCTAGCGTCCATGTTAGGAGAGAACTCTTATGTTTCACGTCTTCATTCCTGCACGTACTTACAGTTTTGAATCGACATTGAAGTATGCTTTCTTTTACTATCATTGCAACAGTTTATTATCAGTCACAACTGGCAAGTCGTTGCTGGTGAAGAAAGCAAAGAGGTGGAGGCGCAAAAGTTAAGAGCTTCGAGGATGCTTGAAGCAGTTTATCCACGTCCTTCAGCCATTCCTCCTAGGTTGTTTTTCTATCTCGTCTCTGCAACTTTCATTTGTAGTTCTTGTTGCAATTCGTATAACTGAGTTTGCGCCTTGGTTTTTAATTCTGGCTTTTCTCCTTTGCAGTCCATCTGTTTCGTTGGACATAGAGAATGAGCGTTATGATGATAGCCTCACTCCCCTAGTCCCCATAAATCCTATTGAAGAAGAAGACTCTGAAGACCTACCATCTGAGCCGACAGTAGACTTGAACAATCTTGTTTGTTCCCAGCCATCGGCTTCTGGACCTATGAACATTCCAACATCTTCAGCTCCCGCTGCACCTGCAAGCGAAAAATCTGCACCTGGAATATCGCATGTTGGTGCAGATGTGATTGCTGCGGCTTCTACTGCCTTGGCAGCAATCATGAAATCAAACCAGCAGGGAAGCCTGATCGATACCGATCTGCTCATTAAAATCCTTAGCGACCCAAAAATGATCCAGAATTTGATCAGCGATCATCCACCCCCTCCAACCCCGGTGAATCCAGCAGTAAACCCCCCTGCCAATGCCGTAAGTGCACCTGCAAATACAGCAACACCTCCTGCCAATGCAGTAAGCGCACCCGCAAATACAGCAGCAACTGCCAATGCAGGTGTGTCCATGATTGTGTCCAAGCCAGTAACTGCATTGGTTCATACCTCCTCAGTCTCAGTCTCAAAACCTGATACACAAAGGGCCGGTAACGGAAATTTGCACCCAGTTCTCAATGGGTTCCGACCTACCTTGAATCCAATTCCTCCCCAACCTCCCCAGCTAGTTCCATCAATTGCAATGTCCTGCCTAATCCAGCAGAATCTTACTGAGCAAAGCATGCAAATGGAAATCAAACCCTGTACCAAATTGGTCCGACTCACCACTTTAATGCTGCCTAACCCAATTACAGGTCCAATGTCTAGTTCACGGTCATCGGAAGCTTTATGCCAACTACTATAAGATAAATTATGGCAACATGGAGGAGAAAAAACAAAACTTCAGGAACAACCTATGCTTGGACAAAATGGGGACTTTCATAAATCACTTGCAAGACTTGAAAATTGATAAAAAACGTCAACTGGAGACGTGAAGCCCAGGATTCAAAAACGTTGCATCTACTTCAATGGCCCAAGGGTTGCAGAAACGGACTTAGTTGTTTCCAGCACGACGTTTCGAATCAGTGGAAGACTGGTAGCGTTATAGAGGCCCCGAGTGCAAAGAAAGTGAGATTAGGAGGTGATGCATTACTGGCAAGATATTATAACAGGGCGGGGTTCTTCCATTCACCCCCCGTTTTTTCGTTCTTTCTGTACATAGAGCACTTCCCCGGAAGAGTTGGATCAGAGTTGGGCAGTGAAAGGAGAGAGAGGAGGGGCAATACAGAAGAGCTTCACATATAATGAAGAGGATAAAAGCGACGGTTGATTTTAACAGTTTAAAATGAACTCAGCAAGTTTTTTTATTATTTTTTAGCCAACAACTGGATTCAATTCGTTTATAATATTCTTTGAAGTTTACGATGCTGTCGTGAGTCGTTGACGCCTGCTTCGTAGCTGGGCAATTTGCGTTTTATATCTCATTTTTCAACTGTTTGGGTATATAATATATATATTATATTATATATATATATATAGGTAGGGGCTTAAGAGCTATCTCTAAATTAGGTGCGCAGTTGATGAATTCAGATCAATATTCGCCAAAAAAATGAAAAAAAAAACTCTTCAATTTGTTAGGAAAATAATGATAGTTATATGGTATAACGTTTAGGAATCCCTACAAACAACCAAACAATCACTGCAAGACAGAAAATAAAAGAAAAAAGGAAATAAAAAGAAATAAACTGCTTTAGACTTTTAGTGCTCGATAAACTACAATGCATAATATTCTGAGTGATAAACCAATGCTCATAATCGAAATAAACAAACTGATTTTAGACTTTTAATATCCAATTGCCCAATACATGCAACTCGGCAAATTCGGACTATCATTAGTTCAACGACCAAAAGAATCCATTGCAATCAAATGGGCTCAGCTCGCTCAGGTGTCTAATAGCCTACGATTTAGTATAACCACCTTATACTTAATTATTGCAGTTTAGACCATCCTCATACTTATTTCTGAAATAAATTAGTAAGTTAATAAAATACGAAATTAATAAAGAATCAGAATATTAATTTACTACTAAAGTGATTTTTCTAAAGAAGTATACTCTTAATATAATTTAAATTTAATTACTTCATCTTTTTTTAAAAAAAAAATTTTATATTAAATTATTATAATAAAAAAAAATGTTATTTAATTATGAAAAATATTTATTTGAGTAATTGTCATTTTTTCAAAATATCTATCTCAAAACACTAAAGTATTAGAACCAATAAGAATTATTTATAATAGAACTAGAAAAAAAACTATAATCAATCAATCAATCAAATGCGCCCTGAAGACCATCAAAATCGTGCCACAGTTTAGATTTCAAGACATCATTATGTTTCTAATGAGAATTTGACATTAAAATTGATAGTGGTGTTAAAAAAGGTCGGTATTAGAATTGATATGAATGATAAAATAAAAAAAATGTTTGAAATGTGTTTGACAAAAGCCCTAAAATTTTAAAATGTTTGACCCAATCAACGTACGCAATCCTAGTACTATACATTTGACACCATAAACCACCAAAAACTACAGAAATAACACTAAATAATCAAATCAAAACACTTTTAAAAATTAATTTGACAATTATCATAATCAACAATAAACCACCCAAAAAACCGGATGAAAAAACCATATACTCAAACAGCATTTATTGCCCAAAGTTTTAAGACATTGACCCTAACTCAAATGTTAAAAATTTTGCCCCTCTAAATGCAAAGTGTCAAAAAAAGGCTTCGGTAGTTTAATTTTCAAAATTGAAAATGTGTATTTTTGGCTTCAAAAAAAATTTTGTATCTAAGAATTCAAGTAATTAAAATACTAAGACCCCTATTGAAACTACTTTGATATGGGAGCTCAAAACGATTTTTTCCCTATAAATAACTTAGGGCGCCTGAGTAAGATATCAAACCAGAAGTTTTTGTTATTGCACTCAACCATCACAAACCACCACCAAGAACCCAAGTGGAACAAAATTTTATAAGCAATAACACAATCCTTCCAACCACATTGGTCAGACCAGTCTTTTTTAAGTATGAAATCATCAATGCGTCATACATGGTCATGTTGCTCCGTCTAGGAGCAAACACACAGTTGAGATAAATATATAAATCTGTTTGCTTGGTACTGATTAATGTTCGAATTTGCCCAAATGTCTCTCCATGAGCTATCAAGCAGTTCTCAAAATGATGTGCACACCACTGTCGGTGTCCACAATGTCACTTATCTCACCAACCTTGAGAGCATATGTTGCTTCTTCAAAAGGCTTCTGCATCTGGCCCCGGCCAAAAGGACCTGCAGGAATATTTAACATACAGCTTTGTTCAGAGCAGAATAAGTTGTGGAGATATCCAATTCAATGACCGTGATTTTAACACATGCAAGGTCCAAAACTTGTATGCATCGAGAGATTCTTTGTGGGCAAACAAAAATACTTGCAGTCAAACAAGTTATATGGCCCATAGGCACCGTGCACTTAGGATTTCATCCCAATCTCTTTTCTCTCAACATGTACATTACTACAAATAGATGGGAAGGAAAACCACCAAAAGCAGAGAAGAAAATGAGGCAATGTAAACAAAAGAGATAAGGCCTGAAAATGTAAGATAGGCGACTCAGCGACTACAAAAGCACCTCCTCCAGTACTTTTTTTTATGTGTTCAGAACAGAAAAATAGGAGGAAGGAATCTACAAATGGAGGTCGCTCCAAATTATAAACCACATCTGCATTAATGATATTGGTATTATAAACTTCCAAAGAAAACAAGAGCAAAAACAAGTCAAATGCAGAGAACTGCTTGAAAAACGTTTATGGACAAACAGACTAAGAAGCATTCGCTCATTGCCAGCTAAAATGGAATCTCTGATGGATAAATCAGAAAATGTCAAAACAAAGGCACCACGCATATGAAAGGAACTATCAGTACCTTACAATAAAAACAAAGATATAAACAACTAAAATGACCTATTCCAATTGAACTAAAAATGACCTATTCTTTTCATAGGGGGATGATTCCACGAAGCTGCTACAGAGCACAAAAGGCAACATAACAAGGAAAACATTTCTTGTTTGTAAATATGTATAAACGTGTATCTACATTTACACGTGTATGCATCTACGTCCATTTCTATGTACTACATCTATATCTGTGTGTGCAGGTATATATTACAATGCAAACTAAGATTTGTGCTTTTCTTTTCCTCTCCACTGCAAAGAAGATTCGAACCCTCAACCCTGCTCTATATATGATATATGCTAAGAGTCGCAGTCAGGCCATACACATGATAAGATTCACCCATCTCTTTCGTTCCCTTTTTTCTCCACCCATTTGAAATCAAGGTTCCACATCCTTTATGCCCTTCCCATACGGAAAATCTTAAAGCACATTACAGTCAAAAATTACATGTGCCCCCCGTACTTGCTTCTTTGTTTCCTCTTAAGATTTATGATGCTCGTTATGGCCAAGGGCTAATTACTGTCCAGTTTTACAGTTCCGGCAAATTTAGAGTCTTTCTATGGGCACTTCATCGGACTCTAAAAGCAACCGAACAGAAAGTAAAGAAAAACTGACCAAGATCGCCGCCTCGCTTGGCGGAGCTGCAATCGGAGAAGCGAGAGGCGAGGTCCTCGAAGTTGGCCTTGCCCGAGACGACGTCCTCGCGGAGGGCTTTGAGCTGAGAGATGGCGCTCTCCTTGGTAGTATTCATGATGACTCGACCTTCCGGATCCTTCCAAGAGGCCTTCCTTCTAGACCCTTGATGCTTGATCAGTATGTGCGATGCCCTAACCTGATTGGCCGTCGTGGACGCCGACATTCTCGTCTTCTTCTTGTGCTTATCCTTGTCCGCCGTCCGATCTGCAGACGAGATCGAGGTTTTCTTTCGCTTGCGATCGGTCTCTATCTTTGCAGAACTGAGAGAGGAGGGGGAAGGGGAAGGGGTACAGGAACAGGAAGTCTCTCTTCGCTTAAGTGCTCTGGATTAGGTTGGTAGTCTGCCTGCAATGCTGCTCGTTCGTACTTTATAGAGAAGAAGCTGCTACGAGTTCGTGCCCTCTGCGGTTGTTGCAGACTATACGATTTGGGCCTCAATTCAGACAGGCTAGCCCATCCAATGATTTTTAGACTGGTCCAATGTTACGGAAGAACCAGCCATACGCTGCGTGACATCCCAAAAAAAATTGGATAATGTTCCCTAATTTGTTGTTTGAATTGAGTGGTTGAAAATTCAGAGAAATAAATACAGTATATGAATTCACAGAATATACACTATTAGATAATTAATTAGATGGTTCAATTCGGAAAAGATAAATAAATCATAAGTCCTATAGTCGAATCTTGTGTCTATGAGTTCGCAATTAATTGCTCGATAATTAAGTAGATAATTCAATTCAGAAAAAAATAGACAAACCATATAACGCTGCGTGTCATCTCCAAAAAAATTAGATAAATTTCTCTAATTTGTTGTTTGAATTGAGTGGTTGAAAATTCGCAGAGAAATAGATACAGTATATGATTCACAGAATACACATTATTCAATAATTAATTAGATGGTTCAATTCGGAGAGAGATAGATAAATCATATAAGTCCTATAGTCGAATATTGTGTCTATGAGTTCACCATGTAATCCACACTGCCCTATAATTAATTAGATAATTCAATTCGAAATATAAAGACAAACCATATAAGTCCTATAGCCGAATCCATATTATCCGATTATTATTACGGACAATATTGAATAGTTCATAATGGAAATGTTGGTAGAGTCAATATTTTTATCCTAAGCTAGCTTAACATCTAAGGCAGAAGAATACCTTAAAGTTTTTTTTTATAATATTTTTGAGCTGGAATTACATGAATAGTTCATAATGTATTGGACGTGTTTACAAAACAATGCATTAAAAAATTCTTCGTGACGTTCGTTGTTCAAACTCTTTCCAATTTGGCTCAGAAAAAAATCTCTTCCCAATTTTTCTCATAGGAATACATTACCAGGCTATATATGTCTGAGCATAATGTCGTCCAGACCAAACTTCCTTCTTTTCAAATGGCAAATCAAATTGCCCATTAAAAAGAAAACCAATTCAAAAATTACACCAAATGTGGTTCAAGACCTATGTCTGAGAAACTGATCAGAAAGAAGAGGCCAGACATATACAAGAATGCTAATGTTGGACCAAATATTTCCCGTTGAACAACCATCACATACATCTGGGCTTCAAATCCCCATCAGAAAAGAACACTGGGACAATTACGGGGAATTTGATACCTTGATGGAACTTAGTTCTCTTGTCTTTCCCATGGCTAGGGATCTCAACAACACAGCTCGCTCAAGCAAATTGATGTTGCATCATTGTGAGAGTTTGGGAGATGAAGCATTTCCTCTAAATTCATACCCCAAAGGCGAGCTACACTTCTCTCAAAATAGGCCAACCTTTTCTCACAATCTCATTAATTTTTGCATCAATCTGTTTCTGAACGTTTTCAGGACAAAGTCCTGCTGCATAGCCATTTAGTTTTGATGCCAGACTTGACCCCTCAAGCTCCTCTTCGGGCAGGTTGCCAATTAGCTGAAGAAGGAAGGGATTTCGCTTGAGCTCAAATTTCTACAGAGTTTAAATGATGGAAAGTTGGTCAGCCATGCATTAGATTGTTGAAACTGAATACCCTTAAAACCTGTTTAGGAATTCATCAACGCTATATCCTGTTGAAAAGAGTGTCTTCCCACCTTTTAAGAGTTAAAAAGAAAACCCAGAAATCTCTTCAGTCATTGCATAAGATGAATTGACAGTTGAGTTGCACACAAGACTGATAGCCGTACTATGTGAACAAACCATTTGACAAAGACAACCAACAATAGTGAGAATGTGACAGGCCATTTTCAGTGATATAAAACAGGAATGAAAGACTATATTTGTGACTTCATTACTCATTTCAAACTTCAGATAAACCTATACACTGCTAAACATGGTGGTGTAATGTACAATGAATCAAGTGGACAAATTCTGTCATGGTTTTGTAAACAGAAACGTAACTTCAGGAAGCTTCGTGTTTCTCATTCCCAAAATTTAAAGAGCACATCTTGCGGATCCAAATCTATTATGACATACAACTGAAATTCATATCCCATTCAAGCTGGTATGTTCCATCAAATTGGAACATGTTTTGCTATAGTACCAGAATCTCGGAGAATGTAGCAGTTTTGGGTATTTAAAAGGCCCTACAATGACCAATGTATATTATATTAAATGTTACTAATCCGAAATACTAACCTGATGTTCAGGCTCTGCAGGATAAAATGTTCCACGCTGTTGAATCTGAGTAGTCACGATGCCGCTCTTTGACCTAGCCTGCTCTCTCTCTTTACTTATTGCAGCTAATCTAGATTCTTCATTTCCATTAGAGAAAATAATAGACCTGTTATTACACAGAAATAGTTCCAAGTTAAGTACAGGTTCTCCTGAAGTTAAGAACCTGCTTTTGTGGCTACATTATTACCTGTATTGATTACCAACATCAGGGCCTTGCCCAAATACCTGCCTAGAATCATGACTAGACCAGAACACCTCCAGAAGTTGTCTGAAATTAATCAGCCTGGGATCATATTCAACCTTTACAGCATTAAAAAAACCATATCAGACAAACTTTCCTTCCATTCAAAACAAATGAAAAAAATATAATTTCCATGAGAAAGGCACAGTTATTCAAAAAAAATGACAAAAGAATCCTTAGTAACGAACCAAAGGAAACATAGCGAAATCTGGATCACCTACAACCTATACAGCATTCAACTAACAATATCAGAAAAACTTCCCTTAGATTCAAACAGAAGGAGAAAACAACACCAAAGTCCTTGTGAAAGACACAGTTATCCAAGAAACATGAGATAATGATCCTTTTTCACAATTCAAAGAATTGAGGCTCCACCGGCTACCCTTGTTTACATGCGTCAATGAATAAACTCGCTACACTGAACCCATTACATGTACTGTACACTTAAAGAAGAGTTAACAAATACAAGCCAAATTAGACGACCAGAGAGACTAGAAGACTGAACTTATTAAAAACTAACTCAAATTAGCAGTTACAATAAGGCTAATACATGATCATCCAATTTTAGGCCCAAGAAACTTTGAGAGATACAATCGGCATAGTAAATCATTTCACCCTTCAGTTATTCAACATTAAGATCATGTGAAGACTGCCAATATAAAGTAACTCATAATTTTGTGTCCATGGCAGATCTCCACTCCCAGAAGCTAGAATTTCAAGGCAAAGTGACTAACTAATTTGTTGTTATCATGTCTTGAGTCCGTCTCCAGATCCGAACCACAAATACATGACTGATAACTTGAATCTCAAAAAATTAATCACCCATGTTTCCCTGGTTGCTCCAATTTCACATTCTCCTAGAATTGCAAACATAACATACACCTAGAAGTCTACAGCTTACGAATCCCAAAGCATAGAAGCCCATTATAGTGAAACACACGGCAAAGCCTAAGAATTAAAGAAAAGGGAGTGAGAGAGACGAGACCTGGACGGACTCGGCATGGTTGCCCAAGCTTCGGTACTCTGGGTTGGACTTGGATCCGCCGGCGTAACCGACGGTGGTCCGCACGACCCCGTTCAAGCATCCGAACACAGCCTCGGATCTCCAGAAGCTTCCAAGAGCGAAAACAGCGGTTTTCAAGGTCTGGCTGTTGGGTAGTTCCCTCGCGGGTACGGAAATCCGATCCGGCAGTCGGATGCTCTGAGCTTTATCGACTACGTTAACGGCCAGGAGAACCAACGTTAATAATACACGAACCCTGCTCAGTGAGACAGCCATTGGTTCGTCTGTCCGAGACAGAAAGGGCCTCCGTCGGTGCAATACGGCGAAACTGGATTCTCAGGGGTAAATACTCAAAAGCCATAATAAAGAGCAAGTCATTTGGTTGTGGTTTTTTGGTAAACTTTTCCCAACAAAAAAAACATATTTTTATTTGTTGTTATTTTAAGTCAGAACTACTGGCCTAGAAAAAGAAGTAAGAGACTCAGAACTACTAACTTTAAACAGTGCATGCGTCTGCTTGACTGCTCGTGAATTGTTACCCAATAGATTGTATTGGGTTTTCTAGAAGAGATTTTCATCGATTATGTACTTTGCTTGATTACCAAGATTACCAAAAAGCCAAAAGAAATTACCAAGATTACAAAAAGGCCAAAAGAAGATAGGATGTGATAATAATTTCTTAGATTAAATAAACTTTGCTTATTTTTTTGGGAAATTAGTAGTTTCATCCTTGGGTTTTACCCATTTTAGCGGTTTGATCCTTAAGAAATAAATCCTAACAAAAAATTCTCCAAGCTATTATCTTTTGACAAAACGCACCTTCCATCAGGATTCTGTGCCTTTGTTAACGGGAGAGCCACGTCAGCTGCCAAGTAAGGTGATCTGCAAAACAAAACCGTGCAATGCGTGTACCTTGCAGCCTAAAATGACGTCGTTTTGCTTAGTTTAATCCAATTTGTTTTTGCCATTCAACAAAACACAATGTTTTGAATCTAGCTCCTTTAGTTTTGTCCTACTTCAAGCCTTCATTCGATAGAATCCCTTTCTCGAACCCTAATCCCCAAATAGAGAACAACTAGAGTGAGGTAGATCTAACAATTTCATCTGTAGTTGTGAACTCGAAGCCCCCATTTGACAATCTCCAGAGCAAACGGCTTTGCATTCGGGGATCCCAGAGAAAAAATGTCTGAGAAAAGGTATTGTCATATGTACTGCTACCCGATCTTAGTTATGTGCAAGAAAATACAAAATATGCAGTTGTCGTTGTTGTTGAACCCATATATTCTCAGTCATTGTCACTATATTGGGCTCACACCTCGCCGGGGGGGGGGAAGGGTGCAATTGCTTTTAAATATTGTTAAGCTTTCTCTGTAAATTGCTTTTTAATATTGCAACTAAGTCTTGATTCTGTCAGTGCTCTTTATGTACAAGAATCTATAGAAACTTTACAGTAGCCACTTTTGATGTTGCCCTTGTCCAGATACCAAAACCTGCATAAGTAGATCTCTCATTCATTGCCTGCTATAATTTAACAAAGATTAGCTAATATTCTTAACATGATCCCTTGTTGTATTTTTTACATCCTTGAATGACTCAAATGACATAGAAGATAATTTTGTCCTGCCACTTGCAAGAGTTGGGAAATCCACTCAACCCTTTGAGGGTACACTATCAAGTGTGGTTAAACAAATGACTTTCAACCATTTTAGCTTATCTGCAGTCACAACATCCATCAGATTACACTACAATAGAAACTGTAAAAGTTACCTGTGTTCTTCCTTCAAATACAAAAAGGAAAATTGAGGGAAATTTACTTTGGAACTCGCAGCTAAAAGAAAGGGAAATTTACTTTGGAACTTTTTCTTTTAGTTTCAATGATCGTGTTAAGGAAATTGAGGTTTATTCTCAGGGCTTGCTAATTTGCTAATTTGATACTTGAGAATCAATGCTTTTGCTCTGTTTTTCTTCTAGTTTCAATGACTGTGTTCCATCACTTGCAGAAACAATGTGAATTCTTTGAATGGTTTGATCATCTAACGTGTTCCCGTGGGATGGAAGTGAGACCCCATTTAATGAAGAAAAACAAGGGCAGCAAACAAACTGTGAAGGTGCTGAAGGTCATGCTTGGAGTGTCTTGGGCTGCCCTTGCTGTTATGGGTTTCTTGTGTAGTACATCGAATTGATGTGTTGGTTCATGTTGGGCTATTACGTCATCATCCTACCACTTTTGTTAGGAAATATATGTAATTGGTAGGATTTAGAATGTAGTAGAAATGTACACTTTTGAGTACTGTTGTAGGATGGTATAGTGGTATTTTAGTGCCACTTTGGTTCTGTATTGACAACTTAGTTTTTGGTTGTCCTATTTTAGTGCTAGATGGTTGTCCTATTTTATTGTTATATGTAAATGGTTGTATTTTAGTGCAAGATTGGCAAATTGAAAAATAGTTTTTGGTTCTATATTTTAGTGCAAGATTGGCAAATGGTTCTGCATTTTAGTGGAAGATTGGCAAATTGGCAAACAGTTTTTGGTTCTGCAACTTGCATGCGAAATCTCCAAAATACATTATGCATTCAAGTTTTCTAACTATTCTGCAACTTCTGCTGCAATTAAAAATACATAATAAATTCTGCTGCAATTGACAGCAACTTTCTGCTGCAATTGACAACATTTTGCTACAACAAAAACCACATATGCATATAAATACAACCATAGAATGAATGCTGCAATTGACAGCATATGTAAACTATAGAATTTCTGCTGCAACAACCAAATGACAGCATATTGAAAACTAAATTTCTGTTGCGATACCAAATCCAAATCAATCCAAATTATACCATATATCCAGAAAATTCTACTTCATTTATAGCAGCACTGTTATAACTAGTTCCAAATTACACTATATTGAATGTATCGGCCAAAATGACTAAAAAATGCTGCCATCAACGCTGTTAACTCACATTTTTAACTAGTTTAACTCCCATTTTACAACAACTCAAAATGTTGCCATGCTCCATGCTCCTTGCTACTGATGGCAGGACAAAATGGCTTTTACAATATATCTGCATCTTGGTTCACTCTGGCCCTCCAACACTCAGATCTTGGGGGTCTTGGACATCTTGAGAGTGTTGGACATCTTCCTCTTGAGTCTCCTGCAACAAAAACCAATAAAGTCATTAGACAAAACACCACATATGTATTGATAAAAAAAGAACCAAAATTTGACTTCTATCCAAAACATATTATGTCTTACTCTTCCTGTTTCCCTGCCACGTCCCCTCCCCCTTCCTCTCCACCCTCTCCCTCTGCCTCTACCTCCATTTTCTCCCACTGTCGATGGGTCCTGAAGATCTACATATAAAAGTTAGCATATCAAAAATACCAAGGCCAGCTGATATGAGCTAATTAACTTCAAAAACTCACAGTGCTTGCTGCCTCTCCATTATCGAGGACCCTTTTTGTTTTTTTCTTCCACACCTTGAATGTAATGCATCGCTGACTTTGAAAACAAAAGCCGACTCAGTTGGATTTTTCCACAAATCTTTTCCTTAAATCACAATGCACATTCCACTAAACTGCCAAAATGGTGAGGGAAGTGTTTTTTTTTTTGAGAAACTGAACTTGGATTCTCTAATTTAGGGTTTAGATTGGCACTTACACTTAGAGAAATCGTAGCTTAGATTGGAATGAACGGGGAAGAGAAAGAATGGCCACCACTAAAGACAAAAAGTTGAATGAATAACGTTTACCTTACACGGTGTCGTTTGGTAAGTGAATAAAGCTGTCAAACCAATAAACTCGAGTAGCAATGTTCGGTGTTCCAACTTGGTTTTTCATTTAAAAGAAGCTCCTTTTGTGACGTTGTTTCAATTGCCAGTGTGGGAATGTCTAAATTGGTTGTGTAGTGCTACGGGGTCTAAATTGCCAGCGTGGAAAATGTCTCCCGTTAACAAAGGCATGGAACCTTGACGGAAGATGCGTTTTGTCAAAAGATAATAGTTTTGAGAGTTTTTTGTTAGGGTTTATTTCTCAGGGATCAAACCACTAAAAAGGGTACAACCTAGGGATGAAACTGCCAATTTTTTTTTTTCACATTACATTCATCAACTATTAATTTCGAATAATTTATTATTCCTGTCACATTACATTTATCAACTATTATACTCTAGTTGCAATTGAATCCGTGAGTTAAAAAATTAACTATTTAGTTATGTTATAATTTCAAGAAAAGGGAGCTCATTCGTCGACCTCCGTTCACGATAAAATGCTACCTCCGTTTACAGTAAAATGCTGATATATCAAATTAATATCACATCAATTCAATTCAATAGAGTCACCTACTCAATCTAAACACATTAGCCACAAATACGGCTTACAAAACACGAAAAAAAAAAAAAAACAGAACTAATTGCAACAAAATACTTCATGAGTCGTGGGTGCAATTCCGTCAAAAAGAATTAAGAAGATAAAATTGCATTTTGTTAAAAAAAAAATCATTTTCCAACCATAATAACATTCCCTCCTTTTAGCTTGTCATCTTTCGACTTGGAATGAATAACTCATCAAGAAGTGCATAAACCAACCATCATGAATGTCACATCCCAAGAATCCTAACAAAATTTCTGCCACAGTTCACCATTAGTCTTAGATATTAATCTAAGAAGCATACAAACGAAAGGTCTCAAAAACCACGACAATTTCATTAAAATATAATACTCTTTCAAACACTCTTGCCAGCTTAAACTCTTTAAGCACTCTTATCAGTTTTGGCAGCAGCAGTAGCAGCTTGTCCTCTGAGCCGACCAGTCCTCCGTGCGGCAATGAGACCAACCTTTTGACCGGGAGGTGCGTCTCGCCTGACAGTACTTGCGTGTCCAATATGCTGGTGGTTACCTCCTCCATGAGGATGCTCGACTGGGTTCATTGCCACACCACGCACCTTGGGCCAGCAGTTTCTCTTAACTCTGAACTTGTGGTAAGCATTGCCAGCCTTGAGAAGGGGCTTCTCAGTTCTACCTCCGCCTGCAACCTGCCCAATCATTGCTCGGCAACCACTTGGAACAATCTTCTTGGCACCGGATGGGAGTTTGATCCTATTAAAATGAACAAATTAACAAACAGATAAACTCAACAGTTTGAAATAAGTTAAAATGATTACCACCCAAAAATCACCAAAATAGAACATCAAGCATGACTCGCCTAGATTGGGGACAATGGGGAGTGGTAGGCTTATGGTTCAAAGTGCCTCACCAATTCCTCCCTTTCCAATGATCTTATATATTAACAAACAAACAAACTCATCAGAAATCTCAGTCATGCATAAAGATGGAAATTGTATCTCTGTGCACTGAATTACAACGAGGATTAAAAAAATATCATACGCCAGATGGCCCATATCCAAACAACAAACGTCAACTAAATACGTGACACAAACAAATAAACGGGAACATCATGTAAACAGGTCATTCTTACGGGTCGCCAGAACTAAACAACAGCCTAAATAGAGGGTAAACCCACAAGGAGGAAGTCATAAAAGCATAACCATAGCGATTCATGTTCCAACAGGGCGAAATCCAAGAGCAAAACCCGAAAAATTCATATAAAAAAAAAACCTTTTTAACCAAACCAGAGAAAAAAGGTTAACTGTAATAAATCAAAAGCAATAAACATAATAGCAGAAGATGACTAGTAAGAGAAACAGGGAGATGGAGAGAAAGACCTGGTGGTGTCGTTATCAGGATTGTGGCTGATAATAATGGCGTAGTCCCCAGAACACCTAGCAAAGACCCCGCGATCACCAACGTGGTGCTCGACGTTGCAGACCACAGCTCCTTCTGGAATAGAACGGACAGGCAAGACGTTTCCAACCATGAGGGTGGCTTTTCTGCCGCAGTACACGAACTGACCCGTGTACATACCTTCGGCGGCCACAAACAGCTCGTTTTGTTTCTTGTATCGGAATGGGTGGCGGAAAGTCATCCGGGCGAGGGGGGCACCACGACCAGGATCGTGGATGATCTCAGTCACCACACCCTTGAGATAGCCATTACGCTCACCGAAGTCGAGGCTGCGGAACCGAGCCGGACCCTTGCGGTGGTGGGTGTGGGACTTGAAGACGGACCCGGCACCCTTACGCTGAGCACGGATGACACGACCCATTCGAGAGCGAAGCTAAGTTGTAATGACTAAGATCTGGAATGACCCATCCGTGCGGAAAGGAAAGGGAAATGAGACTCTACACGATGTTAGAAAGAGTAGAAAGAGTAGGGTTTGCTGGAAATGAAGGGTGGAGATCGGAAGAGAGGGCTAAGGAGAACCGTAGGATAAGCGATAGCAAGTAACGGGCTTATCAAAAGGGTGTGTGGCCCATGTAGTTAGCTACTTAAACCAATTTTCTCTTCACTGGGCTAGTTACAACTCTTTGGGCTCAAACACTCACCATTCAGACAAGCCCCAAACTCAATCCGGAATATAAACTCTGAGAAGGTACTGCAATTTTCGTTCGCCGACTGATTTTATTTCAAAAGTTGTTATATCGAACGTTTTTATCCCATGTAAAGGACACGTGACTTTCTCTTTATTTGAAAAGACAAATTTACTAACTCGATTATAAGTAAGTCATTTTTTTAAAATAAAAAAAATCAGTTAATACGTATTATTTTTTTACTCTATAAATTGATATAAATACTAGAAGACTAGAGAGTATTTAAATGATAATAAAATTATATTTTCACGTAAAGAGAAAGTCACGTGTTTATTATATGGGATAGAAACCGTTCGATATAATAACTTCAGTCGGTTGAAAAATAAAATTACAATAAGAATTGTAATTTATCAAGATAAATTGTAACGAATTAAAGTTTGTGGAGTATTTGAGAATCAAACCAACGTTTGAGAGAAAAATTTAAATTAGTCCAAATCTCAAACACTCAGCCTTCAGACCAGCTCGTTCCTTGAATTTCTTTATCCTACGGTTCTTCTTAGCCCTCTCTTCCGATCTCCGCCCTTCATTTCCAGCAAACCCTAACTCTTTCTAACATCGTGTAGAGTCTCATTTCCCTTTCCTTTCCGCACGGCCCGCACCCCTTACTTCTCTTCTCTCTCGTTCCAGCTCCTCATTCCAGATCTTAGTCATTACAACTTAGCTTCGCTCTCGAATGGGTCGTGTCATCCGTGCTCAGCGTAAGGGTGCCGGGTCCGTCTTCAAGTCCCACACCCACCACCGCAAGGGTCCGGCTCGGTTCCGCAGCCTCGACTTCGGTGAGCGTAATGGCTATCTCAAGGGTGTGGTGACTGAGATCATCCACGATCCTGGTCGTGGTGCCCCCCTCGCCCGGATGACTTTCCGCCACCCATTCCGATACAAGAAACAAAACGAGCTGTTTGTGGCCGCCGAAGGTATGTACACGGGTCAGTTCGTGTACTGCGGCAGAAAAGCCACTCTCATGGTTGGAAACGTCTTGCCTGTCCGATCTATTCCTGAAGGAGCTGTAGTCTGCAACGTCGAGCACCACGTTGGTGATCGCGGGGTCTTTGCTAGGTGTTCTGGGGACTACGCCATTATTATCAGCCACAATCCTGATAACGACACCACCAGGTCTTTCTCTCCATCTCCCTGTTTCTCTTACTAGTCATCTTCTGCTATTATGTTTATTGCTTTTGATTTATTACAGTTAACCTTTTTTCTCTGGTTTGGTTAAAAAGGTTTTTTTTTTATATGAATTTTTCGGGTTTTGCTCTTGGATTTCGCCCTGTTGGAACATGAATCGCTATGGTTATGCTTTTATGACTTCCTCCTTGTGGGTTTACCCTCTATTTAGGCTGTTGTTTAGTTGTCGCGACCCCTAAGAATGACCTGTTTACATGATGTTTCCTTCAGTAATTTCATTAAATATCATGAACTTCGGTTGTTTGGATATGGGTTGATGATTTTAATCCTCGTTGTAATTCAGTGCACAGAGATACAATTTCCATCTTTATGCATGACTGAGATTTCTGATGAGTTTGTTTGGTTGTTAATAAGATCCTTGGAAAGGGAGGAATTGGTGAGGCACTTTGAACCACAAGCCTACCACTCCACAATGTCCCCAATCTGTTTTCTCTAGGCGAGTCATGCTTGATGTTCTATTTTGGTGATTTTTGGGTGGTAATCATTTTAACTTATTTCAAACTGTTGAGTTTATCTGTTTGTTAATTTGTTCATTTTAATAGGATCAAACTCCCATCCGGTGCCAAGAAGATTGTTCCAAGTGGTTGCCGAGCAATGATTGGGCAGGTTGCAGGCGGAGGTAGAACTGAGAAGCCCCTTCTCAAGGCTGGCAATGCTTACCACAAGTTCAGAGTTAAGAGAAACTGCTGGCCCAAGGTGCGTGGTGTGGCAATGAACCCAGTTGAGCATCCTCATGGAGGAGGTAACCACCAGCATATTGGACACGCAAGTACTGTCAGGCGAGACGCACCTCCCGGTCAAAAGGTTGGTCTCATTGCTGCAAGGAGGACTGGTCGGCTCAGAGGACAAGCTGCTACTGCTGCTGCCAAAACTGATAAGAGTGCTTAAAGAGTTTAGGCTGACAAGAGTGTTTGAAAGAGTATTATATTTTAATGAAATTATCGTGCTTTTTGAGATCTTTTGTTTGTACGCTTCGTTGATTAATATCTAAGACTACTGTTGAACTGTGGCAGAAATTTTTGTTAGGATTCTTGGAATGTTTTATTCATGATGGTTGGTTTATGCACTTCTTGAAATGAGTCCAACTAGACTTAGCTACATATGCTGGATAGATAAAGGGAAAATCTTCCTTCGTGCAAATTATTGAAACTTCAGTATGAAATGTGCAAATCTTTGGATCAACATGACCATCGAGGGTTTGATACTTAAAAAGACTGGTCTGACTAATGTGTTTGGAAGGATGTCTTCGCAAGTTCGACACAACTTCTCCGCGTAGTTCTTCGAGAAGACGGTGACAGAGATTCTAAGTCCTGTTCGGAGGGGACATAGCACAGTTCAAGTAGGGGCTCGGTCGCAGAAGTCCTGTCGGGAGGGGACATAGCACATTTCAAGTAGGGGCTCGGTTTGCCTCTGCGACCGCATAATCCGCTCCATCTTATTCATCATTAAAATCTCACGAATCCGCAATTGACGCGGTCTCATGTTGTGAGGTAGGGCTCTTATTGGAGACTCGATCCCATCCGGATCTTGAACTGCATCTTCATCGTCACCAACATCAATGGAATCATCATTTGTTGCAATCCCGTTTCTTTTACGAACCAGTGGGCAAACCCCTATCTTCTTAACATTAACAACTTCAGGAGTCTGAAAATGTATCCCAAACTCGACTTCGTCACCCTCCGAAATGAATGAAATTTGAGAAAAATTGCACAGCCACAGGTGATCTTCTTCATTGTCAATTCTCCCACAGAGTCTCGCTGAAACAGAGGTCACAATTTTATTTCTGGTATGGGTATGGGTATGGTTGGTGATTGAAATTCTTGACACACCCTCGGATTTTATCTTGCCAAGGCATGTCGACGAATAAACAACGCATAGAGCGAATCCCACCAACTTCGAGTCACCAATGCGAGGCACTCGAAAACGTACCGAGGACCAGTCATTCTGGTACGTGCAGCACTCGGAAACATCGTTGCCTGGGTTGAAAATGCCGCCATCAATGCATCCATCCAAAAACCATTCCTGTACCATCAGAAGCATGTTGATTTGAGATAAACAACACTTCAAACGAATAAAAAACGAAAATTTGTTTAGGAGAGCGAGAGAGGAAACCTGCATGAGGCTTTGCTTGCAAGGACTAGTTATATTTTTGCACCCTTCCATGTCGATTTGTGGAAATGACAAAAAAGACTTGATCAAACAAGGAATCCCTACTAATTTGTGGCAATTATTAAGAAACGACAATACCAAATTCGAGATATTTGATAGATTTGGCATTCTTTCCAAAGCCGTGCAGTTTTTTGCACACAGTGTAATCAAACTTGCCGGTAAATCCGTAATTGATTGAAGCTCTCTGCAACCATCCAAATAGAGAGTTCCAAGCTTTGAAAGATCACCAACACTTGATGGTAGGCTACGAAAATTATTGTTTCTTAGATCTAGGACTTCAAGAGAACATAAACTCCCAAGATTTGCAGGAATTCCGTCATCTGATAAATTGCAGTCACGAAGACATAACTCTTTTAGTGAGTTGAAGCCTTGTATTGAAGCAGGCAATAGATTGCCCGACTTGGGACTTCTCCTCGGTGACATCCAAGACCAAAAGAGTGAACCCAATGGTGTAGATGGTGATCCTTTACACCCACATAGAGATAATTGTCTGAGGTTGTTCAGTTGCATTATGGAAAATGGTACCTGTCTTATAGCAGTATTATCTGCAAGAAAACTCATCAAGCATTCCATCTCCCCGAAGTTGTCAGCCAAATTATCAAATGTGGAACACCCAGAAAGAATGAGAGTTTCTAGAGACTTCAGCTTATAAAAGCTCCTTGGCAGACTTTTAAGGCTTTTGCAATCTTCCAAATCTACCAAAACCAGATTATGCAAATCTCCAATAGATTCTTCAACCTTCCGCAAACTTGCACAATCTTTGAGTATCAATTTCTCAAGATGAGGGAGTCTTGAGAAGTCAGGGGTCCCAGTCAGGTAAAGAGAATGACTGAGATTTAGAATTTTCAACTTCTCCAACAAGGGCTAAACAAACAAGAAAGACAAACAATGAGAAAAAAAAATGATAAAGAAAACACAATACAGGAGGTTTGATTATACCTGGGGATGTTTCCAAACTTGTCTGAGACTACTGTATTGCAAATCAATCGCGACAAGATTTCCTAGATAAAAGTTGTTTGGCATAGATTTTAGAGGGAATTCATGCCAACGGAGCCACCTCAACTCTTGTGAAAGATACTCGTAGTTTCCATTGAGTTGTACATGATCAAGTTGAAGTAATCTCAGCCTCTGCATCTCTATAAATGCTCTTGTACTGAAATTCACTTTGCTTAATCTTGGCATCTTTAAAGTGAGTCCTTCAACCATTTCTGTTCCCTGTTAAAAACAAGAACTTGATAAGAAAAATAGTGTAGTGTAGTGAGAGTTCATAGAAAAGGCAATATGAACTTACGAATAAACAAGCTCGCAATGCATGATGCAAAGGGGGAAACTACGTGGTGTGGAGTTTGCAACCTCGTATTAAAATACCAGAAATGTCCCATTTTTTGTCCAGTTCTGGACCATGGTATGAATTTGAACCTCGCTTAACAATATGTAACCATGCTCGCAAGTATTAATAATACACTAAGATATGTTGGAAAAACAAAACAAGCTGTGTTCATGTACATTTTGAGATAAGAATCGAACAGGATTACAATCCCCGGGCATATGGTCCATAAAAGTTGGCATGTATTTTCTTCCCTTATGACAGGTGTAGTTAGATAAAATATAAAAGTTCTGAGAGTTTTGGTACCTGGTGATTTTTTAGTACATCAAATGCATCCTCATGCAGCCATAACCTGCTCCATCTCCCAGGTTGCTTGGGATATTTTTCACGGACAATTTCTCTTCCCATGTCTCGAATCAAATCATGCATCATAAGTGTGTTTCCCCCACTAATTTTAAGAAGACCATGCTGAATGAGGACACTGATTCCAATCTCAGCAAAAAATCCGCAACCATTCAGGACTTGTGTGACATAATTTTCATCCATCCCCACAAAGAAACATGATATATCAAGGAATATATCCCTCACGGCATTATCACTTAGTGTATCAAAACTGATTCTAAGCTTTTTTTGAATTTGATCGTGAGGAATCCTTCTCAATTTCTCCAATGCACTCCTCCATTCCTGTATTCTCCTCTTGAACAGAAAAGAGCCCAAAACTTCAAGAGCTAATGGTAGTCCTCCAGAGTATACAACAACACTTCTTGAAAGGTCAACAAATTCCTTAGGGGGATAGCTGGTCTTGAAAGCATGCCAGCTAAAGAGCTCAAGAGATTCACCAGCATTCATTTCTTTAGCAGTATATAGTGCATCCACTTCAGCTACCTCTAGCAAATGTTTATTCCTAGTTGTTATAAGAACTCTACTTCCCATACCAAACCAGTCAGGCCTCCTAGCTATGGCACTTAGTTGTTCTAACTGGTTAACATCATCAAGTACAATAAGTACCCTTCTATTGCAAAGACTTTTTTTAATCATATTGATTCCCCTAGCAACACTACCTACTTTTATCTTGCTTGTCTTCAAGACATCAGCAAGCAACTGTTCTTGCAAATGAACCAAACCGTTGGGTTGCTGGGAAGTTTCCCCAACATTTGCAAGAAAACTTTTACCTTCAAAATTATGACCAAATTCGTTATAAATAGCTCCAGCAAGGGTTGTTTTTCCCACCCCGCCCATTCCCCAAATTCCTACCATTCGAACATCGTCAGCTCCAATGCGGAACAGCGAAGCCATGTCTCTGACTCGAGAATCAATTCCAACCGGATAAAGTGCCACACATAAGTATGTGTTGTTCAGTTCTTTTGAGATTGCCTCAACTAATTTCCTAATAAACTTGGCTTCATGCCTGAAAATTAATCCGAAGAGTTAATTAGAAATCTATTAACATAAAAACTCAAGAGGATAGTACGACTTTTACCCATTATACCAAACACACCAGCATCAAACATATTGGCTACAAATAACTGTGTCGAGTACATGAATCTACAAATAGAAAGTATCCACTTGGTTAGCCAATGCAAATTTCCTTCTCTTTTTTTTTTTCTTTCTTCTTTTGGATGCAGGTCTGCGTATCAAGCACCAATACTCTGGGAGAGACTTTAAAGAGAGAGATTGAAACCAAAAAGAAAGAAGCAAGTTTTTGAAGGAAACCCATGATTAAAAGAGAATTAAGCTTCCTCAGTATGCGGAGCTGATGCATGGAATTTTGAAGCAATCTCTCTCTTAGCAGTATTCTTTGTCATTTACCATCTCTCTGAAGTCTGAACTGATGTCTTTCTCCCTTTCTAAAAAATTTTGCCTTCTCTGTCCACCTCTCTCTCTCTCTCTCGATAGTATTGTTGCCTTCTCTCTCTTTTCATTTCAGAGACTTTTGGAAAATTTCGAAAAGGTACATGTAAAAAACTGTTCGATATAGTCATGTTTTTATGTGATGATCTTTTGTATTGGAGTTGAAGATTCGATGAATTATTCAAGTTCAGAACTGCGTACGGGATAATGTTTTAAACGTAACAATATTTTTAGTAATTATCCATCGAATTTATAAAAATGTACAAGGATTGCATACGTCTTACCCGTCTGCAGTATTTCTTAGCTCCCACCCGGACAACCTGGCAGCTTCATTCAGAGCTCCCCTCCACCTCTGTTTCCTGTCCATGTCCGACGGGTAACGCACTTCATGTGCCGCAAACGCTTCCGCAAAACTACCAGTCTGGTTGCGTACATCCGATGGATCAACATCATAGAATACAGGCAGAACCAGCTGCCTCACGGTTCTTCGGCACTCCATGATCTTCACAAGTTCCTCCAGACACCAACTCGAAGCCGCGTAGTTTTTCGAGAAGACGATGACACAGATTCTGGACCCTTGGATTGCCTGCAACAGTTCGGACTGAAGATCTTCTCCTCGTCGGAGCTCGTTGTCATCTCTAAAGGCGTTGATTCCAGCGTCTCTCAAAGCAAAGTACAGGTGGTCGGTGAAGCTCTTGCGCGTATCAGCGCCCCTGAAACTCAAGAAGACGTCGAAGGTCCAGTTTCGTTGGGAGGAATAAGAGGAATAGGAGAAGGATTCAGGAGCTGTCCTAGCAGCCATTTGCCTAAAGTCGGCGAGGAGTGGAAAACGGCAAAGGGAACGGTGAGAGGTGAAGAAAATCACAAGCGGAGTGTATTGCCCATAAAATGATACTCTGTGAAGTATAAATAGCTGAAGTCCATAAATAGCTCAAACAGAGAGAGTGTTGCTCTCGCTCCCATGTCCATCCACTGAAAGACAAATGTCAAAGCGGTCAAAGCGGGAAACTGTTCGCGGCATCAGATTTTCCATACATGCGCACTTTATTCTGGTCCTACACTTTTGTCCTTCGTGGGACATTCCTCTAATTCTCTATTTAAGAAATTATCGTGACCCATCTGTAACGTTAGAATTTAGCCATTACTATCACTTTTAAAAAAAAAATAGTAACCATCATCGTATCTCTGTTTGAGTATAATTAATTTTGGAGGCAAATTCAATCAATATATCTTCAACCTTCACACCCACCCTTTGTACTCTTTTAAAATCCAAAATTAATTGAGTTAACACTAATTTCAGATCCAAAACTAATTTAACTACCATTTATGGATTGCTTGAACTTATAATGTAAGTGGATGCATATTTTTCTTTTTCTTTTTTAATAGTAGATGTAATAGTTATCCCGTAAAAAAGACAGTGAGCGGTAAAAGAAAATCGCAAGTTAAATATATTACCCATTAAAGATCCAACCTTCACGTTTACTCGTCACTACTCTTTTCAAACCTAAAACTAATTGAATTACCACTTATTTCAAACCCAAAACTAATTCAACATATCACTTATAGATTGGCTGAACTTATAATGTGAGTGGGT
This sequence comes from Morella rubra, assembly GCA_003952965.2. Classification (NCBI taxonomy): domain Eukaryota; kingdom Viridiplantae; phylum Streptophyta; class Magnoliopsida; order Fagales; family Myricaceae; genus Morella; species Morella rubra. The sequence continues at coordinate 1,409,992 of CM025856.1, forward strand.
GCACAATTTTTTCTCTTATGAGTTATGACGCTCCCCGGCTCTCTTATGAGTGGGTGAGTGAGTTACCACTACGGTGTTGTGACGCATTGCTTTCCACAAGTGCTTCCAAACAAGCCAAGCCTTCCGTGTCTTTAGAAATATGAACACAAAATGCATAGATTTACTAGAATTCTCTGTTTAGCTCGAGTCCTGACCCTTTATCAAATCAATTTCAGGCAGATTGTGTGATGGGGCAAAATCGAACGAAGATGAGCGATCTCGTGGGGTAGTCAGGCAGTAACTACGGGATCTTTTAAACTCTTCCAAGGCCCAAGCCCGATCCAAATGTTGCCGTTGGAGCACAATTGAGCAGGCCTTTCCTAAAATGAGAGCTAGTGTTTTTTTTTTCTTCTGAGCAAGAGAAGGGTAACTAACGTAGACGTGATTATTAAAATATTTTTACTGCATAATGTTCAATTTAAGCCAAGTCTAAAATGAGACAACGTTGAGTCACGAAACAACTCAATGCAGGACCAGAGAGTACCAAAACCAGCTACAACAGTGCACTCATCGCTGGCCTCCTCTCTGGCTTGACAACCAAAATCATCATAAAAAAAAGCCTAAAGGAAAGGAATCGTTTTTGTGGTTTCTATACTCGCACAACAAACTCCCCTGTTCACGTTCAGAGACTTCTTAACAGGGTCCATTATAGAAGACACAGTGTTTTTTTTTTTTATTTATTCTTAATATTTAGGTAAAATACCTATTTAGTCGCTTAGTTTTAACCATTTTTAACAAATAATATTTAAGTTTTCAAATTGATCAAAAGAGTTATTGAATTTATAATTTTTATCAAATAAATCATTTAGTTCAATTTTTGTTCCACGCCATTTATAATTATAAGTTGACACATGTCCACAAATTAAATAAAACTGTTAGCTCAATTAAAATTACAAGTCACCGAAGAACATATAACACGTCAGCCGAATAAAAAATAAAACAAACTAAATTATATTAAAAAATATAGTGTAAAAATCAGAAAATAAAACTTAAAAAAAATTACAAGTCATATAATTTTAGTTTTGAGTGACACGCGACTTATGATTAGAGCTGACGCGTGGACCGTTAACTTTGTAAATAAAAATTTAATATAAAAAATAAAAATTATGAATTCAAAAATCTTTATTATCAATTTAAAAATCGATAGTTACATAATCGTTTAATATTCTCAAGAAAATTAGTCATCCAAAGCCCAAAATGAGGAGAGGAGAAAACAAAAGGTAATTAGAAGCTATTGTTCCAAGCACTGGTATACATCTATATCTCAAACATGTATGCCTGTCAGTCATGTGTATGTGGACCGTGTGCAAGTGCACTGTACAAACAGATATACTTGGCTTACACTGTTTAAAAATCTGATTAACGCATGCGAAATGAAGGTGCATATAATGTCTGTAGTGGCGACCATTCTAGTTTGGGCGGCAACTTCTTTTCGCCTTAAAAAAAGAATCTAAAGTTACATTTTCTTTGAGCAAAAAGCAAACAATTTTATTTCCAATTGTATATCTAGCCAATTATTAATATTTTATTTTTATTAGAACGACATATTTACATAACAAGATAATACAAAATCAAACGGTCAACTCCACTCTCAACATTAATTCATATATTTGATAGACCATGCACTGAATCTTACAAAATTTGATAGACAAGGCCAAAAAAACAAAAAAGAATCTTACAAAACTTATTTCGTAAATAGTTATGGAATAATCCACCGTTTTTATATTTTCATGATCGTTACTAGTCGGACGGAGTAAAAAGAAAGGAAAAGATGGAAAAGAAAGACAAAAGGGAGAACGGAAAAGGAAAAGAAAGACAAATAGAAACACCTGCCCGGCCCGCCTGCGGTCTGCCTTCTCTCAGATTCTGGTCCTTTTTCTCCTTTTTTTTCCGAGGAACGCGTGCTGGACCGAGGTAAACACTACCCTCGAATCGTCAATCTCGTGGAGTCAAACCTCACCAGCAGCCAATCCCCTCCTCAGCCTTTCCTCTCATCTTAAGGTGTCCCTTTTTTTCTCGCACAGAAAACTTTGTCTTCTGGGGAAATCCATCATAAGCTCCGGTTGTCTTTAATTCCCTCCTCTCTTCTTGTTCTCCTTTTCCCAGTTTGGGTTTTGGCTGTTTGCTTTAGGTTTAGGGTTCCATTGGGATCGGAAGGTGCTTGTAGGATTAACATTGCTGATAGGTACGCTGTACCTTAGGGTTTATGGACGTACGTAGAATTCTTTGTGCTCGTGTGATCACGTTGGTTTTTGTCCGCTTCGTAGATTAATATATAAGACTACTGGTGAACTGTGGCAGAAAGTTTTGTTAGGATTCTTGGAATGTTTTATTCATGATGGTTGGTTTATGCACTTATTGAAATGAGTCCAAATAGACTTAGCTACATATGCTGGATAGATAAAGGGAAAATCTTCCTTCGTGCAAATTATTGAAACTTCAGTATGAAATGTGGAAATCTTTGGATCAACATGACCATTGAGGATTTGATACTTTTAAGACTGGTCTGACTAATGTGTTTGGAAGGATTGACCGTCCCACATAAATGCAATTATCAAGCCAAAGATTGGCCTAAAGGGTTGTCTTCACAAGTTCCTCCAGACGCCACCGCCCGCCGGCCTAGTTCTCCGAGAAGAAGGTGACAGAGATTCCAAGTCCTGTTCAGACGGACAGAGCACAATTCACAGAGAAATGTAGGCTGTGTGAAAATCTATAGCAATTCAAGTTGGGGCTCGATCTGCCTCTGCGACCGCATAATCCACTCCATCTTATTCATCATTAAAATCTCACGGATCAGCAATTGACGCGGTCTCATGCAGTGAGGTAGGTCTCTTATTGGAGACTCGATCCCATCCGGATTTTGAACTGCATCTTCATCGTCACCACCAACAACAATGGAATCATCATTTGCTGTAATCCTGTTTCTTTTACGAACCAGCGGGCAAACCCCTATCTTCTTAACGTTAACAACTCCAGGGGTCTGAAAATGTATTCCAAACTCGACTTCGTCACCCTCCGAAATGAATGAAATTTGAGAAAAATTGCACAGCCACAGGTGATCTTCTTCACTGTCAATTCATCCACAAAGTCTCGCTGAAACATAGGCCACAATTTTATTCCTGGTATGGGTATGGTTGGTGACTGAAATTCTTGACACACCCTCGGATTTTATCTTGCCAAGGCATGTCGACGAATAAACAACGCATAGAGCGAATCCCACCAACATCCAGTCACCAATGCGAGGCACTTGAAAACGTACTGAGGACCCCTCGTTCTGGTACGTGCAGCACTCGGAAACACCATTGCCAGGGTTGAAAATGCCGCCATCAATGCATCCATCCAAAAACCATTCCTGTTCCATCAGAAGCATATTGATTGAGATAAGCAACACTTCAAACCAAATAAAAAACGAAAATTTGGTTAAGTAGAGTAAAAGAGGAAACCTGCATGAGGCTTTTCTTGCAAGCACTAGTCATATTTTTGCACCCTTCCGTGTCGATTTGTGGAAATGACAAAAAAGACTTTATCAAACAAGGAATCCCCACTAATTTGTGGCAATTATTAAGAAACGACAGTACCAAATTCCAGATATTTGACAGATTTGGCATTCTTTCCAAAGCCGTGCAGTTCTTTGCACGCAGTGTAATCAAACTTGCCGGTAAATCCGTAATTGATTGAAGCTCTCTGCAACCATCCAAATAGAGAGTTTCAAGCTTTGAAAGACCACCAAAACTTGCTGGTAGGCTATGAAAATTATTGTTTCTCAGATCTAGGACTTCAAGAGAACATAAACTCCCAAGATTTGCAGGAATTTCGTCATCTGATAAATTGCAGTCACGAAGACATAACTCTTTTAGTGAGTTGAAGCCTTGTATTGAAGCAGGCAATAGATTGCCCGACTTGGGACTTCTCCTCGGTGACATCCAAGACCAAAAGAGTGAACCCAATGACGTAGATGGTGATCCTTTACACCCACATAGAGATAATTGTCTGAGGTTGTTCAGTTGCATTATGGAAAATGGTACCTGTCTTATAGCAGTATTATCTGCAAGAAAACTCATCAAGCATTCCATCTCCCCCAAGTTATCAGCCAAATTATCAAATGTGGAACAACCAGAAAGAATGAGAGTTTCTAGAGACTTCAACTTATAAAAGCTCCTTGGCAGACTTTTAAGGCTTTTGCAATCTTCCAAATCTACCAAAACCAGATTATGCAAAACTCCAATAGATTCCTCAACCTCCCGCAAACTTACACAATCTTTGAGTATCAATTTCTCAAGAAGGGGGAGTCTCGAGAACTCAGGGGTCCCAGTCAGGTAAGGAGAATGGCTGAGATTTAGAATTTTCAACTTCTCCAACAAGGGCTAAACAAACAAAAAAGACGAGCAATGAGAAACAAACAATTATAAAGAAAACATAATACTGGAGGTTCGATTATACCTGAGGATCTTTCCAAACTTGTCTGAGACTACTGTATTGCAAATCAATCGCTACAAGATTTCCTAGATAAAAGTTGTTTGGCATAGATTTTAGAGGGAATTCATGCCAACGGAGCCACCTCAACTCTTGTGAAAGAAACTCGTAGTTTCCAGCGAGTTGTACACGATCAAGTTGAAGTAATCTCAGCCTCTGCATCTCTATAAATGCTCTTGTACAGAAATTCACTTTGCTTAATCTTGGCATCTTTAAAGTGAGTCCTTCAACCATTTCTGTTCCCTGTTAAAAACAAGAACTTGATAAGAAAAATAGTGTAGTATAGTGAGAGTTTAAAAGGCAATATGAACTTACGAATAAACAAGCTCGCAATGCATGATGCAAAGGGGGAAACTACGTGGTGTGGAGTTTGCAACCTCGTATTAAAATACCAGAAATGTCCCATTTTTTGTCCAATTCTTGACCATGGTATGAATTTGAACCTCGCTTAACAATATGTAACCATGCTCGCAAGTATTAATAATACACTAAGATATGTTTGAAAAACAAAACAAGCTGCGTTCATGTACATTTTGAGATAAGAATCGAACAGGATTCCAATCCCCGGGCATATGGTCCATAAAAGTTGGCATGTATTTTCTTCCCTTATGACAGGTGTAGTTAGATAAAATATAAAAGTTCTGAGAGTTTTGGTACCTGGTGATTTTTTAGTACATCAAATGCATCCTCATGCAGCCAGAACCTGCTGCATCTCCCAGGTTGATTGGGATTTTTGTCACGGACAATTTCTCTTCCCATGTCTCGAATCAAATCATGCATCATAAGTGTGCTTCCCCTACTAATTTTAAGAAGACCATGCTGAATGAGGACACTGATTCCAATCTCAGCAAAAAATCCGCAACCATCCAGGACTTGTGTGACATAATTTTCATCCATCCCCACAAAGAAACATGATATATCAAGGAATATATCCTTCACGGCATTATCACTCAATGTATCAAAACTGATTCTAAGCTTTTTTTGAATTTGATCGTGAGGAATTCTTCTCAATTTCTCCAATGCACTCCTCCATTCCTGTATTCTCCTCTTGAACAGAAAAAGAGCCCAAAACTTCAAGAGCTAATGGTAGTCCTCCAGAGTATACAACAACACTTCTTGAAAGGTCAACAAATTCTTTAGGGGGATAGCTGGTCTTGAAAGCATGCCAGCTAAAGAGCTCAAGAGATTCGCTACCATTCATTTCTTTAGCTGTGTATAGCCCATCCACTTCAGCCACCTCTAGCAAATGCTTATTCCTAGATGTTATAAGAATTCTACTTCCCATACCAAACCTGTCATGCCTCCTAGCTATGGCACTTAGTTGTTCTAACTGGTTAACATCATCAAGTACAATAAGTACCCTTCTATTGCAAAGACTTTTTTTTAATCATATTGATTCCCCTTGCAACACTAGCTACTTTTATCTTGCTTGACTTCAAGACATCAGCAAGCAACTGTTCTTGTAAATGAACCAAACCGTTGGGTTGCTGGGAAGTTTCCCCAACATTTGCAAGAAAACTTTTACCTTCAAAATTATGACCAAATTCGTTATAAATAGCTCCAGCAAGGGTTGTTTTTCCCACCCCGCCCATTCCCCAAATTCCTACCATTCGAACATCATCAGCTCCAATACGGAACAGTGAAGTCATGTCTCTCACTCGAGAATCAATTCCAACCGGATAAAGTGCCACACATAAGTATGTGTTGTTCAGTTCTTTTGAGATTGCCTTAACTAATTTCCTAATAAACTTGGCTTCATGCCTGAAAATTAATCCGAAGAATTAATTAGAAATCTATTAACATAAAAACTTAAGAGGATAGTACTACTTTTACCCATTATACCAAACACACCAGCATCAAACATATTGGCTACAAATAACTGTGTCGAGTACATGAATCTACAAATAGAAAGTATCCACTTGGTTAGCCAATGCAAATTTCCTTCTCTCTTTTTTTTTTTTTTTGGATACAGAAGGTCTGCGCATCAAGCACCAATTCTATGGGAGAGACTTTACGGAGAGAGATTGAAACCAAAAAGAAAGAAACAAGTTTTTGAAGGAAATCCATGATTTTATTTTTTAATCAGAATGAAATAAAAAAATTAAGCTTCCTCAGTATGCTGACCTGATGCATGGAATTTTGAAGCAATCTCTCTCTTAGCATTATTCTTTGTCATTTACAATCTCTCTGAAGTCTGAGCTGATGTCTTTCTCCCTTTCTAAAAAAGTTTGCCTTCTCTGTGCACGTCTCTCTCTCTCTCTCTCTCTCTCTCTATCGATAGTGTTGTTGCGTAGGCAGATTAGCAATCCCTAGTATTCCATGCTTCTCTCTCTTTTCATTTCAGAGACTTCGGAAAATTTCGAAAAGGTACACGTAAAAAACTGTTCGATATATATTCATGTTTTTATATGAGGATCTTTTGTATTGGAGTTGAAGATTCGATGAATTATTCAAGTTCAGAACTGCGTACGGCCGTACGGGATAATGTTGTCAACCTAACAATACTTTTAGTAATTATCCATCGAATTTCAAATCAACAGGAAGAATAAAAATGTATAAGGATTGCATACGTCTTACCCGTCTGCAGTGTTTCTTAGATCCCACCCGGCCAAATTGGCAGCTTCATTCAGAGCTCCCTTCCACCTCTTTTTCCTGTCCATGTCCGACGGGTAACGCACTTCATGTGCCGCAAACGCTTCGGCAAAACTACCAGTCTGCTTGCGTACATCCGATGGATCAACATCATAGAATACGGGCAGAACTAGCTGCCTCATGGTTCTTCGGCACTCCATTATCTTCACAAGTTCCTCCAGACACCAACTTGAAGCCGCGTAGTTCTTCGAGAAGACGATGACACAGATTCTGGACCCTTGGATTGCTTGCAACAGTTCGGATTGAAGATCTTCTCCTCTTCGGAGCTCGTTGTCATCTCTAAAGGCGTTGATTCCAGCATCTCTCAAAGCGAAGTACAGGTGGTCGGTGAAGCTCTTGCGCGTATCAGCGCCTCTGAAACTCAAGAAGACGTCGAAGGTCCAGTTTCGTTGGGAGGAATAAGAGGAAGAGGAGAAGGATTCAGGAGCTTTCCTGGCAGCCATTTGCCTAAGTACAGTCGGCGAGGAGTGGAAAACGGCAAAGGGGACGGTGAGAGGTGAAGAAAATCACAAGCGGAATGTATTGCCCATAAAATGACACTCTGTGAAGTATAAATAGCTCGCAGACAGAGTACTGTTGCTTCGCTCCCACGTCGTCCACCGAAGGACAAATGCCAATGCAGTCAAAGTGGGAAATTCGGTTCGTGGCATGAGATTTTCTATGCGTGCGCACGTTATTCTTTTCGTGCACTTTTATTCTTTTCCACGAATAGACATTCCTCTGTTTCTCTCTGATCTGTTAAATGTTTTTTCTAAGCAAAAGTAGAGATATCAATCAGCGTTTTGCACACCAAAATTTTATAAATTTTTAAAATTTTAATATAATAAAAATTATAATATAATCTTTCTCTTTTTTTATCGGATCATTATTTTTTATTATAATAAATATTAAAAATCATCTCTCTCTTCACTTTTTATCAAATTCAATACTCTAAAATTTTAATCTTCCCAAAATTTTACAAACAAATAGACTCTAAGTATCCTAATTCTTGACTAAGAAATTACTGCTATAATGCTAGAATTGAGGCATAACTGTGCTCATAAGAAAGAGATAGTCACCACATATCTCTATATATATTTATATATCTTCAACCTCCATACTCACTCTTGATTGCTCTTTTAAGAACTAAAATTAATTCAACTACTACTTATGGATTGCTTGAACTTATAATGTGAGCGGATGCACATTTTTCTTTTTCTTTTTTAATAGTGGATGTAATAGCTGTTACTCAAAGGAGACAGTGAGAGGTGAAGAAAGTTGCAAACCGAATGTATTACCCATTAAAGACTCAACCCTCATACTCACTCTTTAGTGCTCTTTTCAGACCAAAAACGAATTGAGTTGCCACTTATTTCGAACCTAAAACTAATTCAACATACCACTTATAGATTGGCTGAACTTTACAAGGTGAGTGGGTGCACATTTTTTCTCTTATGATGCTCCCCGGCTCTCTTACGAGTGAGTCACCACTTTATGTGTTGTAAGGCATTGCTTTCCACAATTGTGCTTCCAAACAAGCCTGGCCTTCCGTGCCTTTAGAAATATGAAACACAAAAATGCATAGTTTATACTATAATTCTCTGTTTAGCTCGAGTCCTGACCCTTTCTGAAATCAATTTCAGGCAGATTGTGTGATGGGGCAAAATCTTATGAAGATGGGCGATCTTCAAATTCCAATAATTCGTATCGTTGCTGACGCGGGCTGGCATTGACGGGTTAAAGTGGATTTTAAACTCTTCCAAGGCCCAAGCCCGAAACAACTCAATGCAGGGAGCAGGGAGTACCAAAACCAGCTACAACAGTGCACTCATCGTTGGCCTCCTCTCTGGCTTGACAACCAAATCATCATAAAAAAAGCCTAAAGGAAAGGAATCGTTTTTGTGGTTTCTATACTCGCCCAACAAATTCTTCTATTCACGTTCAGAGACTTCTTAACAGGGTCCATTTTAGTAGACGCAGTTTTTTTTTTTAATTCTTAATAATTAGGTAAAATACCTATTTAATCGCTTAGTTTTAACCATTTTTAACAACTAATATTTAAGTTGTCAAATTGATAAAATTAGAATTTATAATTTTTATCAAATAAATTATTTTGTTAAATTAACTGTTCACACTCCAGTTCTAATCCTAAGTTAACACATGTCCACAAATTAAATAAAATTGCTAGCTCAATTAAAATTACAAGTCACCGAAGAACATATACCACATCAGCCGAATAAAAAATAAAACAAACTAAATTATATTAAAAAATATAGTGTAAAAATCAGAAAATAAAACTTAAAAAAATTATAAGTCATATAATTTTAGTTTTGAGTGACACATAATTTATGAGTGGAGCTGACGTGTGGACCATTAACTTTGTGAATAAAAATTGATTTGACAAAAATTATAAATTCAAGAATCTCTACGTTCAATTTAAAAATCCATGGTTACTTAACATTTAATATTCTCAAGAAAATTAGTCATCCAAAGCCCAAAATGAGGAGAGGAGAAAACAAAAAGTAATTAGAAGCTATTGTTCCAAGCACTGATATACATCTATGTCTAAAATATGTATGCGGGGGCTGTCAGTCGTGTGTATGTTTTTTTTTTTTAATAAGCAATCGTGTGTATGTGGACCGTGTGCAAGTGCACTGTACAAACAAGTATGCTTGGCGTACACTGCTCGAAAATCTGATTAACGGATGTGAAATGAATATACATATAATGTCTGTAGTGGCGTCCATTCCAGCTTGTGAGGCAACTTATTTTGCCTTAAAAAAAATAAAATTACATTTTTTGTGGGCAAAAAGCAAACAATTTTATTCCCAATTGTATATCACCTAGATTGTATAATTATATATTTTATTTTTATTAGAACGACATATTTACATAACAATATAAGAGCCCCGCTACTTTCAACTCCACTCTCAACATTAATTCTTATATTTGATAGACCATGCACTGAATCTTACAAAATTTGATAGACAAGGCAAAAAAAAACCAAAAAGAATCTTACAAAACTTATTTCGTAAATAATAATGGAATAATCCACCGTTTTTATATTTTCACGATCGTTACTAGTCGGACGGAATAAAAAGAAAGGAAAAGCTGGAAGAGAAAGAAAAAGGAGGAACGGAAAGGAAAAGAAAGACAAATAGAAATGCCCGGCCTGCGGTCTGCCTTCTGGCCCTAATCTCAGATTCTGGTCGTTTTTCTCCTTTTTTTTTTTCCCAGGAACGCTTGCCGGACCGAGGTAAACACTACCTTCTAATCGTCAATCTCGTGGAGTCAAACCTCACCAGCAACCAATCCACTCCTCAGCGTTTCCTCTCATCTTAATTCTTAAGGTGTCCGTTTTTTTCTCGCACAGAACACTTTTTCTTCTCGGGAAATCCATCATAAGCTTCGGTTGTCTTTAATTCCCTCCTCTCTTCTTGTTCTCCTTTTTGATGTATATGTTTTCTTTCCCAGTTTGGGTTTTGGCTGTTTGCTTTAGGTTTAGGGTTCCATTGGGATTGGAAGGTGCTTGTAGGATTAACATTGCTGATAGGTACGCTGTACTTAGGGTTTATGGACGTTGAATTCTTTGTGCTCGTGTGATCACTTTTGTTTTTGTCCTCTTCGTAGATTAATATCTAAGACTACTGGTGAACTGTGGCAGAAAGTTTTGTTAGGATTCTTGGAATGTTTTATCTACATATGCTGGATAGATAAAGGGAAAATCTTCCTTCGTGCAAATTATTGAAACTTCAGTATGAAATGTGCAAATCTTTGGATCAACATGGTCATTGAGGATTTGATACTTATAAGACTGGTCTGACTAATGTGTTTGGAAGGATTGACCGTCCCACATAGATGCAATTATCAAGCCAAAGATTGGCCAAAAGGGTTGTCTTCACAAGTTCCTCCAGATGCCACCGGCTGCCCGCCTAGTTCTCCGGTGACAGAGATTCCAAGTCCTGTTCGAAGTGACATAGCACAGTTCACGGAGAAAGGTAGGCTGTGTGAAAATCTATAGCAATTCAAGTAGGGGCTCGATCTGCCTCTGCGACCGCATAATCCACTCCCTCTTATTCATCATTAAAATCTCACGAATCAGCCATTGACGCAGTCTCATGTAGTGAGGTAGGTCTCTTATTGGAGACTCGATCCCATCCGGATCTTGAACTGTTACCCGGCCAGACAAGAGGCAAGATAAGAGGCAGAAGCGGAGTTAGGGTTCGGGGGAAATAAGGAGAAGATTGGAGAAGGTTCGATTGACTTAAACGTGGCAATTGAGATGAGGATATATATTCCATGCTTCTCTCTCTTTTCATTTCAGAGACTTTGAAAAATTCCGAAAAGGTACACGTAAAAAAGTGTTCGATATATACTCATGTTTTTATATGAGGATCTTTTGAATTGGAGTTGAATATTCGATGAATTATTCAAGTTCAGAACTGCATACGGGATAATGTTTTCAACCTAACAATACTTTTAGTAATTATCCATCGAATTTCAAATCAACAGGAAGAATAAAAATGTATAAGGATTGCATACGTCTTACCCGTCTGCAGTGTTTCTTAGATCCCACCCGGACAAATTGGCAGCTTCATTCAGAGCTCTCCTCCACCTCTGTTTCCTGTCCATGTCCGACGGGTAACTCACTTCATGTGCCGCAAACGCTTCGGCAAAACTACCAGTCTGGTTACGTACATCCGATGGATCAACATCATAGATTAATACGGGCAGAACCAGCTGCCTCACGGTTCTTCGGCACTCCATGATCTTCACAAGTTCCTCCAGACACCAACTTGAAGCCGCGTAGTTCTTCGAGAAGACGATGACACAGATTCTGGACCCTTGGATTGCCTGCAACAGTTCGGATTGAAGATCTTCTCCTCTTCGGAGCTCGTTGTCATCTCTAAAGGCGTTGATTCCAGCATCTCTCAAAGCGAAGTACAGGTGGTCGGTGCAGCTCTTGCGCGTATCAGCGCCTCTGAAACTCAAGAAGACGTCGAAGGTGGGAGGAATAAGAGGAAGAGGAGAAGGATTCAGGAGCTGTCCTGGCAGCCATGGCCTAAGTACAGTCGGCGAGGAGTGGAAAACAGCAAAGGGGACGGTGAGAGGTGAAGAAAATCACAAGCGGAATGTATTGCCCATAAAATGACACTCTGTGAAGTATAAATATCTCGCTGACCGAGTACTGTTGCTCCGCTCCCATATCGTTGGCTGAAAGACAAATGTCAATGCGGTCAATGTGGGAATTGGGAAACTTCCGGTCGTTCATGAGATTTTCTGTTTCGTATTTGTGCTTTATGAACAGTCACGCCGTCCCACATGTTGAATAATAATTTCAACGTGGCATTAAATGCATGCTGTTCGTTTGGAAAAAGTGAAGTTTACTTTTTCAAAGGTGCACGAGAAGCTCCAAGACAAGCTGCAAATTTGTCGAAAACTTCACATCTTTTGCACTTTTATATTAAACTATAGAAGGAAAATAGTTATTTCGGAGTGAAGACAACGAAAAAAAACTAATATAGACAACGAAAAGAGTAGCCGAATATTAAACTCTGTTGTTATTCTGGTCATTTTTGTGTGTGGAAAAATTAAGTGCATTGAGGCTTTAAGTTTTTTTTTTTCCTTGGTGTATTAAGACTTTAGGTAATAGCGTTGTGTTATCACTCTACCTTTCTTATATTGAATTTCTTCAAAGTCAAATCACTTAAATTTCGGTATTTTTTGTAATTGTTAATTTTATTCTTATTTCTCTACTCCTTGAAGATCTTAAATATTATTCTTGTCACGACATTTTTTATACATGCGCACTTTATTCTATTCCTACACTTTCATTCTTTTCCACGAATAGACATTCCTCTTTTTCTCTTTATTTTGTTAAATATTTTTTTTTTCTAAGCAAAGGAATCAATCAATGTACCCTAGTTATTTAGAAATAAAAAAATCAATGTACCCTAATTCTCTTACTAAGAAATTATCGTCATTTATCTATAATGTTAGAATCGAGTCATAACTATCACTTAGAAAAAAAAAAAACTGTCACCACATCTTTAAAAGTATAATTAATTTTGAATACAAAACATTCAATCTATATATTTTCAACCTTCACACCCACTCTTCGGTGCTCTTTTGAGACCCAAAATTAATTGAGTTAACACTAACTTTAAAACCAAAACTAATTCAATTACCTTTTTATGGATTGCTTAAACTTTATAATGTGAGTGGATGCACGTTTTTCTTTTCTTTTTTTGTAATAGGTGTCCCACAGAGGAGACGGTGAGAGGAGACGAAAGTTGAAAGCCGAATATATTACCCATTAAACACTCAACTCTCACGTCCTTTCTCAGACCAAGACTAATTGAGTTACCACTTATTTCAAACCCAAAACTAATTCAACATACCACTTATAGATTGGCGGCTAAACTAGGGGTGTGCATTAGCGGTGGCGGTGGCGGTTATGCCACCCACCGCCACCGCCACCAACGACGGTGATGAATATGTTACCACCGGTACCGGTACCGGTGGTAACATATAACCGGCCCAGCGGTAGCGGTATCACCGGTGGCAGTGGCGGTGAACCGCTACCACCGCTGGGCTTTTTGGGCCCCCTTTTTTGGGCTCTTTTTGGGCTTTTAGGACCATTTTTTTGGGCTTTTTAGGCCCCTTTTTTGGACTTTTTTTGGGCGATCCGGATCCTTTTTTTGGGCCATCTGGACCCCTTTTTTAGGGCTTTTTTTGAGCCATTTGGACCCCCTTTTTTTGGGCATTTTAGACCCCTTTTTCAAAGAAAGGGTTATGTTTATTTTATCATAGCTTTGCCGACCCATTCTTGGCTTTGGGTAATTTCCATCTTTAAGTAACACTTGTACTTGCCTTTTAAACTTAATGGCAACAATGGCTGATGTGATAGCATGGTTCATATTCACAAAGGATGACTACCATATGCAAAGTGAATGTTTTTTCCTCACTCTGTTAGTTCTAAAATAAATAATGAAATAAAAAAAAAGAATATAGTGAAAATTGTATCTAAACATGTAGGCCATATTATTGATCCCCATGACAATAATTAAGTTTAATCATGGAGATTCTTATCATATGGCCTTTTCTATATGCCCCATTTTTTTGAGAATGACCAAATCCAATATTTGATCATTCTCAATTAAAACACTAAAACGTAATTTTAATTTTCACTAACAAGTTACAAGTTAACAAATTGTCAAATACAAGTTAGAAAACTTACAAGTTAACTAAACTACAACAATACATAATACAAAACAACACTATAAAATTACTAAAATACAACACTATACATACATGACACATCAAATAAACATTGTTCAAATAAAATAGCATAAAAAGGACTAAAAGGTGGGCAAGTGCAACATGCGTCCTAGTCCATCTCGATCTCCGTCGTCAAAGTCGATATCTCTACATAATTAAGAAATAAAAGCATAAAATTATAATGATTACATTATATTGAGTATCAAATTTCAAAATTTAACCAAAGAATAATTTTACCTGAATCGAGCCGGTAAGTCTCTTCATCTTCAGTTATGTTATCAGATACATCAAGTTCAGCCTCAACCACTCCCACAATAGGGTCACCTCTCAACCAATTCTGAACACATATTAGTCCTTCAGCAGTCTTTGGAGCCAACGAACTCCTGAAAGGATCCAAGATCCGTCCTCCAGTACTAAACACCGACTCAGAGGGCACAGTGGTGATGGGGATTGCCAATACATCACGGGCTATCTGAGAAAGAATTGGAAACCTTGTAGAGTTCACCTTCCACCAATTCAGAATATCAAATTCTGGACTCTTCTCGATAACTCCCTCAGATAAATACCTTTCAATCTCAGATTTGGACTCCAACGCCCGCTGTGAAATTCTCCATTCAGTAAAGTAATCACCGTCATCATCAACATCAACCATAGATGTAGTACTATCGACAACAGCACAAGGAGGAGGAGTGGTAGTACTAATACCACTACCACTACCACTACTAGTACTAGTAGATGAGGCACTACTATACTCAGAAAACATCCTCTCAAATACACCTTTTATTTTGCTTGTCATCTCCTTCCCCCTTGCCTCCCCTAATTGGTTCTTGAACCAATACTCCAATGCCCCCAATTTGTATCGAGGATCAATCAATGCTGCAATGAATAAAAATCCATTAATCTGCTCTAAATCACCCCAATACTTATCATATTTCGACTGCATTTTCGATGCCATATCCACAAGATCCCTTTGCCCACTAGATCTATACCTTGTGATATGTCTAGTAATCTTAGTCAATTCTTCAAAGAATGCATTAGATGTGGCCAAGTTTGATCCCGATACCCGCAAAGTGACCTCATAGAATAACTTCAAAAATTTTATGACACACGAATGGCCTCCCAATCCTCAAATGTAGGTGGACCCAAACCTTGCCTCCCATGCCCATCCTCTTGCAAATAAATAACAAAATGGCCATCTAAAATCATCATATGATCAAATGCTTTCTGGTATTTCTCAGCCACATTCAACATAAAATACGTGGAGTTCCAACGGGTTGTAACATCAAGACTCAAGAATTGGCCATATGCAATGTTTTTTTCTGCAACAGCTTTCTTGAAAGTTTCTAACCTTTGAGGTGAAGACTTTACATACTTGATCATATTGCGGACTTTAGCTATCGAATTATGCACGTCTTTCAACCCGTCAGAGACAATCAAATTAAGAACATGTGCACAACACCTACAATGTAAATACTCATGTCCACACACAACCTTCAAAGTTGAACCACCAATACTTTCAAACAATTGATCATTTCTAATCGTTAGATATGCCAATCAAGCAGACAATCTTCTAATTCCTTTAAAATACTTGATGCTTTATGGTCTTGGATCCTCTTAAATGACAAGATCCTCTTATGCAACGTCCAATTACAATCAATAAAGTGTCCAGTCACACACATATAGTTATAATTTTGGATTGATGTCCAAGTATCTGTGGTGAGGCACACTCTATACTTATTCACCCGAAACCCCTCCTTCAACTTGATCTTCTCCCTTAAATACAATGACATGCAATCTCTCATCAACGTATACCCGAAGGCATCTTAAACCTAGGTTCTAAGTAATGCATCAATGCCCTAAACCCAACCTTCTGAACCGTGAGAAATGGCAATTCATCTATAATTACCATTCTTGCTATCAACTCCCTAATAGCCTTCTCATCAAACTTACGAGTGACCCCCATCACCCCAACATCACCACTACTCGCCCTCGATGCATCATGATTCAACAACATCTGACCAACATCCACATGACCAGCTAAAGTCCTCTTGTAATAAACACAAGACTCTAAATGTTGCTTCAACCCCGATGTCCCATTCTTCTTGTGATGGGCAGGAAAATCTTTCTTACAATAGTGACAAGTGGCTCTAACATTCATAGCATCATTTTCATCAACAACCTTAGTGTAGTGCTGCCAAACCGGAGACTCACGTGAGTTCTTCCTCTTTTTAAGTGGAGGAAGTGGTGGTAACCCACGTGGATCAACCCCAGTTGTTTCCATACTCTCTGTAGGAGTGGCTGGACAAGATTGAGAAGGTGTAGTAGCCACACTACTACCTATCAAGTTAGAAGTGTGACTACTTTCACTTCCAATTGAGTCTCACTATTAGGAGTATGTGATTGTGTCAAATCCATCTGAAAATAAAGAAAAAAAAAACAATTCAAGTGTAAAATAATTTGAGAAAACATTGATCAAATTTGATTTTAAAAAAAATAAAAATGTTGGCCAACAAAATAGCTTTAGATGTGATCATATTAAATTACAACCACTTCCACAATTGAAGTTAGCAAAAATTGGCCTTTTCGATGTATGCTTTAGAGTTTAAAGGGATTGAAAATCTTTACAAATACGGTTTTTAAAAACAAAACAAAACATAACATCAAATTCAATTCAAAGTAAACAATTTGTCAAACCAAATAACCAATCCAACAATCCAATCAAATGTATCCAACTATCCAAACCAATTCGATCTCATCCTCCAACAGATTCACAAACCACAAGCATCCAAACCAATTTAAATCCATCCTCCAACAGATTCACAAACCACAAGTATGCAAGCCCATCCTCCAACAGACAACAGTTTCACAAATCCTAAAGCAATTTAAGTAATTGAATTTTATATAGGGATGAAATAGAAAGACATACCTGAGACAAGGCCACTGCCAAATTAAGCACAATCACAATCACTGAGCACCTAAAAAAAGAGGCAGAAATTTGACTTCACAATTAAGCTATAAGCCACTGCCAAATGCCAATCGGTTGATACATAGGGGCTTAAATTTTAAGCTATAACTATTAACAATCCATAATTGATTAATTTCACAATTAAAAATTGATTAAACGTTTAAGATTTAGAGGCAGCAATTCGGTATGAAAAAAAAAGAGGCAGAGAGGGAACTGTATACATACCGTGAGGGACAGAGGGAGACAGAGCAGCTGAGACGCCTGAGCTGTCCTGTTGCACGGTGGCCGGTGGCGGCTGTAGGAGGCCGAGAGACAGATGAGATTCGAAAAGAGAGAGAGAGAGAGAGAGAGAGAGGCAAATAGCGAGAGAGAGAGTCTGAGAGGGAGAGAGAGACTTACCAATGTGATCAGGCAGAGGGTGAGATGGTTATACTCTTGGGCTCGGATGTGATCAGGCTCGTCTGTCCAAGAAGGGGAATGCTTTGGTGAAGTTGGAAAACGATTCATGCAACGATGGGAGTGACTCGTGGTTGGTGAATTGAGTGTTTGGGTAGAGGGAAGAAGCAGCAGCTTCTACAAAGATGTACCTTGATGGCGGGGGGCCGGGGGGCTGAGCCGGAGCGTGAGCGAACTGCGAGGGAGGGGCAGGGGGGCTGAGAGTGAGCGAACTGCGAAGGAAATGAGCGGGGGTCGGGGGGCAAGGGAACCCTAAGCCAAAAGTTTTACGCTTAAAACAAAACGACGTCGTATAGTAGCAAAATTTTTTTTATTTTAAAAAATACGGTTTTGGCGGTGACCCGCCAGCGGTTGGCGGTGTCACCGCCACCGCCGATTTCACCGTTTTTTGGTGAAATTATGAACCGGTACCGCCCCCGCTACTAAGCGGGGGCGGTTACTGGTACCGGTACGGTATCGGTGGCGGTGCCGGTTAACCGGCCCACCGCCGGTACCGGTGAACACCCCTAGGCTGAACTTTATAATGTGACTGGGCGCACATGTTTTCTCTTATAAACTCTTCCAAGCCCAAGCCCAAGCCCAAGCCGATGCAGATGTTGCCGTTGGAGCACTATTGGGCAGGCCCTAGTCCTAAAACGAGAGAGCTTTCCCGAAACAACTCAATGCAGGGAGTTCCAAAACCAGCTACAACAGTGCACTCATCGCTGGCCTTCTCTCTGGCTTGACAACCACAAATCATCATAAAAAGCCTAACGGAAAGGAATTGTTAAAGTTTTTGTGGTTTCTATACTCGCACAACAAACTTCCTTGTTCACGTTCAGACACTTCTTAACGCTAAGAAAAAAAAAAGGGACACTTCTTTACAGTTGACAGGGTCCATTTTAGCAGACACGGCCTTTTTTTTTTAATTCTTAATATTTAGGTAAAATACCTGTTTAGTCGCTGAGTTTTAACCATTTTTAACAAATATTATTTGAGTTTTCAAATTAATCATGACCGTTCTTGAGTGTTCAATTTTTATCAAACAAGTCTTTTCATTGAACTTTTATCTATAAAATTAAGGTTGACACGCCAAATCTAATCATAAGTCAATAAATGTCTACAAATTTAATAAAATTGCTTGGTCAATTAAAATTACAAGTCAACTAACAATATATACCGCATCACCGAATAAAAAATAAAACAAACTAAATTATATTAATTATTTTTTTAAAAAAATATAGTATAATTTTAAAAAATTAAGAACAAACAATTTTAAAAAATTACAAGTCACATAATTTTAATTTTAGGTGAATATGTCAACTTATAATTGGAGCTGACACGTAAACATTAAGTATAAAAATATAACATAAGAATTTGTTTGAAAAAAAATTATAAATTCAGAAATTTTCATGATCAATTTTAAAATGGAAAGGATTCAAATCTTAAGAAAGAAATGGTTACTTAACGTTTAATATTTTTAAGAAAATTAGCCATCAAAGCCCAAAATAAGAAGAGGAAAAAATAAAAAATAATTTGAAGCTATTGTCCAAGCAGACTGCAGTGATATATATTATACATTTGTATCTAAAATATGTATGCGGGGGGAGTGTTAGTTGTGTGTATGTGGACCGTGCGCAGGTGCACCGTACAAAGAGATATACTCGGTGTATGCTGCTCGAAATCTGATTAACGCATGTGAAATGAAAATACATATAATGTATGTAGTGGCGACCATTCAAGCTTGTGAGGCAACTTCTTTTACCTTAAAAAATAAATAAATCAAATGTTGCATTTTCTTTGAGCAAAAAGGAAACAATTTTACCTAGATTGTATAATTATAATATTTAATTTTTATTAATATTATGGAATTTTTAAACACTATTTATATCAATACTTATTTGTTCATCTAATAGAACGACATATTTACATAATAATATAATACATAATCAAATGGTCAACTCCACTCTCAACATTAATTTTTATATTAGATATACCATGCACTGAATATTACAAAATTTGATTGACAAGGCAAAAAACACAAAAAAAAAAAAAAAAAGAATCTTATAAGACTTATTTCGTAAATAATTATGCAATAATCCACCGTTTTTATGTTTTCATGATCGTTACTAGTCGGACGGAGTAAAAAGAAAGGAAAAGCTGGAAGAGAAAGAAAAAGGGGGAACGGAAAGGAAAAGAAAGACAAATAGAAACACCTGCCCGGCCTGCGGTCTGCCTTCTGGCCCTTATCTCAGATTCTGGTCGTTTTTCTCCTTTTTTTTTCCCAGGAACGCTTGCTGGACCGAGGTAAACACTACCCTCTAATCGTCAATCTCGTGGAGTCAAACCTCACCAGCAACCAATCCCCTCCTCAGGCTTTCCTCTCATCTTAAGGTGTCCCTTTTTTTCTCGCACAGAAAACTTCTTCTTCTCGGGAAATCCATCATAAGCTCCGGTTGTCTTTAATTCCCTCATCTCTTCTTGTTCTCCTTTTTGATGTATGTGTTTTCTTTCCCAGTTTGGGTTTTGGCTGTTTGCTTTAGGTTTAGGGTTCCATTGGGATCGGAAGGTGCATGTAGGATTAACATTGCTGATGGGTACGCTGTACTTAGGGTTTATGGACGTAGAATTCTCTGTGCTCGTGTGATCACTTTCGTTTTTGTTGGTTCAGTTGGTGGAATAAATTTCCCATCTTGATCTGGGTGGGTTTGCTTTCTTTTGGGTATGCAGCATGTCCTTTTACTTCTTTGGAAAAAAAAAAAAAAAGAAAGAAAACTTCGAAGTGGGAATAGCTTAAGTTGTACTGTTTGAAATAGCGTTGAATTTTATTACAGCAATTATCTACCTGTGAACGATAATTCAAGCTGATTGCTGACGATCAAGTGAGATCAGCAAGTTTGAAAACAGAAGCAGCGGGTATATTTGGGGGGCGTTTGTTTGCCCAATTTTTTGGGGTCCAAAATTTCTCCACACCAAACACATTTCACAAACCCCAATAAACTTCACACTTTTACACATACACTTCACATTTTTCACAAACCCCAATAAACTTCAATATTCAAAAGATTCGCAAAATTTTAGAAATATTCTCCAAAATTTCGGTAAACAAACGCCCCCAAAGTTTTTCTGGTTCATGGGACACAATGAGGTGCTGTGGAGATGTGCACGAAAGTTGTAGTCTGTGTGGGGATCATGAATTTCTTCATCTCTTACGTGCAATTATTACCTTTTGTTCTTTCTTCTTAATATGGGGGTGTTGTGTGCATTTCTATGCATAGAGTATATGTGTAGTCCTTCACGCATGCTAATCATATTAGTTTTCGGAAGCATTAGGATATGGCTCAGGGAAAAGAAATAGAAGCTTTTGTACCTGAAGAATGGAATCACTTTGAACCTGGGGAAAATTGTATCTAGTTTATCAGTTTGTTATGATACGTTGCGAGAATCATGATTGTTTGGTTAAAGTGATTGAACATGTCCAGTGTGGATGCATAAGTTTTCTGCAGTTGATATATAGCTATATTACGAAGGTTTTTACTAGATTTGGTTGGTATGCCTTGTGTTAATAATCCAACACTAAAGCCTAATATATACCTTATGTGAGATCAAAACTTTGGTGCATGGCATTCAACCAATTGGGACCTTTTTTCTGCTTCCTCTATCTTGTTTGGTCTAGCTGACATGTTGCATAAAACTGTATCTGGGCTTCGAAGTGGATTATTGTCATTACTAGAATTGTTTTGCAAGGAGCCTATAATTAGTCTTGTTCAAGTTCTCATGTTGATTTCTGTATAACTTTGGACAGGGGATGGCAGCAGAGAATGATGTTGACTTATCAACTTTGAAGTCCCAACTAAGCCAAACACATGAAGTGTGGAAGCAGGAGATGGAACGAAACCAGTCCCAGGTGGATGTTTTGCAAGCAAAACTTATGGAGGTAAAGGCTTGTATGCAGGGGTCTGAGGATGATGCGAAGCAGGAGTTAGAACTTCTTTGGCGGAGAGTTAAAACTACTGCAACGTTGTTGACCTACTTAAAATCAAAAGCTCAAATCATGGCTGTTCCCCATTTAGCCCATACATCATGTGGCATCAAACAATTAGAGGGAGTGGGGTTTGTAGACAAAAATGGTACCCCATTGTCTGGTTGGTCTAGGAATATTGATCTTTCTTCATTTGATAGTCCAGATGAAGAAACGTGGCTTGGGGTTAGTGAGCAACAGGGTTCGTTGGATGAACTAGATGCTGCTTATACTGATGAAATACTCAAGTCGGTGCAGATGGTTACGGATGTGATGGAAGCTCTTGTAAAAAGGGTTATATTAGCAGAATCTGACACTGCAAGTGAGAAGGAGAAGGTAACCTTAGGTCAGGAAGAAATTAAAAAGAAGTCGATTCAGATTGAGAATATGTCGGTGAAGTTAGAGGAGATGGAGCGGTTTGCTTTGGGTACTAATAGCATATTGAATGAAATGAGGCAGAGAGTTGAGGATTTGGTTGAAGAAACATCTAGACAAAGGCAGCGAGCTGCAGAAAATGAACACGAACTTTGTCGTGTGAAGCGGGACTTTGAGTCTCTGAAATCATATGTTAGCAGTCTCATTACTGTAAGAGAGACACTTCTTTCATCGGAGAAACAGATTCAAACTATTGAGCGCTTGTTTGAAAGGTTAGTGTGCTTTTTAGAGCATTTTAGAAACCAATTAACTTGGTATGCGTGCTTTGATTACACTTGTTCTTGATTTTCTAGAGTTTGCTTCATATTAATTGGTTGGTTAATTGCTTTGTCTCTCTTTCTGTTAGATCTCTGTGCTTCATTACACAATTTTGTGTTATTGATACTGACGCCTTTCTTGTTGTTTTATTTGTCACTTATTCGTGCTTTATCCTGTTAGGGCAATAAACTTATTTCTTGGTTAGACAGACATCCCATTGTAGACCTATGTCTGATACTGTGTTGGAAACCATTTTTAGGCTATTACTTGCTGAAATGTCACAGTTGAATTTGTTTGTGGTGCTAAAAAATTTCTTTGGCACCAAGAATTATTCTACTTATGAAGCTTTCATTAAATGAAAAATATGTACAAGGTTGGTACCGTTATTTGTTAAGATTTATTTTTTTTTATGACCATTTTAGAAACTGGAATGTTTGTATTTTCATTTCTTTTCCTCTCCTTGGTTTCTTCATTTGCATGACAAGTTAGACACAATATACAGGCACAATAATGCTTCTGGATATCAATACATAATTAGACCCTTGGGATATGGCGGAGAATTTCAACCGTCAAACATGAAAGTGCCCATTTTGCTCATATATGTTTCTGTTGTTTTTCACTATCAGTGAGAAGCAAGTTGTTGCTGAATTCATATAACTCTTCACATGGTGTATATGTTCAAGAGTAGATACACTTGGAACTCCTATTTTCTCTTTGTTTCAGTGCATTTAGATAAGATGCCCACGTGATATGCTAGTTTCTCATTTTTGTTGTTGTCTGCATTAGTCTTTTTGGCGTGGAATTCCTTTTTCCCAGGCAGACCACCTATCCACAAATTTTTTACCACACGTGCAAGTTTGTCAATTTGGTACCACTTCGTATGCTCGCGGCTAAGATTTTGCATGCATCCATTTTCCTGCCTGCAGCGTAGTCTGGTGGTTGCTAGATATTCTGTTTAACTGCTTTAATTGTCTGTCTAGTTCAAAGTTTCATAGGCCTTTTCAGATTCTTGAAAGAAAGGGAAAGGTTCATGACTGGTTAGAAAATTTCAGACATGTGGGACCCACTTTTTTACTTTCTGAAGATTGAAAAACTATCAATTTTCTTTCTCTCTACTCCATCAAATCTTATTTCCTCACTTTTTCAATACCAACCAAACATACTTCAAAATTTTCACTACCTTTTCACAAATTCCAATAAAACTTCAATCTACTTAAATTTTTACACCAACACCAAAATTTTCTAAAATTTCCATTTCCCAAATGTGCCTTTAATGAAGAAAGTGAGCTGCTAACTAGTCCCCTGCATCAAGTTGCAACTTGAAAAAGTGTAAGAAATTGAAAAAATAAATTGGAAAGAATTGAAAACTTGAACTTCTAACCAGTCCATTTTTAGTTCAGCATGCTTCTTGTTATATTTGCCTGGCATGGAAAATTTACTCTTTGACAATGCCAGTGATTAGCACCATCTGAGTACTTAATTCAAGCTTCAGTCGCTTTCAATTGTAGAATTCTTATCCTAGCTAGAAATCGTTTTTGCGGTTTTGTTATCTGATATTGTTTTGAAGCAGGCTAGTGGCTAAGACATCTCAGTTAGAGGGTGAAAAGATGCAGAAAGAGACCGAAGTACAGAAACTTATGGAAGAGAATGTGAGGTTGAGTGCTCTTCTTGACAAGAAAGAGGCCCAACTTTTGGCCATGAATGAGCAGTGCAAGGTAATGGCCTTGAGTGCTTCAAATATCTAATTTGGTCGGCTGCACTTGTTCGACCACCTGTTGTGTTGCTTTTAAAGGTGGTTCGGTTCATCCTCACCTGCTGACCTATTGGGGAGGAGTCTGGAAATTGGCAGCACTGGATCGGAGCTTTTTCTGGGATCCTTTTTTCTCAGATTATGTAAAATTGTGAAAAGCCATGAGAACTTAATTGTCCGGTGCTCTAGTTTTATCATTTAGTGCCCTGCACTATTGTTGTACTGAACCCAGAAACTATTTTTTTTTTAATTGGAAATTAAATTTGATATTGTGTTCATCAACGAACCTAGGTGTACTGGGAATTTATGATGGTAACTCTGGAGGTAGTTGTGATAGCACTTTGCAACTCAACCTTGATCACAGCGATTTGTTCCCCAGTTTCTGATCCTCATGATCCATGCTGCAGCCTTCCAAGTTGCTGAACTAATTGCAGTGTCAGCTCTGTATAGAAATCAAATGCTGAGGTTGATTCACCTAAAATATGAGTGATTCTTGGTTTGGAAACTCTCCTCCTTTTGCTTGGATTTTCCAGGCAATCAGCTTCCTTTTTCCGGGTCTGAAATCACATATGGGTACAGGGTACTGAGATTAAGGAAAAATGCCGGCTGCTAGCAAGCAGAAGAGCGGGACTAGGGCCAGCAGAGCGCCACGGGCCACAAGGCACTCGTGTTCAAATTCGAACCAATAACATTCGGATTTTTAAATTTTTAAGATATTCTGACGTGGCCCAACAAATATTCGGATGTCCCACAACATATAATATGGAAGTCCTTTGGATTATCCGAATAATACCCACAAATCAGGAATACAGAAACAAAAACGAAAAATTACACAGAGCTCACTAATTTTTAAGAAAATTACACAGAACTCACTAATTTTTAGGCCCAAATCAAAAGTCTCATTGGGTTTTAAAAGGAATTTAAAAGCCAATTGGTTTATTATTTTAGTATGAAAACTAATTCGAGTCAATTCTATTAGCAGAGATAACAGAGCTCAATCCACGTAATATAAATGAACGAATTGTTGCTTGACACGTGCTTAAAAAAATCACATAAGCTTCAACTTGCCATGTTGCACCCACATCCTGCCATGCCAACCATGACAATCTCCTCTATACTAATAGAGAAGTCTTGGAGGAAGCCCCTGGTTCATCAATCTGAAAATTTCCTAAAGTTCTTTGTCCTTCTGTGAAGCTTTTAAAGATTTAGTTTGCCACGTCGTTTTGTCTTGGAGGTTCCTTCAAGAAAGTTTCAGTCTGCCACGTCGTTCTCCCTATTCTGCCTTGTGGGTCTTCCTTGACAATGTCCTCCTTGAGCTCATCATCTGCTGCTACAGATACTCAAAATCTGGACATAGAGTTGGCTCGGGTTAGTTTTCGTACCAAACTGATAAACTAAGTGAGCTTTTAGATTATTTTTAAAACCTAGTGAGGCTTTTGATTTGGGACTAAAATCTAGTAGGCTTTGTGTAATTTTTCCAAACAAAAACAGCAATTGGTTTGATTTTTGATTAAAGCAGAAATAGTAGATTATATAAATAATTATTTTTAAAACTCTAGAATCTGGACTACTTGGATGTTTGTCGCTCCTGAGGAAACAAAGAATAAAGTGTGAAAGTGTATGTGTAAAAATGTGAAGTTTATTGAGATTTGTGAAATGTGTCTGGTGTGATGAAAATTTTGAGCCCAAAAAAATTGAACAAACACCCCCTAATACCCTGAACCCCCGCCCTTTTTTTCAGCGTAACCGCGAAAACTCCCAAATCGACTGAGAAAAACCCTAATTAATCACTTGTTCTTTTTCTCTTTCATTGCGCTAGAAATCGAACCTTGAGGAAAATGTCGCTCACAGTTCCATCCAGAAAACAAGGCGAAAACCAGTCTGATGATGGTGCTTCGGCCGCAAAGCCACCTCGCATCAAAATGGGAAAATCTGCAGAAGATGGCGACAAAAAGGTAATATTTTGTTTCTTTTGGTCATCGAAAGCTTAGAATTTTCGGGCGATTCCCAATTGTACATAGTCCTACCTTTTAGCTTCCCCTGTTGTTGTGTAACTTGCTTTTTCACTGTTTGCTGTTCTTTATTGTTCAGTGGCTTTTTAATGGATTGGAAAGGCAAGTTTTGAATTTTTTTGCTTTGATTTCGCATGTGTCATAGTCTGTCAGAATTGTTGGGTTTTGCGTTGGATTTAATTGAGAGAGTATTGCTGTTAAAAATCTCGCTTTTCGGCCCATTTATATACTGCCTTCTTTCAAGTTATTCAAAAATTTTATTGTTACCTATAGAGAAACCAAACAGAAGGTTGGTGTAAAATCAGAAGTCGTGTAGGATATTAATATTCTTCTAAAGGGCGATTACATTTTGTAAAACACTTCGGAATTCTAAAATTGCGTTGGGTAGGGAAGAGGTTGAATGATGGTTAAAATTTGTGTGTCTGTACCTGCGTGCAATTCTTCATGTCCCCAGATTTCATGATCCAAACTGGATGGATCCTGATTTATAATTTTTGTTGTTTGGCTGTGGCAGGGTGGCAGGAGGGTTAAGGATGTTGAAATTTGTCTTCCAATTGTATATGGAACAATAGCATTTTATCTCGGTAGAAAGGCCAGTGAGTAAGTGCTTTCTACAATTGGGACCGCTTCTAATGCCCTTCAGCACACGTGAATAATTTCTTGTGATGTTTATTCATGTACAGGTCTCAGTCACATAAGTGGACTGTCTATGTACGTGGGGCGACAAATGAGGATCTTGGTGTAGTGATTAAGCAAGTGATATTTCAATTGCATCCTAGTTTCAACAACCCTACAAGAGTGGTTGAATCGCCCCCATTTGAGTTGTCAGAATGTGGATGGGGTGAATTTGAAATTGGCATCAGTCTTGTTTTCCATAATGACGTCTGTGATAAGCAATTGGATTTGTGAGTTCCTTGATTTGGTACTTACTGATTCTCTTTAGAGGCCAATACTAAGTTTTGGTGCCTACAGATTTCACCATTTGAAGTTATATCCAGAAGAGGAATCTGGCCCCCAGACAACCAAGAAACCTGTTGTAGTGGAGTCGTACAATGAAATTGTATACCCTGATCCATCGGAGAATTTTTTGGCTCGTGTTCAGAATCATCCAGCTGTCGTTGTGCCCCGTCTGCCTGCTGGTTTGAACTTGCCCGATCCTGGTAGACTTCCTTGCTGTAGTCCCGTAAGTTTTTCCATGTTTGAATAATGTTTAATGCCTAAATTTTTGGCTTTGAGCAGTGCCAATTGAGAATATGCATGAAAGGGAGAGAGGTGATACCAAAGATCATCCCCTCAATCAGTGGTTCTTGAACTTCTCAGAGGCTGATGAGCTTTTGAAGCTGGCAGCAGCTCGTCAGCAGGTTAGAATGAATTGCTGGCTTTTGTCCTGTATCATGCTCACAAATTTTTTTTTTCTTCAAAAGCACTTCTAATATAGATGCGGAGTTCAAATAGTGTATTGGCACAAGTAAGATTAAGCCTGGGAAGTTCTCATACTAATCAAGATTGTCTTTATGCACTCTAGGATTGAGTGCTATAAAAACCCTTGTTTATTTGGTTGTTAACTTGTTCATGATTTGCACTTCTACAGTAGATATTGTCTTATGAGTAGGGCTTTAGTGGGTGGTGAAGTGTTCTTTGGATGTCTAGTGTGTCCATTAGCACCCTGGATACTGTTCAGGTTCCGCTCTGTAACTTACTTAGTGGTTATGAATCTGTGTTTTACTCTATGAGCTACGTGCCATGACATAGCTTATTGACATAATTTTTTGTTCTGGGAACCTTCTTCTTCTGGGTTTATTTGTGTTCTCAATTGGATATCCTGGGTGAAAACTGCCTTAAATTTGTTATACTTGCAAGTGAATGTCATTTTGACAGTTTTTCCAATGTGATAGGTACAAGCTCATATTGTTAAGCTGAAAAGACAATTGAGTGTAATGGATGGGCTGCCACAGTTGTCAAAACCACCCCCTGGTTATGAATTCCCGTGATTGTTGGATCCCGACATGTGCAAATGGATAGGCATGCTCCACCGCTGGATATGTAGAAGAAGTGATACCTGATTAGGTGATTTGTAAATGTCGATTAGCTTAGTTCTGGGACTCACTTCTCCCCCTAATGCTCAATGCAGGAATAGTTAATTAATTTTTTTTTTTTTTTATAAGTATGATAGTTAATTAATTGATGCTTGGTATATTCGAAATGGCTAGTTATGTAGCATTGCAAAACCAAAGTATATATTTTCCTTTAGTTGCCTGATATATTCATCCATTTCATATGGATAGCTCACTTGAGAGATTCATCTCAAATGCTTTCGGAGTGGGTACTATTATGAAATTGAGAGAGGGACCTTGTTTCTCTACAAAATGGCCTTCATACCATTCTCTTGTTTGTGATAACTTGCTCATCCTTCAAAATTCTATGGTTATAAGTGACCTTATCTGATGAGGAATTGAAAATTTCAAGAATTTGGGATAAGATTCTTGATGTAATTATTTCAACATTGTTGATTGATTTGCATTTTGAATGGGCTAGATTGTCCTCTCTTGGTTATGAGTCTTATTTTTTCGTAATTGATGTTTTATTGTTGTTGGGCAAATGCAATGAAAATTAATGAACTGGGTGTTACTTGAAGTACTTAGAGGGAACAGTTTCCCTTTGTAGAGGAGTTTCAGGTATTTCCCTTCCACATTGAGCGTCTCAGGCTGAATGTTGATACGGCAATCGTTCCACATTTTACTTTATGCTTTCTATGTATTTGTGCTTTATTATTATTATGTCTAAGTGTGTTGTGTCATCTTGATGTCTTTTCTTGCTGCAGTGCTGCATAAGCATGTTTGGAATTGGTAGAATACATGCTCATGTCACTAGATATAAATGCTTTCAGATACCTTTGAAAGCCGGTTGTTGCTGAGGATTTTGAATGAATCCTTGTGGGCAATAGCTTTGATTTCAATGTTATCATTTTCTTCTGATATTTGTTCAGTGATCCCTCCTGTATGTGTTCGCTTGTTAGGGTTCAACCTTGACAGAATCTTTTAGGCCTTGTTGTCTGGAAGCAACAAAATAAGAGGATCACTTCAGTGGTGCTTCATTAGTATCTTTGGCCATTTCTGCCTGACCTTGATATCGAAATTAGAAGTGAATTTGTTTGCCTGATTGGGATGCAAGATGCACCAGTCCTCTAGTATATTCTTTCTTTCTTTCTGTCCATCATTTTAATTGCCCACAAACATGATTAATGATTTCATCTCCTAGGATAGCTTTTTAATTTTTCACTGTAGAAGCAATATATGGAAACCCTCAACAAGCTCACTTGTCAAGACATTTTGCAGATTATGTACAGAAAGAATATTTCTGGCAGGCCGTCTTAGATGTACTGGACTGGTAGGCTGATGATGTTGGGTGGTCTTATTGTCTTGTCAACGAAGCTCACTTGTCAAGAGACTTTACGGATTATGTTCATAAAGAATATTTCTGGCAGCCCATCCTAGATGTACTGGACTGGTAGGCTGATGATGTGGTGTGGTCGTACTGTTTTGTCTTCATAGTTCTGGAGACAAAAGTCACATGGAAATCACATGTTTATCTTTTGATTGAAGGTCACTATCTTACTACAGGAAATGCCTTCTGTTGACTAGCAATTATGATTTCTGCGTCTCAGTGACAGTGATGTCTTATCATCCAACTTCAATCCTTCATATGCAAGCCCATTTGATTCAGAGAATGTGGACATTCATTTTGGTTCTTCAATCCGGATTGAGTTGGCTGATGTTACATCTTGCCTAGGTTTTAAACAGTGTTTTTTTTTTAAAATTATTGATGGGCATTCGAGGTAATGTGAGGGAATACTGGTTTAGATGATTGTGTCAACAGATATCTGAGGTCAAACTGAATGAATTGCTGCTATATTGTTGTCAACAGTGTGGTAAAAGTTATTGTGGTGCGTATGCTTGCAAAAATGTTGATGTATGGGAATGTGAATACATGCAAAAGGATAAGGACAGAGATTAAACTGGTTTTAAGGGTTATCTAAGATGTCTCTGTTTGCCTTCGAACATGGGAAACAGATCATGTGGTTACAGGTGAGCAGAGTGAGGCTGTAGATTGTCGTGTTCGATTTTTGGAGGAAAATCCTGGTTTACATCTCTCCTACAATTTTTTTATTTTTTCTGCATCTTGATTGTTGTGGTTTTTCAGGGCCACATGTGCAGTCTTCTGTAGTTGAGACATTTTCCAGAAATGGCTGATGCAATTAGAAGTGGAACTGAACCTCCCTGCTTTTGTTTGCTTCATAAAGAATTCCTACAGGTTCGTCGCATATATATATATTTGCAGGAGTAAAACCTTTTGAGAAGAAACTTATTTGTTCTTGGTGCATACAGAAAAGGAATTCCACTGAAATCGCATAAATAGAAATTGGGCCCACAATGTGCCTTATTAAACAATTTGTAGAACGAGAAACATATTTGGGCATGTTTGGATACTCATTTCAGTCTCATAATTGCCAAACTATGCTTTAGTATTTGGAACACTTCTTGTATACTTGCACCATACTTTTCAATAAACAATTTGTAGGCTTCTGCTATGGTAAAAAAGAAAAAGGAACATCATAGTAAGCCAGATTGCTTAAAATTCAATAAGTTCCTTTCTAGTTTTAAAATATTTTATTATGTTTTAAAAACAATCAATCTTAGCTTTCCATTTGATTTGATCGTTAAATTACATGCAAAATGATCGAAATGCTTTTTTAAGACAATTAAAATATTTTTTTTTAAATAAAAATTATTAAAATTTTATTTCATTAATCTATTTTTTTAATTTTATTTAGGAGGGATATTTTGGTCAATTTACATTACTTACCGTATAACTTAACTGCTAAATTAAACAGAAGGCAATGATTGATTTTTTTTTTAAAACATATATATATTTTGAAAATTGAGGGGAGCTGATTGATGAATTTTGCCGTAAGAAATTAATGATATAGAGACAGAAACTGGTCTCCCTATGGTCCACTGAACACGGCAATTCCTCCCCAGAATGTGCCTAAAGGAACAGTGCAGGGGGTTCCATGTTTTGGACCACTTGATATAGCAATAGGGGGAATGCCCATAATGTCTGGGCCGAACTAGTGGTCCAACACTAGTTGTACTGCTCACAGCCGCTATGCTGGTCCAATGAACCAATGCTGCATTTACGCTGTCCACCCTACGTACCTAGACAATTTCCTTTCAACTCTATGCGCATACAGATTGGGGTCGATCAACTTCCAAAAGGTCAAGAAGGAAGAGAATCAAAACAATTCACGCATCTACCTTAGCTCCATGTGTGAAGATTTTTACTATCCACTCTAAAAACACAGTTCTCTGGTTTTCAGCTCCAGCAGGTTAATTCTCCTACAGACGCAAGAGAGAAGGGACCCATGTTGTCCAATGGGGACAGAACAAGGTAGGGTAAGTTCCCATGGGGATCTAACCAGCTGCATGCTTTTTTCCCAGAAACCTCAGAAGACTTGTGGTCTATACTTTGCCCCCACATTCCACATGGCTTTGTTTGTCACCTTCCTTTCCTCCTCTCTCGATAAATACCTCTCCACCCTTCAATCCTTCCCCCACCACCTTCACACTTCTCTCCTTTCTAGCTTGGACCTTAGTCCTTCACCACTTGTTTTGTTTTCTGAGACAAGTCTTCAAAGGACTAGTTAGGAGGGAAATGGCTCTCAAAAACTCAAACAAGTTATCTCAAACAGCGACCTTGAAACAAATCCTCAAAAGATGCTCGAGCTTTGGTAGGAAGCACGGCTACGATGCAGAGGGCCGTCTTCCTGACGATGTGCCAAAAGGCCATTTTGCAGTCTATGTGGGACAGAACAGAAGCAGATACATTATTCCAATTTCATGGCTGGCTCACCCGGAGTTCCAAACTCTGCTTCAAAGAGCGGAGGAAGAGTTCGGCTTCAGTCATGACATGGGTCTTACCATTCCTTGTGAAGAAGTTGTTTTCAGGTCTCTAATGTCGCTGATCAGATCAAGTGACGTCTAGATAGTGTTGTTGGGATATATATTCTGTAGATGAAGCCGCTTGATCATGACTCTTGTACGTCATATTGATGTAAAATAACTTCTCCTAAAACTAATTAATTTGAACGAAGATCAGATTCATTCAGCCTTGGAGGGGTATTGGTTTTGAATCTTTTGATCGTAGCTAGCCCTATTGACAGCGTTTTGCTTAGATCCTGCGTTTTGACTTGCATGCAGTCTGGTTGTATCAGTACGATATGTTTGGTTGTTCAGGTAGAAAGACGCTCACAGCGGGGAGGCAATGGGTAGAAAAAAGTCAGAAAATTGTCAAGCAAATTACGGAATTTTATTTTCTCTCTAGGAAATCAAATTCCGAACTTTAATTCTTCCTTAATCGATAAAATGGGGATATTACGAAATCGTATTGAAAAGACACACGCAATTAGTGACGCAATGGAGACCAGTGGTATTGGTTGGCATGACTTGCTTTTTTTTTTTTTTTAATCATAACAGCTCATCTAATCAATTAATTTAAAGAGATTAAAAAATTCTCAATTACACATTCCAAAGGACTAGTTAGACTCTTTGTAAAATTAACGGACCAACGTGTAAAGGAGCCAAAAGACCATACAATCCAGACGAGCAGAAAGTTGAAATCACCCTTAATGTAAGCTGGTGCAAAACAATTAAAGTCAGAAAGTATTTCACAACCCATATTATATTATATTTCATCTGACCTCTCTCACACCCTATATATATAGCATGCTGCAAGCCTGCAACTTCAATTCTCAAACTTAGCTTCTCTCTTGCCCCTAGCTCATATACATTCGACAATGCCTACCTCAAAACTCATCTTGTCTAACTATCTAATGTCGTTAATTCTCCATTTTCCTTATGTTTTTGCAGCGCCCTCGCCTGTCCATATGTGTCCAAGGTCCGGTTACTTCACGAGCAATGACACTTACGAAACAAACTTGAAAATGCTCATGGGTTATCTTTCCCACGAAACCCTAGCACAGGTTTTAACATCAAAAATTTTATCATCATTATAAATATTCTTTTTCTCTCTTCATTTTTTACAAACTTTTTATATTTATTTTTTTACTTTTTCACCAACTTTTTCTTTCTCTTTCAACTTTTTACGGACTCTTAAAATTTTAATCTAAAATTTTACTCCCAAACACTATACAAATATATGGGCTTGCTCTCTGTCGTGGTAATCTCTCACAGGTCGGCTGCGCTGACTGTGTTTCTGAAGCAAAAAGCCACGTTCGCGAGTATTGCCATAACAACAAAGCTGGAACTATATGGTACGACAATTGTCTACTCAAGTACTCAAATAGGAATTTCTTTGGCCGAGTTGACGCTAATGAAGTCGTGGTTTGTGCTGCGAATACTGTAAATGGAAGTGAACCCGTAGCTGTTAGTCTCGTGAAGGAAAATAAGTTGCTGAGAGAACTAGCCAAGAAAGCTTCCGAAACGCCACAGATGTATGCAACTGGAAACTTCAAGCTCGATGAATCAAGGAAACTTCATGGTTTGGTTCAATGCACCAGAGACCTTTCTAGAAACAACTGTACGAAGTGTCTGGATAAAGTAATTAAGCGACAACTACAACCATTATGTTGTAATATGAATAAGGGGAACGGATACTGCAGTGTTACGAGTTCGAGTTGCTTCGTAAGATATGATACGTCTGTGGTCAAAACAAATCGGAAGATTCTTGGGTTCAAAAACTAATATTACATGAGTGATCTTTATTTTTTTTTTCTAAATACACGAGTGATCTTTAGAGCGTTCTATGTGTCACCTCAGTTACTGTACAAGATTGCGCGGGTACTGTCATCCCTTACTTATGTTTCTAATTATGTTTTAAGTGTTTTTAATTATGTCATACTATGTTAATTATATAAGCGTTTTAGGGTGTTGGATGTGTCACCTCAGTTACTAGAGGGACAGTCACCCCCTGCTTAATTGTTTGTCTCTTGTGGTATCTTTATGTAATAGTTATTGAATAAAAATTCCTTTGAATTATAAACTCTCATGTGTTCAAAGCATTTATAAGTGCAATATATGTGCAAAGAGAGAAGATTGGTTTAGGAGAAAAATTCTCAAATATCCAAATTAATCCAAACAAAAACGATTGGTTAGACAACCATTGGTTTATCTTTTCTTCTGTGCTTTATGTCCCTATTTGGTTTAATGTAGCTTAATTTGCTCTTACAAACAAAAAGTAAAAAAATTAATAAAAGTGAAACATTTAACATTAAATGACAAATTTACGAAATGGCCTGATCGATGGAACTGTCCCAATATACATCCAGTAGTACTTACAGGTGAAATCATGCATGGAGAGTTCTTTAAGCTTTGTCATTGATGGTTTTTGTGTCACGGAATTGTTGACCACGTTGGGCCATGAACGAGATGGTTTAGTACCATCTAAAAGTGGACGAAGATGACGTTGATTCATCGGACTGTGGACTGTTGATCACATCATCGTCGAGGTCTAAGCTGCTTGGGCGATGAAGAAGCAATTCTTCGTCAGACTGAAGACGCAATCCTTCATCAGAATATTGAGGAATAGAATATCAGTCCGCTACAGACCGCTCACAGAGCTGTACGTGAGCTGCCGATCACTTTAATGGCCAGAGGGGGAGCCCCCACAGCCTTCGACCACTATCTGCAACCATCAAACACAGTTCAATCATTCCAAAAAAAAAAAGAAGCACTGGATCAAAACGTCTACAACAACATAATTAATTCCCAGAATCCTCCACTGGTTTGTGTGGGAATTACTGCGTTGGTACTGGGTGAAACTTTCCCTTGGTTGATTATTGAGACTTTGATTGCTTTGTTTTCATCGAGAACGAATTCCAGAAAATAAGTTGAAACTTTTCGTAGAACCAAAGAAAGCAAAAAGAACCGGAGCAGAGAGACGGAGAAGAATTTGTCTACTTTGTGTATTCGATGATAATAAAACTTTACACAGTGCTGTATATATATATAGTTGCCAAAGAATAAAAGAACGTAAAACACCCAATATTGGTCATTCTAACAATATCTCTATAACGGCCTCTGCATAGAATCGAATCTTCGAGAAAGGGCGGAGAGAAATAACCAACTCCAGCTGTAGGAGAAATAACAAACTCCAGCTCAGTACACAGAACATGCACTACAATTCCACATCAGCATCTGTACTCTGACACATCCTTGTCCAGATCATTCTGCATCTTTTAACGCTCTGGTTTTTTTGATATTTCGGTTGTTCCTCCTTTTATTGCTTTTGGTGATTGGAACTCTGTTTTGGCTTATTTTATGGATGAGGTATTTAAAAAAAAAAAAAAAAAAGACATGCGCGCGACTATATATGTAGTAGTAGAGATTAAGCCATCTGATGGTTACTGTAGCTAGCTTCTACGTACGTACCTCGTAGAAGAAGTACGGTACTGGCCGGAGATAGATTCGTGCCCCTAAAAACATTATTAAAATAATTAAACACACTGTACAACAGTATACTTGAAGATCGAAGAGTACTACCAATCGTGCTACGTTTTCTTTTTTGTTTTTTGTTTCTCTCTCAGGGCATTGTACGTACGTAAGATATATAATTTGATAGCTTATTCGTTCAATTATCAGCTCCAAACATCGTGCCCTGTGTGATGTGGTAAGGAAAAGAGAACCAATGGTGGATAGAATTTGGCCTGTACTGTTCAGTGTGTGTGTGTTTGGTAGGGAAAGACATTAATGTTGTCTGCTTGCCATTCTTCAAAGACCCTTAAAGTCCTAAAAGTCCGCTGGTTTTTTGGTGGATAGGGTCCAATTATCCAATCTGATACTTTTTCGAGGTCTATCTAGTTTCTTTCTATTTTCTTTTTTCCTTTTCACACAATAGAATACGAGATAAACCAACAAGAAGTCAACATATATAGGCAGTACGAATTATAACGTACTATTTTGTATTCGATGATCGGTCGACGTAATCTTTAGCAGGCGGCCGACTGCATTTTTGTACGTGTATATATACGTATGGCGCACATGCAAGTGGGTCTGACTGTCTAACCGGTGGGCGTCATGACTTCGATTAGGGAATTCCTGATCCCTTAGCCCCTAGCATGCTAAGCACACTGTGGATAGCCATGGATCATATGAATATGGTTCAGCTTCGCTTAGGTTATTAGAGAACCCAACATTTGAGGTTCTTGATTGAAGTTGGCGAATAAAAATCTCAACATGGGCGTGTAGGACATACAGTATATGTAGGTTCATGCACACAAGGCACCCTGTGTCTTTTCCTCATTCTCTCAGCCCTTGGGACCGCGCGCTAGCTAGCATCTCTCAGTGCCACACGTACGAACTATATTGCATACCAAATGTCTTCTCCCGAACGAAAGCTGTAGAGTCTATTTTCAGGTTGGCTTCTGCTTCCTTGTTCCCTCGAAACGCATACATCTTATATAAAGGCCGCCTCTGCAATATGGGTCATGATCAGAAGGGTAAGTACTTAAAAACTTTGCACATGTGTCGTCGTTGAAGTATTGCAAAGAGAAAGGACAAACTTTTGTCCTTTAAGCCAAGCCCACATAGACACGAGTGCTATTCAACCAAAATTATTGGCCTAAGATGTCCAATATGACAACTAAACTTGTCGAGTATATTAAATTTCTTATTCACAATTAATTTACTCTTTTTTTTTTTTGCCTTTTGTTATCTCTTAGATATATTTTAGGTATGTGGACCCTCTCTTTTATCAGGTATTTATTTCCCTACATAATGATGCGTACAAGAAATAAATTGATAGAATTAATAATCCATAAAACAACAAAGAAATAAATCTTAATTAATTTATAGGGAGATTTTTTTTTTATAGTCAATACAATCAGGCCTGTTACCCCAAATTTCACTAATTTGAACAATATTTAATGAATCCCTTCCCTTCACCTTTTGGGATCTAGAAATCCTACTATCGTTTACCCGTCGACAAAAGCCCATTAATCCTCGATAAACTAACAACTGATAGACATTTGAATTCGATCAGCCATATGTCTTACCCAAGAAAATGTCTCATTGAGAGAGTGACAATCTTTTAGGGCAGGAAGAGGCCGGTTAATTAATTAGCTACGTAAATTACATTGAAGTGGAAGCAGACATACATAACATTAATTAAAAAATGTTTTCAGGAAGCCGCTTCTAATTAGTTTCTAAATAGACATCTGTAAGGCAATCACGAAGACGACGGATATATTATATATAAGAGACTAATAGAATTTGCGATCTTTAGATCTTTTCTTCGGTGATTTTTTTTTTTAATTTTTTTTTCAATATATGCAAGCTAAGGGTTTCTCAAAATTAGCAAAAAAGATTCGCAATATTTTTAATAATCACTAATTATTTCGTTCATGGCATCTGTTTATGATCATGAATATAGAATATGAAAGTAGGACGCAAAACCAAATATCTTCCATTTTATTCTTTGCAATTAGAAGTATTCTTTCCTTTAACCAGCCCATATGAATAGATCATGTCTTTCAACCTATATATCAAAGGGTCAGTAGACTCAGTACTACTTGTAACCTTTCAGAGAGTTCATATGAAAAGGTGCTTTCTTGCACCCAATGAAACCTAAAAGTGAATACATTATTTTTGCATGGGTTAAAATAGCATCTAGCTAGAAGTATCAATATAGCCGACTTAATAATAACAAAAAGAAATTTACAAAATAGTCTTAGGACAGCATAAATGGGAAACTCTTCAATGCCCCGTGGGAATCTCATTATTAATTTAAGAAGATTTAAAAATCTCAGTTACACATTCCAAAGTACTAGTCAGACTCCAGGCAACGGAAGAAGAAGTAAAGGGCCCAAAAAAAAAAAATTCCAATCAGCTAGAAAGTTGAAATGACCCTTGCTGTAAGCTGGTTCGAAACAATTAAAGTCAGAAAGTATTTTACAACCCATATTATATTATATTTCATCTGACCTCTCTCACACCTATATATATATATATATATATAGCATGTTGCAAGCCTGCAACTCCTCTCAAACTTAGCTTCTCTCTTGCCCCTAGCTCATTTACATTCGACAATGCCTACCTCAAAACTCATCTTTTCTCTCTATCTAATGTCGTTAATTCTCCTTTTTCCTTATGTTTTTGCAGCGGCGCCCTCGCCTGTCTATATTTGTCCAAGGTCCGGCCGGTTACGTCACGAGCAATGACACTTACGAAACAAACTTGAAAATTCTCATGGGTTATCTTTCCCACAAAACCCCTGGCAAAGGTTTTAGTTTCACTACAATGGGTGAGAATCTACCACTCATCCCAAAAACTTAAACTGATAGAAAGAGGAAGATCTTATTATATTTATTATTTGAATATATTCTCTAACACTCCTCCTCACGTGTGGACCGGACTTTCTTTTAATTGAGAGGCCCAACATATATAATATTTAATTGAAATTGAGGTAGAATGCAGAATCAGGTTTCGAATTTGAGACCTTGACTTTGATACCATGAAAATTTTTCACTCATCCCAAAAGTTTAAACTTATAAAAAGAGAAATATTTTATTATTTTTATTATTTGAATATATTCTCTAACAATGAGTAAGGGCCAATATCAAATATATGGGCTTGCTCTCTGTTGTGGTGATCTCTCAAAGGTCGGCTGCGCTGACTGTGTTTCTGAAGCAGAAAGCCACGTTCGACAGTATTGCCATAACAACAAAGCTGGAACTATATGGTACAACAATTGTCTACTCAAGTACTCAAATAAGAATTTCTTTGGCCAAGTTGACGCTAATGAAGTCGTGGTTTGTGCTCCGAATACTGTAAAAGGAAGTGAACCCGTAGCTGTTAGTCTCTTGAAGGTAAATAAGTTGCTGAGAGAACTAGCCAAGAAAGCTTCCGAAACGCCACATCTGCATGCAACTGGAAACCTGAAGCTCGATGAATCAAGGCAACTTCATGGTTTGGTTCAATGCACCAGAGACCTTACTAAAAACAAATGTAAGAAGTGTCTGGATAAAGTAATTAAGCGACAACTACAACCATCATGTTGTACTAAGGATAACGGACACTGCAGGGTTATGAGTTCGAGTTGCTTCGTAAGATATGATACGTCTGTGGTCAAAACAACTCGGAAGATTATGGGTTTAGAAATTAATGTTACATGAGTGATCTTTTAGGAGGGCGTTCTATGTGTCACCTCAGTTACTATACAAGATCGCGCAGATACTGTTATCCCTTGCTTATGTTTGTAATTATGTTTTAAGTGTCTTTAATTATGTCATAATATGTTAATATTATATCAGTGTTTTAGGGTGTTGGATGTGTCACCTCAGTTACTAGAGGGACAGTCACCCCCTGCTTAATTGTGTGTCTCTTGTGGTATCTTTATGTAATAGTTATTGAATAAAAGTTCCTTTGAATTATAAACTCTCATGTGTTCAAAGCATTTATAAGTGCAATATATGTGCAAAAAGAGAAAACATTGGTTTAGGAAGTAAAATTCTCAAATATCCAAATTAATTCCAAACAAAAACGATTGGTTTAATATCTTCGAAACAGACAACCATTGGTTTATCTTTCCTTTTGTGCTTTATGTCTTATCCATTAATATAGATAGTGTTTGGTAAACAAAAATTTTAACCCTCAAATTTTATCATCATTACAATTCTTTCTCTCTCTTTACTTTTTCACAAACTTTTTTTTAATTTTTCACTTTTTTACCAACTTTTTCATTCTCTCTCTTTACCTTTTTACCAACTATTAAAATTTTAACCTAAAAGTTTACTAAAATTTTGTTCCCAAACACTATATTAATGTAGCTTTGCTCTTACAAACAAAAAGTAAAAGAATTAATTGAAACTTCGGCTCTCACAAGGAAAAGGAATTTTTGGGAAATTAGAGCCATCAAGCCATGTTATTCATTAATCTCATTAATTGAGGTGGATAAATTACGACCATTAGATCTATTACATAAAATAGAGATAGTGCCTTTTGATAGTTTCGGAATTCTCTCCTCCGAAGAGACTCCGTTCCCCTCAATTTTATTTAATACCTTCACTTATGGCTATTGGTAAGCCAATTCAACTACCTTTATCTTCAGATTGGGGAGGAACTCCTCTTTGATTTGTCGCCACAACTGTTTCCTCTCTTCATCACATATCACAAGATCCAACTGCTCAAGATCCTTCGTTGATCCTGGTAAACGACGCAATTTCAAGCACCCTTTCATGTGGAACTCTTTTAAATAGTTCAGATCACCAATTTGTTTGGGCAACCCGCTAATCTTCAGGCAGTCAGATATGTAAAGCATGCTTAACATACGGAGGCACCCTGTGTCTTTTCCTCATTCTCTCAGCACTTGGGAGCGCTAGCTCTAGCTAGCTCCTCTCATGGTGCCACACGTACGTATATGGCAAACCAAACTCTTAGATCTTCGTCACAACTTGCTAAATCAGCTGAAATATATCCCAAATGTCTCCCCCATCGAAAGCTGTAGAGACTATTCTCAGGTTTGCTTCTGCTTCCTTGTTCCCTCCAGACGCATGCACCTTATTGGCGCAGCCCTCTGCAATATGTGTCATGATCCGACGGCCGGTAAAGTACTTAACTTTGCACCTGTGTCGTTGATATAGCTAAGAGAAAAGACAAACTTTTGTCCTTTGCGCCAAGCCCACATAGACACATACAATTCGACCAAAATTATTGGCCTAAGGCCAGACTGACAACTAAACTTGTCGAGTATCTTAAATTTCTTATTTACTTAGAAGAAAAAAATCTTAAATTTCTTATTTTTAATCAAGATCAGTCTATATATTACCGTACAGCAAAAGCCCGGCCAATCGGAAAAACTTATTGCTTTCCCTACATATATAATGATGTGTATAACAAATAAATGCCTAGAATTAATAATCCATAAAAGAAAAACAAAGAAATAAATCCTTACTTTATTGGGAGAATTTTTTTTTTAAAAAAAAACCAATTTATTTTTAGTCAATATATGTATATACAATCTGGGTTACCCCAAATTCACATAATTTGAACAATTGAATAATCCCTTCCCTTCACCTTTTGGTCTAGAAATCCTACTATCCTTTACACGTCACGAAAAGCCCATTAATGCTCGATAAACTAGCTAACAACTGATCATGACATTTGATCACTTCGATCAGCCACATGTCTTACCCAAGAAAATGCCTCATTGAGAGAGTGAATCTTTAAAGGGCAGAAAGAGGGTTAATTAATCAATACATGCAAGGGTTTCTCAAAATTAACAAAAAAAAAAAAAAAAATTAAGAAAAAAGATTCACAATATTTTTAATAATTACTAATTATGTCGTTCATGACGTACATCTGTCTATGAATATAGAATATAAGGTGTGCGCTAGTGCGCAAATTAAACCAAATATATTCCATTATATATATTCTTTGCAATTAGAAGTAAGGGTGGGCAAAAAACCCGCGACCTGAATGTTCGACCCGGACTGACCCGGTTCAGACCCGATCGGGCAGGTTTAACCGAGTTTGGGTTTAAAACATTAAAAAATTAAAACTTCAGGTTCGGGTATAGCACTATACCTGAACTATTTCCCCGAACTCGACCCGAATGCTCAAAAATAAAAAAACTTAATACCCTTAGCGAAACGCACCGTTTCGCTGAGGGTATTTTCTGCCCTTAGCCTTAGGGCTTTCGCGACCCTCCCCCCCGACGGCCTCTCTTCACAATCACCCCCTCTTCTTTGAAAATTCCCCTTCCAACCGCGCCTCTTCACGCCCGACCTCACTCTCTCCCTCTGGCCACCTTGCTTCCCCTCTAACCGTCGTCTCTCTTTTCATTTCTGGCCTCTCTCTTCTTTGCGCTCTCCTCTCTCTTCGTCTCTGGCCTCTTTCTCCTCTCGGCGTCTTCCTCAAGTTCAGTTGGCAGCCGGCAGGTGAGCTGATCTGTATCCCCTTCTGAGTCTCTGACCTATGTATACAGAGTCACATACTTACAAATTTAGTTCAATTTTTTTCTTGAGAAATTGCTATGAAATACATGCCTTGTAGGATAGTTACCTAGATGCACGGTTGTAGGATAGTTGTTACTTATTTTCAAGTGCAATGACATGATCTTGCATTTTGATTGAAAATTTGAAACGTTGCTGCTGATTATCTATGCAGAATTTCCTTGCCCTAACAGTTGCTATTTGCTAAGTTGCTTGATTGCTCCCAAGTCCCATTTAAGGTAACCAGGTATGAGATTCTTAATTTGTGATTAGAATATTATTCTAAATTTCACTCGATGATCTGTTATTTAACTAATTACATTTTTAGTGCAGGTTACAAGATTGTGTAGGATTGGTTAGTGCATTGATTCAGGTTTAAATCCATTCACTTAATTTAGTTAATTGTTATTGTAGTTCATAGTTAATTTATAATTTTAGAGTATAGATTAGAACATTAGGTTGTGAAACTGTGGAGGATGGGCTTGATTGGAGGATTTGATTTTGTTTGAAATTGTGGAGGATGGGCTTGATTGAATCATTTGTGCACATATAATTTGTGATTTGTGAATTTGTTTGCATAATATTTGTGAATTTTGTGGAGTATAATACAATAATATTTGTGAATTGTAGAGTATATATTATAACATATGATTTTTATTATTTAATAAGTAATCTGATTTTTTTTTTATCCAAGTAAATTAAACTTAGTTTTTGAAACAAAATGGATGAGTTGTGAGATTCATATTTTCTTTATAAAACACTAAATTGATGATTTAAGATTCAATTCTTTTCCAATTTTAAAAATTTATTAATTTCCTTTTTTTGTTACTTGTTAGTTCTTATGTCTTAATTTTTAAATGAGTTTTATTCTCTCAATATCAGATGGATGATCTCGACTTGGATATTGATGAGATTATGCTCGTCACTAGTATGCCTACATCGGGAGCTGGATTTAATCCTGCTTCTCCCTCGATATTGCCTCCTAGCCTTCCCATTCAATTTGAGGGCTTTGCAGCAAATGTAGAGCCTACTATTACTGATCCTTATGGGGGTCAATCTACTGAGGTTAGGCGTACTGGTGGACAACCACCACTGCCTAGGTCCCAAAGTAATAGATCCAAAGCATGGGATCAC
Source organism: Morella rubra (assembly GCA_003952965.2). Lineage (NCBI taxonomy): Eukaryota > Viridiplantae > Streptophyta > Magnoliopsida > Fagales > Myricaceae > Morella > Morella rubra. Next base: position 1,453,429 of record CM025856.1, read on the forward strand.
TTCACAAAGGATCCCACTTCTAATCCCAATGAACCTTTGTGTATATGTGATTATTGTGGTGTGTCTCTCAAGTGCCACTTAAAAATTCAAGGCACGTCCTCCTTGTTGAATCACTTAAAGAGATGTTCGAAATACAACTGGTGTGAAAATCAACAGTGGCATTGAAAAGAATATGGGATTAGCCAAGCATAATGAGAAGAAGATCCGGGAAGCTCTTGCTAGGATGATTATTATTGATGAATTACCATTTCGTATAGTAGAAGGTGTTGGGTTTAGAGACTTTGTGAGGGTTATTGAGCCTAAGTTTCCTATGCCTTCTCGCTATACGTGATGAGAGATTGTATACAGGTGTATCAAGAGGAGAGGGAGAAGTTGAGGGATTTGTTTCTCAGAGAGATATTAGGGTTTGTTTCACCACGACACATGGACTTCTATTCAAAATTTGAACTATATGTGTGTCACTGCTCATTTCATTGATTGTGGATTGG